>JAPDVR010000003.1:62042814-62045314 GCA_026230005.1 Gila orcuttii | reverse complement strand
ATGGTGTGTTCACACCAAACGCGAATAGAGCGTCTGGCGCGAATGATTGAAAGTGAAAGTGAAAGTGACACGTGGTTAAGGGTGCGGATCCACTTGTCCGTGCGATACTTCTGTCGCGCCGCGCTCTGCTTTATTCCTATGGGTGATGTCACGCGACTTTAACGCGCCTGCAAAGCATCCCGGGAAGGCGGCGCTTCATTTGGAAAAATGCTGCGCGTCAAAAAGCTGGCCGATGCCCATCTTTATGCAAATGAATTCCGCTGAACACGCCGCGTCTATCCAATAGAAGCAGAGCATATGGAGACGGGGGAAGTCTCTCGCAGGTCCTCTTGGATAGACGCGGCGTGTTCAACGGAATTCATTTGCATAAAGATGGGCATCGGCCAGCTTTTGACGCGCATACTTTTTCCAAATGAAGCACCACCTTCCCGGGATGCTTTGCGGACGCGTTAAAGTCGCGTGACATCATCCATAGTAATAAAGCGGAGCGACAGAAATATCACACGGACAAGTGGATCCGCACCCTAAAGCTGCGTTCACACTACACACGACACCATTCATTTTCAATGGTGAGCGGGCGACTTCCGGCGACACGCGCGGTCGCGACCGGTGGGGCGTGTCTGGCGACGCGACAAAGTTGAGATCTGCTTAACTTTATGCAAATGCAGAGCGACTTTCGGGAGCGACAACCAATAGGGGTGAAGTCAGTGGAGCGCGTCACTCTTCAGTGCTGAGTCTGACCTAGGCAAGTTGAACGAGAAGGTCATTTTAGCAGTCAGAAACTGTCCTATTATTTATGATATATCTCCGTGTACATACAGTGGTATTCACCGTACTGACTCCGTACCTGAATGGTTTCGGGAACCCAGATAGACCGGTATTTGCCCGTTTTCTGCAGTTAAATAGCCGCGATGGCAAAGAGCACTCACTGTTTCTCGTTCATCTTTAATATTATGCATTTTATGAACTGATTCCATTTATATTTAGACTTTTCCTTCCAAAATATTTGTTTGTAGCGGCAAGAAAACTTATTTGTTGTCTAACATAGAGTAACATCCGTGAATGTCACTCACAAACATTACAAGGCAACCAGTAGTGGGAACGCCCTCCAGTGCAGCCACTGGCGACCTGCAGCGACAAAGTCGCTTGTAGTGTGAACGCAGCTTAAGTCAATGTAAAGACGCGTTTACTGCGGCGCGAATTAGGTGTTTTGCGCGGCGCGGAAGACGTGAATTTGCGTCATTCGCGCATCCAGTTCGCGCGAATGAGGCGAATTGAGCATCTGGCGCGTTACACCGTGTCCTAACCAGACGCGATGCGATAAGATTCCAGCGACAAATAATTTGTATGTCCACACTAGACGCGACTGCGAGATGTGTCAAAATCAATCAAAATCCACAGCAAATCAGAACAGCGTATGGGCTGAGTCTCGCGGCAAGTGAACAGCACCAGAGAGTAATCTTGACGGCACTCGCAAGAAAATAGATAAGTTGGCTCAATATCAAATTCACAAATATTACACCATTTAAACATTATTAAAAATACATAGGCTGCTAAGTTACTAAAACAATCTTTGTCAAACAATAGCCCACTTGTTTGTTCACAGTTTGAACGTTCTTGTTTCCATTTGTTTAATTTCAAGATCTGAGGTGAATTATTTATTGTTGCTTTTACAGCTACAAAGCTGGGAGCACTAAATTATATTCAAAGTCACATTACGTGCGTTTAACATTAAATAAAGCACATAAACAGTCCCTGAGATTATCATTGCCACACTTTGTTGTTCCAGCGCGACGTCGCAGAAATAGGAACCGTTTCTAAATTAGAAACTTCGCGTGTCGCCGTCGCGTCTGGTTAGGACAAAAACTCTGATTAACATGGAAAAGATACCTTTTATCGCGTGTCGCGCCGTCGCGTCGTGTGTAGTTAGGACACGGTGTAAATTAGAAACTTCGCGTGTCGCCGTCGCGTCTGGTTAGGACAAAAACTCTGATTAACATGGAAAAGATACCTTTTATCGCGTGTCGCGGCGTCGCGTGTAGTTAGGACACGGTGTTACGCACGAATGATTTTATTTGGTGCACTCACACGTTTGGCGCGAATTCGCGTCTGACGCCCAAGTTAAAAAATTAAATTGAATTAATAAAGAAGAGAAGTTACTCTTCATCAAGAAAAACCTGCCACTTTACCTCAATAAGTAGAATGAGCTTGTCCAGTCTTTAAATATTTATTATCCACTTTGCACATCTGCAGATAACATATGGACTATGGCAGTCTTTGTTTTTATACACTATGATGTTGAAGGCCTACAGAGAAAACATTGTTGTATCTTTAAGCCAGGCATGAAAACGGGTCAGGGGTAAAAAAGGTGAGAAGGATATACACAAATATATATAAATCTCCCGGTAGTCCCGATGGCATTAGCATGCCTGGACGTCACACTTGAAATCCTACCTGTTGCCTTGGCTTTCACCATGCACTCATTTAGCTGCTGTCGCAT
>JAPDVR010000003.1:61465314-62037814 GCA_026230005.1 Gila orcuttii | reverse complement strand
CTTGCCCACTCTATTACTCTCTCACTCACACACTCTCGGACTATCTCAGACTCTCACACACTATATCACTCTCACCCACTCTATCACTTGAGTTCAGTCCTCTATCTCATCCACTCTATTACTCTCTCACTCTCAGACTCACACTCTATCACTCTCACACACTCACACACTATATCACTCTCACCCAATCTATCACTCTCAGACTCTCACACTCTCGCCCACTCTATCACTTTCTCACTCTC
This sequence comes from Gila orcuttii, assembly GCA_026230005.1. Classification (NCBI taxonomy): domain Eukaryota; kingdom Metazoa; phylum Chordata; class Actinopteri; order Cypriniformes; family Leuciscidae; genus Gila; species Gila orcuttii. The sequence goes on along the minus strand of JAPDVR010000003.1, from coordinate 62,037,572 downwards.
AGACTCTCACACACTCTATCACTCTCCCACACACCATCACTCTCTCACTCTCAGACTCTCACACTCTATCACTCTCCCACACACTATCACTCTCTCAGACTCTCACACACACTATCACTCTCCCACACACCATCACTCTCTCACTCTCAGACTCTCACACACTCTATCACTCTCCCACACACTATCACACACTCTATCAGTCTCACACACTCTCAGACTCTCACACACTATATCACTCTCACCCACTCTATCACTCTCAGACTCTCGCCCACTCTATCACTGTCACTCTATCACTCTCTCACACTCTCAGACTCACACACTATCACTCTCTCAGACTCTCACACACTATATCACTCTCACCCAATCTATCACTCTCAGACTCTCACCCAATCTATCACTCTCTCACTCTCAGACTCACACTCTATCACTCTCACTCTCACACACTATCACTCTCTCACTCTCAGACTCACACTCTATCACTCTCACTCTCACACACTATCACTCTCTCACACTCTATCACTCACACACTATCACTCACACACTCTCACACTCTCTCAATCGTACTCACTCTCACTCTCTCTCACACACACTCACACACTCTCAATCACACTCACTCTCTCACACACTTTCTCAATCACACTCACTCTCACTCTCTCACACACACTCACCCTCTCACTCACTCTCACCCTCTCACACACACCTGTCTCCATGCAGCAGCGAGAGGTGGAGCAGGTGGATGATGCAGAACTGCGTGTTCCTGAGGGATTGTGGGATATCAGGGAGAAGGGAGGGCCAGTCGGACACACTGCAGCACAGAGACGGCAGAGACTCCTGCAGGACATGCTGCACATCTGCGCAACACACACACACACACACACACTCAACAGTGATCTTTACAAAAGTTTACACTTTTATATTATGGCTTTTATATCATTTTATATCAGTTTTTATATAGTTTCTCTCCAGCAAACACACAACGCTCTCCTAACATTCTGAAAACCACACACACACACACACACAGACAGACAGACGTTACCCTGCATGTCTTCATGGTTCCAGGTGTCAGTGTTTGAGATCAGACACATGCAGAGCTTCAGGAGGAAATCACAGCAGATCTGATTCAGAGATGCGTTCCTGAAACACACACACACATCATAAACACCTGCAGTTCAACACACTCACTATCTGTGTGTATGTGTGTCTCACCTGTTCCCTGAACACAGCTGGGCTTTACTGTCCACAGTCAGTCTGATGAATCCAGACGCAGCTGACACACACACACACACACACACACACACACACACACACACACACACACACACACACGGATGAACACTGAATCAGAACCATTGGCAAAGAGAATAACGCAAATGACTGTGCAAGTCCAATAACAGAAGCTCGGGCTGGACGATGTGGCCAGAATTTAAATCACGATATATTTCTTAATTTCGGTCGATACGATATAATTCCGATATCGCTACGATCTAGGGCTGCAACTAACGATTATTTTTATAATCAATTAATCTGACGATTATTTTTTCGATTAATCGGATAAAAATTAAATTTTATTTTTTGTTTATTATAACTAAATAAAACCGTAAATCAGGGTATTTATGTGTAAAAGTGTACTTTAAAAAGTGCAAAAGCCACACATTGAGTTTTACTAATATCAATATTTGCATTGTTTTTAATGATAATTGCTGATGGCAAGTTGACAACCATGATTAATGTAAAAAAAAAAAAAAAAAAAAATATATATATATATATATATATATATATATATATCCAACATATTATGTTTTAACACAATTTTTGTTAAAACAAATTTACACAGACATGTTGTTCAGATGTGAATATCTGAACTAAAAACAAACTAAAAGCATCTAAAATATATAATTCATTTAATTTTTATTTAAAATTAATTGAATTATAAGGATACATTGATAAAATAAATATAGAAAGATTAAAAACAATTGTGTGAACGTAGAGCCGCAGTAGATCGCGTTTGAAAAACAATTAAAACTTAATAGTAGACAAATACTGTAAAGAGAGCGGAATGGAGGTACGCAGCAAGCTAACAGCTAAATGTAAATGTAAATGTAAATGTAACAGGCTTGAGTAAAAGGACAGGAAAAATGATGCATTAGTGCACAAGCATTCGCTGAAAACCACTGACTACAGTGACTAAAAAACAATTTTTTACTGCTGCTGTTATTAACTGCCTTTATATTTAGTGCTTCACTTTGTAAACACCGTTTTAATTGAACCTATTTCTGCGGTAGCGCTATTTTAATCCATCACTTAAGTTGAGAGAGAACTGATTGCGCAACCTGATGCTCGAGAAATAAATACAGACATCCCAAGTCTCCCGGAAGTTCCGGCAGTCACCCGCATATTGATAGCGGCTCCCTGATGTCCGCAAATTAGTTCAAACTCCCGGAATCTAGAGCGCGCAAGTAAGAGCGCGCATGCGAGACAGAAGAGACTGTGCTCCAAACCGTGTAGAGCGCGCGCATGGCAGAGCGGCGGAGGGAGAGAGACCTTGCGTGTGTGTGCGTACCAGTAAACGCTCCCCGTGACGTAAGCAGACCAACTAATCGATAATGACAATCGTTGACAACGATTTTCATAATCGATTATAATCGATTTTATCGATTAGTTGTTGCAGCCCTACTACGATCAATATAAAAGCCTCAGAAAAACTGTCAAGAATGACCACAACGGATGTCTGTAACTACAAACTTCTGAAAAATGTATTTTCCAAGTCTATGAAACCTCCTCCTATAAAACTACAATATTTTATACAATAAAAAAGGTACAAATAAATTAATGTTCACCTTTTATTTGTTTAGCCTTCATCCAAACAAGAAATGTGAAATCACTGTCAAATAAACATAAAACTCTCAACTTATTGATTTTAATACCTTTAACTTTAAACTAGAGGTGGGCGATATATCGTTTAGACGATAATATCCAAATTGTTGTCTGGACGATATGCAAAATTGGGATATCGAATATTTCATAATTTGTACAATCCGACCCCCCAAACATGAAAAGAGCTGAAGGAAGTTAAAGAGAAAACAAATAACGCACACTATAACCTTCTAAACAATGATATGTAGCGATTTTAATACTGTAGGGGTTTGTTTGACTGTATTTTATTTTTTGTACAAAATCACGATCGTTCCTCAATTGCACGAGAGTAAGCTGCTACTAATTTGCAATTTACAACTAACTGTTTTTCTTTTAATAAATAGGAAATTTCTATGGCATTTCTTTATTTTTGCTGTATCGAAAATGTACCGAACCGTGACACCACTGTATCGTATCAAACCGAACCGTGAATTTTGTGAACCGTTACACCACTATTAAAAATATAAAAGAACAATAAAGACTTTATTGAATAATATTTTATTATTTTAAAAGTTTAGGAGTCTTTAAATCAATAATGTCTCATATCTTTTAGTAATTCTATACAATAATAGGTCAAATGCAGCAAGTCAAAAGACCAACTGAACCTTCTTTGCCAGTTTGCACACATTTCTTTGAAGGATTGCAAAAATATCGTCTGAATATCGATATCGAGATATTGAAAAAAAAATATCGAGATATCCATTTTTGTCAATATCTCCCACCCCTACTTTAAACTACAACATATATTATTCTTATAGATTGAAACAAAAGTGCCTCAGCCAGGATAAAGAGTATGAAAAGTGCTCAGCGTTGCTGCAGAAAACAGAAAGAGTGATCAACAACACAAACACAAGTTACTGAGGGACATTGAGTGTTTATGAATCTGAATTCATTCCGGCTGATGAATCTGAATGTAGTTTTTACATGAACATGAACGCGTCATTACGCTATTTCTACGTCATCGATTGAGCCGTCAATCCGATTACTAACGGATTATTTGGTTGCATGTAAAACCAGCCAGTGACAAATGCTGTAACGTATAGTGAAATATCGGAAATGTGTTTAAAAATCACATCACCGTTATTGAAAAAAGTTATATCGCAATATAAATTAATATTGAATTATTGTCCAGCCCTAAGGAAAGCTCATGCCGGTTTTATCGAGCATCTGATTCAGAGTAGCCGTGACCTCTGACCCCTGGTCTTACCGAGCTTCTTGGAGAAGGAGGTCACGTGAGCGGGACACAGAGCGAACTGACGAGCACGTGTGTGTGTGTGTCTGATTCAGAGTAGCCCTGACCTCTGAACCCTGGTCTTACCGAGCTTCTTGGAGAAGGAGGTCATGTGAGCGGGACACAGAGCGAACTGACGAGACAGAACCGAGAGGAAGAGCTGCAGCGTCTGTGGAGACGAGAGCCGCTCACACACGCCCTACACACACACACAGGGGTCAGTGAACCTGTGGAGTTCAACATGTGTGTGTGTGTGTGTGTGTGTGTGTGTGTGTGTGAGACTCACAGTGACTGCAGGGATGCAGGTGGTGTCGCAGCAGTGCAGCAGAAACACACACACCGACTCCAGCGTCTCCTGCTGCTGCGCTGGAGCTGAACACACAACGTCCGTCAGAGCCAACTCACACACACATACCTCCAGCAACCTACACACACACACACACACACCACACACACAGAGAGAGATGTGTTCAGATGATCTAACACAGGCTTTCACAAACTAGGCTTTCTCATATATATATATATATATATATATATATATATATATATATATATATATAATTTCATTAAAAAATAAAAACTCAAATAAAACATTGATTAATAAAATGAAAACAATACAAAACTCAATAAACACTTAATTTAAATGAATAGACTTATACATTAGTTAAATTAAAATGAATAATTGTAAAATAATACAACACAAAATAAAACCCAAAAATATATCACAAAAATGTACATTTAAATAAATATTTAAAAATAAAAAGTAAAAAACATGAATCACAAAAATGTAAATTTATTACATTATTACAATTTATTTATTAAATTGTACATTGTACATTATTACAATTTATTTATTAAAAATCTAAATAAAACATTTACCAAAAATTCATGAAATCATAAAAATGTAGAATAAATAATTTTAAAAAGATCATAATAAAAAAATGTATCACAAAAATGTAAAATTAAAATAAATCATTTTAAAATGAAAATCTTAAACTAAACATTTAATCTTAAAAATTTCTAATTAAAATAAGCCTCATTACTTTACTGAGCTCATCGTATCTGCATTCAAATATTACATTGTTTAAATTAATACATTCTTAGCTAACTGTGATTTTGTATATGTACTTTTCTGAAATACATAACTTTGTTTCTTCTGATAACAGAACTAAATTGTAACTACTACTAATAAACTAATAAAACTACTCTAAATTGTAATATGGACTCATGCACTTCCTGTAAAGCCGCTTTGAAATGATGTTTATTGTGAAAAGCGCTATACAAATAAACGAGAATTGAATATAAAAAAACAATAATTAATTAAAATATTAACTTCAAATCTCAGAGAATCTCTCACTACAAAAGTGTGAATGGTTTATCTCACACATGACGTCTGCTGTCAGAGAGTGTGTGTGGGTGTGTGTGTGTGTGTGTGCGTGACTGACCTGCAAGCAGCATCGAAGCACGTGAGCGTTTGCAGTAAAACTCCAGCAGCTGACACTGATTCTGAACCAGAGCTGATCTCCTGAACACACACACACATATGATCTTGAGTGGATCAGACTGATCACATGACCACTGATCAGAACACACACACACACACACACACACACATATGATCTTGAGTGGATCAGACTGATCACATGACCACTGACCAGAACACACACACACTTACTCTGCACTTGGACATCACGGCCTCCACGACTCTCCTGACGTCTGAGAACTGAACCGGACTGGACTGGTGGTTCGGCCTGTGAAGACACACAAACACACACACACACACACACACACACGTGCAACAGTGAGTGTTCGATTTACTCTACAGATGATATCATGAGTGCATACATCAGTATCAGGTGTGTGTGAGACCTGAGCAGGGCAGTGGCAGCTCGTACCGTGTGTGTGAGACCTGAGCAGGACGGTGGTGGCTCGTACTCCACAGGTGTGAGTGTGTGTGAGAGTGTGTGTGTGACCTGAGCAGGATGGTGGTGGCTTGTACTCCACAGGTGTGAGTGTGTGTGAGAGTGTGTGTGTGACCTGAGCAGGATGGTGGTGGCTTGTACTCCACAGGTGTGAGTGTGTGTGAGAGTGTGTGTGTGACCTGAGCAGGATGGTGGTGGCTTGTACTCCACAGGTGTGAGTGTGTGTGAGAGTGTGTGTGTGACCTGAGCAGGATGGTGGTGGCTTGTACTCCACAGGTGTGACTGTGTGTGTGTGTGTGTGTGTGTGTTTGAGACCTGAGCAGGACGGCAGCGGCTCGGACTGCACACATGGACACCTGCAGACAGGAAGTGGCCACGCCCTCAACGATGACATCACACACACCTGTGAACTCAGAGGCGGTCGGGAACAAGCGCACAGCTGCAGGCTGCCTGCACACACACACACACACTATTACTGATTAAACACACACACACACACACACACAAACACACACAGACACACTATTACTAATTAAACACACACACAATTACTGATTAAACACACACACACACACACTATTACTGATTAAACACACACACACACATTGATCCTACAGATGGAGGCACCAGCACCTGATATTTAATCATAAAATTACTATTGTTTTGCATTAATAAGTGCAGTTACTAAATAATATTACATGTTTATTTCCTGGAAAAGCACGTTTGACACTAAAGCACTGAGCTTGAGTTGAGATGCAGATAAACTCATTTTTAATTTTAGTTTTACAGGGAACATTTAAGTAATATTCGACACTTATTTTTTAAACGAAAGCATTTGTTTGGCACGTGTAAGTTTTCCTACATCTTGAAACTTTTTAGTTTTACAAATGGGGACAATCTTTGATAGATGAACAAATAATGTTTTTGGTCATCACATTAAAAATAGCATTTAAATTGGATAATATTTCGAGCTTTGAAGTGCTGGAAAGAGTGTGAAGCACCTGAAAGTCCTTCAATTTCACTCTCTAAAGGTTGTACGAACCCTGAGATGAACGATGTGAAACATTCAACTATTTCTGCCACAATACCATGGTTACAGTGAGTGTTACTACATTAAATCCATGGTGACTGTTGGTGATTTGTGGATTGAAAAGCCTTATATAACTTGTTCGTTCATGTTTCCATGTCAGCGCTGTTTGATCTGATATCTGTGGTTTATAACAGAGAACTCGTGTGTGAGCCTAATAAAGACAACAGGAGTCAGACGTGTGATGTTTGACCTGTCCAATATGGCCGACAGCAGCTCCAGTCCCTGTTTCTGCACCTCCGTGTTGGACTTTCCCAGAGTCTCTTTCAGACATCGCACTAACGGCTCCATACCTCAAACACACACACACACATTTACACTTACACTTCTGAAGAATGATGGATTCTGATTAGTATTAATGTATTAATACTGCCTTTAATGGCAGTGAACTCTCTGTAGCCGCGTTTCCATTACAGATTTGCGCAAAACTTTTGCGATATTTTCTAAATGTTTTTTATTTTCTCTCGGGATAAGTCTTTCCAAAAATCATGGCGACAGATGTTGGTAGGTTTACGTAGGCTATATCTCAGCCGCCGCGCTAGCCATTATTATTAACGGAAGGAGTCGTAGGCGTGTATCCAAGCATTACTGGAAAGGAAAAACTGTTATACTGGGAGCGGCACATATGAGGAGTTTCTGGGTGTTACTTCCTCATTTCTGCTTCAAGCTCTTGATAAACTGTGGCATTTCTTTGTGGTTTAGAATCCAGTATTCCCATGATACTTTTGTCTTTTATGAGTTTAATGAAGAACTCCGTCTCGTCTTCTACATCAGGTGATCTGTAAATGAGCAAAAAACTGTTTCCATTGCAGTTTTGCGAAATATTCCTTTGTCAAAATGCCTGAAAAAACACCTCATGTGAGCGTAAAAACTTTTTTGCGATATATGAGAGTTTTTGCGAAATTGACGTGTTTCCATTGGCCATATTTTCAATCCACAATTTCAATTTGCGCAATTTGAAGGGTGCTGGAAACGCGGCCTGTGATGCGCGTCTGCTCATGGTCTGGTGTTTGATGAACCGAGAGGAGTGAGTTTGGGCTCGGCAGCTGCTGGATCTCACCGTAGACGGCGTGGCACTGCGAGAAGAAGAGCGGGTCTTCGGACAGCAGCAGTAAACAGCTGAAGACGGACCACAGCAACACGTCAGTGCAGCCGCTGCTCATCACCTCCAGCAGAAACTCTGACACACACACACACACACTCATATGCTGTCCTGTTTATGTGTGGGAATGAATGAAAGACATGTTTTAGCCGGGTTTTTGCCTGGAAGACTCTATAGAAATCTGGCACCCTATTGAACGAAGTTAAACTGAGAGCGCGTGCCGTTCACAGACACCAGAATGAACGTGTTCACAGTAACGTTCATCAGGCAGTAATACAGTACGTTCAGTTCACGTTCGCCCAAAATATGAACGAGTTCATGAACTATCGTTCAATGAACGCGTTCAGGCACAACACTGGTTACGTATTACATCTTATGTATGTCACGTCTTATGTACGTTACGTATTACAGCTTATGTATGTTAAGTATTATGTATGTTACGTATTACATCTTATGTATGTTACGTCTTGTGTTACGTGTTACGTCTTATGTATGTTACATCTTATGAATGTTACATCTTATGTATGTTACGTATTACATCTTATGTATGTTACTTATTACATCTTATGTATGTTACGTCTTGTGTGTTACGTGTTACGTCTTATGTATGTTACATCTTATGAATGTTACATCTTATGTATGTTACGTATTACATCTTATGTATGTTAAGTATTATGTATGTTACGTATTACATCTTATGTTACGTCTTGTGTGTTACATGTTACGTCTTATGTATGTTACATCTTATGAATGTTACATCTTATGTATGTTACGTATTACATCTTATGTATGTCACGTCTTGTGTATGTTAAGTGTTACGTCTTATGTATGTTACATATTACATCTTATGTATGTCACGTCTTATGTACGTTACGTATTACATCTTATGTATGTTAAGTATTATGTATGTTACGTATTACATCTTATGTATGTTACGTCTTGTGTGTTACGTGTTACATCTTATGAATGTTACATCTTATGTATGTTACGTATTACATCTTATGTATGTTAAGTATTATGTATGTTACTTACGTCTTATGTGTTGCGTCTTGTGTTACGTCATACATGTTATGTATGTTATGTCTTATGTATGTTACGTTTTATGTATGTTACGTCATACATCTTATGTATGTTATGTATGTTACGTCTTATGCATGTTACGTCTTATGCATGTTACGTGTTACATCCTATGTATGTTACGTCTTATATATGATGTCTAATGTATGTTGCGTCTTGCGTCTTTTGTATGTTGCATCTTGTGTGTTAACTATGTTATGATTTAATTCATTCATATTTACACTGGTTCTGTTGCTTATCAGTTGGTTTGTATGGTTGATGTGGTAGTTAGTGAAGCATCTCACCGGGTAGATCGGCCTGAATGAAGGCGGCAGTGAAGCGTTGAGGAGCGTGAATCAGTACGGCACACACACAGCGCACCGACACCACTTGAAGAGAGTCCTGAGCGCTCAACAACAGCTACAACACACACACACATTTACATCATCAACAATCAAAATCAATTCTAATACATTACAGTTATCTAACTTGCCTTTTTCCCCCTATCACATATTTTAGTGGTGCTTTAAGTCCTTCCGCAGGCTTCCCCAGTGGGTGGAGTCATGTTAAACAGTTTACTGCAATATTGTTTAATCAAATCTTGCTCTAATTTTGGCAAAATCATTGGAAAGCTCTCAAGGTTCCATATTTGGCTGCTGTTTAGTGATGGATGTGATATTGAGAGAGAAATGTATTAATCCGTTACAAGAGAACGCATCAGCCAGTGGCTGTTCCTGATACAGCGCATGAACAGAATCGGGAACCTCAAAGTTTCTGAGAAACAAAATTTGTGAAAAAATCTGAAACACAAATTGGTTAGATGTTGATTATCTAGCTAAATTAAAGTCCAGTTTATTTTGTAAAACATATTTTGTAGAAAATAAGAAATATTTTGTTCAGTGCATCTCTGTAAAAACTTTTAACGCTTTCACGTTTTGAAGCACTTCAGCAATAATCAGTGTTTTTTAAAAAGAGTGTTAGTGTGTGTGTGTGTGTTCAGACCTTCTTCAGGATGAGCGGCAGTGGTTGATATGGCAGTGGATCTTCAGCGCCGTCTTTCAGATTCATCAACACACACACCACCTCAGAGTACTGACACATCTGCTTCACAACACCTGCAACACACACACACACACCCCTCAGAGTACTGACACATCTGCTTCACTACACCTGCGACACACACATGTACAGGTAATAACTCATATTTCACAATAAATGTTTTGAAAGATGCCATGCACGGATAAGTCACAGAAATAAAACTGACGGTTCCTGTACAGTTAACGGCATTAGTTCAGACAGAGGAGATTGTTTTCCTGGAGAAAACCTTTCTTCTGTTCTGTACCTGATATACATCCAAATGAATCGATATTGCATCAAATCAAGAGCGGAGCTGAATCGAATATCAAGATTGTGAATCGTTACATATGTGTCAATGCCCAGCCATAGTCCTTAGCTAAACATGCTCATAAACTGGCGTTTATATGCGAGTGTGTGCAGGTTTCTGAGAGGGACTCTCACCCAGGCAGTTGACAGTGAGCGCTGTGGTGTGTGTGTTTGAGAGCGTGTGCAGCAGTAACACACACATGCGCTGGCGGAGAGTGTCTGTTAGCATCTGGACGGCGGAGGCGGAGCTCCAGATCCTCAACAACACGTAACACACACCGGCCTTCACGTCCTCATCTAAGAGCAGCAGAGCGGCACACACACACTCCAGCACACGCGCTGCACACACACACACACACACACGATAGCACAAAAAGATTAAATATTTTATTTGTTTACCTGCATGTAATTAATTGCCACTAGTAAACCGCTATCATGTGAATTTGTTGTCATATTATTCTTATGATGTTAAAGGAGATATGAACTGAGAATTCAAATTTTCCTGTTTTGACAAAAAACAGCTTTTATTGAAACCATGGCCAGAAAACGACAGGATCTGAGAAGTGGAGACTTGTGACGTCACAGAGCAGCGAAAGACCGCCTTTAGAAGAATATCAACGCCTACGTCTACATCACCGTGTCTTTAGCCCCGCCCACTGGAGCGTTAGTGAACAATTACATGAGAACGTGAAAAGATCGACACAGAATCAATACCATTATCTTCCAAATGATCCTAATGCTAGGGAAGAGTTGTAAGTAACATGTAAACAAACATACTGTTTATTCTAATGCCTGATCTGTGATCAGTGATTAAATTACAAACAGAAAGCGATTAAAGAACGATCCCTTTCCAATCGCCCAAGCTGTCAATCACACAGCGCGAGTTTATCTGGACACTTGCCAAAACTTGTTATGAAATCAATGACGCTGGTACAGTGCACAACGAAACTCTTACTGTATTTACATTGTGTTTGCATTGTTATTTGGTGAAAACATTCCTGAGAGGGCAGAAATTGCGTTGTAATGATAACCCTTCATGTGATGGGAATAGATCTAAATATATAATAAAAACTTTTCGAGAGAGTTCTTCCACATGTAGTAATACTAGCTATTTCATATGCAAAGATGTCAGCCAATCACAGCAGTGGGTGTTTACACTGAAGTCTCAGAGCCAATCATAGCAGTGGGTGTTTACACTGAAGTCTCACAGCCAATCCCAGCAGTGGGCGTTTACACTGAAGTCTCAGAGCCAATCACAGCAGTGGGCGTTTACACTGAAGTCTCAGAGCCAATCACAGCAGTGGGTGTTTACACTGAAGTCTCAGAGCCAATCACAGCAGTGGGTGTTTACACTGAAGTCTCACAGCCAATCACAGCAGTGGGCGTTTACACTGAAGTCTCACAGCCAATCACAGCAGTGGGCGTTAACACTGATGTCTCACAGCCAATCACAGCAGTGGGCGTTTACACTGAAGTCTCAGAGCCAATCACAGCAGTGGGTGTTTACACTGAAGTCTCACAGCCAATCACAGCAGTGGGCATTAACACTGAAGTCTCACAGCCAATCACAGTAGTGGGCGTTTACACTGAAGTCTCACAGCCAATCACAGCAGTGGGCGTTTACACTGAAGTCTCACAGCCAATCACAGCAGTGGGCGCTTACACTGAAGTCTCACAGCCAATCACAGCAGTGGGCGTTTACACTGAAGACTCAGAGCCAATCAAAACAGTGGCTGTTTACACTGAAGTCTCACACAGACACGCCCCTTAAAACAGAGCGTTCAAATCAGAGGCTAAAATCAGGCTAGGAAAAATGACTTTTATTTCTTAGTTATGACAATTTTTTACGTCAAAATCATACTAACATTATAAGGGCACCCTAGGCAATATTATAAATAATAAAATAACCCAGTTCATGACCCCTTTAATATTTTAGTCCAAAGATGTTTAGCAGCGATTCTCAAACATGCTTTTTCAGCCAGTCTATCAAGTCTATCATAAATCAAGTCTAGGAAGGCAGTGCATTAAGTGTGAGTGTGTTCATCAGACAGTCTTACAGCGGCTGGATGTGAGTGTTTGGCTCAGAGCGGGATGAGCATCCAGCAGTTTCCCCAGAAACATGACAGAGGACAGAGACGCTTTCAGAACCCCGACATCAGTCCACTGAGAGACAGAGAGAGGGAGAGAGTGAGTGAGTGAGTGTGTGTGTGTGAGAGAGAGAGAGAGAGAGAGAGAGAGAGAGAGAGAGAGAGAGAGAGAGAGAGGTAACAATCATACCGGATGAACTAGTGTTAAAAATGTGTGTGTGTGTGTGTGTGTGTGTGTGTGTGTGTGTGTGTGTGTGTGTGTGTGTGTGTGTGTGTGTGTGAGTGAGAGTGAGTGAGTGAGTGAGAGTGAGTGAGTTCACACCCGTGAGTGGATCTGGTCCAGGATGAAGAGCAGAAGCGCTTGATTCGGTACGTCCAGCGTCACCTGCAGCAGAACTGAAACACAAACACAGACACACACACTTCTCAATCTCGAAGATCATTCCTGAGCAGAAACTGCTAAATTTAGCTTTTTTCGATTTTTAGACCCTCTCTCCCACATTTCCAGGGTCACGGTTGTGTGAACCGAGGTGGAGAACGGGAGACGACAGCAAATATGATTTTTGTAATCATATTTGCTCCAATAGCTACAGAAAAAAACCCCACAACAACTTTTTACGATTTTTCAAAAGAGATTGGTTGAAATAACAGAAAGTGCATGTTATAATTGTACAAAAAAAAAATCTAAAATGGATCACCCTGTACGGTCTGATCCAGCAGTGATGAATCCACGGCGCTGAACAGCGTTCCTGAAACATATGAGTATGCTGAAGTTAGTTCCACAACATGTCAAAGTGATTAATTTTAAAGTTTGTGAATATTATCATCAACAAAAACACATAAGAATCTTAAACTTTTGTTGGTCACAGAGCTTATTTTCTACAATAGTCCAACATCTAATACAATCTAAAGACTTTGTACATACTGCACAATAAACAGAAATGTCATATTTAGAGGTATTTTGTAGACTGTACACTAATCATGAGTTTGTTTCTCTTACTCAGTAATGATGAGATGAAGTTTATTCTTCCTTCTTCTTCGCAATACAACAGCTCGCGAACCGCGGCCACGCGCATCACGGACACGAGCGCCGCGCGCTTGCGCACCGCCTGCAATATGATTTTGAACGTCAATCATAAACTTCCACACAGTGGCGGTCGTTAAACGAGCTTATTTTTTAAAATGTATCCAAATATTACTGTTCTTACCGATACATCCGACCTGTCCATCATCTCCAGGACGCACGCGACGCAAATTCCGCCGCGCTCCCACCGCAGCCCGTGTGCGTCGTGTATCTTCTCACAGATCGCGTCTGAACTCGACATGTTTTAGGTTATTCGATAAGCAATTGACTGATGTGATGATTCTGAGTGCGATATATCAGTTTGACGCGATTAAAAGACTACAATCACGATTCCAATGTAAACGCGCGCGAGGACGAGTCGGTCTGACCAATCAGAGCGAGATCACGAGACCCATTAACCAATCAAATCCAACAATGGGAAAAATAAGTAAATTTTTACTCTATTTGTCCTCGTAAAACATACAGAGTAACATGTTTATGACATACAACTTTGAATACATATATGTATTAAATGTGTTCAACCAAAGAGTAAGTTCCGTTTCACTTGGATGTCACAATACTGAAGTAAATCAGTTGCTTGCTACTATTAATAAATTCAACATGAACTAAATCCAACGTCTAAATAGCTATACCTTTCTGGAAGAATTTTATATTAGATTATTAGATCGATTATAGATGGATGGATGCAGAGATTTGTTTCTATTGAATGCCAGTCACATACAAATAATAAACATGACAATAATCCAACATATAGTGTACAAATATTAAACAAATAGACTACAAGAAATAGGAAAATAAAATATACAGTGTAATTTATAAAATAATAATGCAAGTCAAAAGACAGAGTATAAACAGAAAAACTAACTTATAAATTAATATAATTTTTCATTGGATGCAGAGATTTTTTTTATTTATTTTTTTTTTACAAAGAAGAAACAGCACTGCATTGAATACATTAACAAAAAATACATAAAAAAAAATAAAAAACCTATAGCTCCTCAACAAGTAGAAAAAAAATTTAGCCTACATAGTTCTTAAGAAATGTGTTGTTCTTACTGTTATCGATGAGTTTAAGAGATTTTACAATAAGGGAAATCTCAGCAATAAAGACATCAAATCTAGGCAAAGTCTTGGGAAATTTGTTTTTGTGAATAAAATTTTTTACAATGCAACACAAAGAAATTATCAACATTATCAATAGCAATAGTCACTCCCAGAAAAATGGAGGAATATATCCTTCAATGAAAAGTTTAAATCATATTTGATAAAATGAGAAAGATAACAACCCAAGCTCTCCCAAAGAGGCTTAACCTGATTGCTGTCATGATCCTGGTTCTTTTCTCTCTTCTTTTTCACTCCGTCTCCATCTGCTGGTTGTTCTCTCTTGCTCTCACACACACACCCGTTATCACTCACTCATCTCCTTCAGCTGTTCCGCGTTCTCTCATCTCCACACCTGCTCTCTATTTCTTCTCATTAGTTTCTCTATTTCTAGCTATCTCGCTCTCATCTTTTCTGTCGGATTTTTTTTTTTTTTTTTTTACCCGTCACATATGTTACTGACATTTAAGTTTCATCTACAGACGTTAGATTGTCACCAATAACATCTATAACTAATTGCCCTTTTCATTTTTCTTTCCTCATAGGTTAAAATACAAACTTTTCTTCTGCTAACACCAGAAAAAGAAGAAAACCTAACACCATGGCTAACTACGCTACCAACAAAGGTAAACCATATTAATATAGTAGCCTAGCCTATAATTTAGAAATATAATATAAAATATGGAAAGCAACACAGAATAATAATAAAATAATAAATTAACCTTGTGTAATACCTATATTGTCATATTATTATTTCAGTGAACAGATAAGAGCAATTAATTTGTTTTATTGTATATTTGCATATAGGCCTACTTTTTTTTCTGTTTTGTTCAGATAGAAATAAATCAATGGCCAGAGACAAGTTACTTGTGTGTGTTAAAATCTGTTTACTGATACTGAAAAACAGTGTTTTGAGCATCGATCTCGTCACAGCGATGAAGCAGGATCTGCAACATCTCTATAGGGATCTCCCAGTCACGTGACCCCTAGCCGCGTGTCAGCCATTTTGACGGAATACATCCGTCGGCTACTCATAGATCCATTGCCGTGGGTAATATATATTATTAGTATATTATACTA
This sequence comes from Gila orcuttii, assembly GCA_026230005.1. Taxonomy (NCBI): domain Eukaryota; kingdom Metazoa; phylum Chordata; class Actinopteri; order Cypriniformes; family Leuciscidae; genus Gila; species Gila orcuttii. The sequence continues at coordinate 62,021,526 of JAPDVR010000003.1, read as the reverse complement.
ATAATAAATTATTAGTATATTATTATACTAATAATATAATTATTAGTATAATTAGCTTAAATGTTGCAATACTTTGCGCTACAGTATTGATATAATTGCATGCGCAAAATCATGGTGCAAAATATCTCGATACTGAACAGAGTCGATTTTTCCCCCACCACGTCATGTCATCGCACTTATTATTAGTATCACAAAAATAAATATACAAGAGGAAGATAAAGGAATTAGGAATCATATATCCATATGAAGCACCACAAGTTCTTTTTACAGGCATTAAATGTGTAGAAAAACTTCCTGACAGTAGTTAATATGATATACCTTGTGTCAAAATGATTGATGGTGACCTTTGACCTAACCCCGCCCCTTCCTGTCCCGCCCCTTGTCCCGCCCCTTCCGGTTACCTTTAACCTAGTTCCGCCCCTTCCTGTTACCTTTGACCTAGTTCCACCCCTTCCTGTTACCTTTTACCATAGTTTCCGCCCCTTCCGGTTACCTTTAACCTAGTTCCGCCCCTTCCTGTTACCTTTAACCTAGTTCCGCCCCTTCCTGTTACCTTTAACCTAGTTCCGCCCCTTCCTGTTACCTTTGACCTAGTTTCCGCCCCTTCCGGTTAACTTTAACCTAGTTCCGCCCCTTCCGGTTAAACTTTCTGTCAAACTGATGGATGATGACCTTTGACCTAGTTCCGCCCCTTCCGGTTAAACTTTCTGTCAAACTGATGGATGATGACCTTTGACCTAGTTCCGCCCCTTCCGGTTAAACTTTCTGTCAAACTGATGGATGATGACCTTTGATCTAGTTCCGCCCCTTGCGGTTACAGCTTCTGTCAAAATGATGGATGTGTGACAGTTAGTTTGAAGTTCATTTGATAAAGAAAAGCGAGGTATTGGCCTTTGATGTTAACATAAGCTTTGATGTTACAGTTACAAAGTGATGTGACAGTTAGTTTGAGATGTATTGGCCTTTGATGGTGACAGTTAGTTTGATTGTTGCATCCCTAAATATCCCTGAGCTTTATCAAGGGGCAGGTGTGAAAGTGATAAGAAAAAATGGTGAAAGTTTATCTGTTCTGTAAAAGAATATAAAATAAAACCTCACACAAAAAAGTTTAAAATAAATGTAGAACTATTCACTGAACCAAGCATTTCAGTTTAAATCAAATGGTGAAAGTTTATCTGTTCTTTAAAAGAATATAAAATAAAATCTCACACAAAAAGTTTGAATAAAATGGAGCCACAAACATATTGCAAACAATCCAATGTATGAATGATCTTGCACTGTTTAAAAAAATAGCAAGCGAGCATCTATGTGTGTGTGTGTGTGTGTGTGTGTGTGTGTGTCTTTGTCAAAGCAGGAATTTCCCTCCCTCCGCATTGCTGAGGACCTTGGAAGTTTATCTCACACAGAAGTTGAAAAAGCATTATGTTCATTTAAATTAAATGGTTATAAAATTTACATTTAGTCATTCACAAATATTTGACACTGACTCAAGTTGAAAAAACCATGCTGTTCAATTAAAAGTATATAAATTAAACAAAAATAAAATCATCTTACTGTTCCACCATGGTTGAAAAAAAAACCATGTGTTTCCACAACCAAAAGTGTTTCCCCTGAAGTCTTTTCTCTCGGTCACACCAGCGTGTGGCTGGCCTGGTATCTGTTTTTGTGACACGTTCCTGAGCCCATTGAAAAGCATTGTGTTCCTTTAAAAGTGTATAAATTAAAATATATCATATATAAAATAAATAGTTTACTAATTTAACTAAAGTTGAAAAGCATGTTGTTCATTTAAAATCGTACTAAATTACTGAAGTTGAAAAGCGTTTTGTTCATTTAAAATAAATATTTTACAAATTTACTGTACCAATTATGTTAGATTTAGATAAAATTAAATCATCTTACATTTTCACCAGGGTTGAAGAAAAAATCACACAGGTAGTGCCTGCCAGCATGGTCAGTGTGCGTGACAAATAAGTGATATCATCGCTGTTTTCGTACCACCGGTAATAAATTACTTTTAATTCATAAGACTTATTTTCTGGAGTGACAGTTATCAGTGAAATATGGCGCTCGTGTAATCAAAAGGTCTGCCTACCCCCTGGGAATGTGAATTGGCCTTGAACCTAAACACTTCCATTCATAGAGTACTGAAAGAATATAGTGGACACACAGCTCCGCCGTTTTCCCATAGTTTTCCACAGGCTCTTACTGTAAAAGGCTATAAAATAGCCAAGACACATGGAAGTGTGCCACACCCCATGTCTGGACCAAAAACTTTTTGCACCCTCTCTTCTATGACCACCTCATCAAAAATGCAAAACAGTGAGTACTTTCTCTATAATTAATTTATTCTACGGTGCTGTTTATCTGTATTATGCAATGATGTTTAATTCAGAAAATTGTTTATACATAAGGAAAAGACGGTATAATTCATTAGTGTTTTAAATAGCCCCGGCTACGTATTTGTTTTATCCACATTATGCTATTAGTATTTTTATCTGCTGTAACTGGTGATACAGATATTAACATGTATCTACTATATTAATTTATCAAAGTATGATTTTTAAAAAAACATGGAGCATTGTATTATGATATTGATGTGATACAGATATTAACATGTATCTACTATATTAATTTATCAAAGTATGATTTTTAAAAAAACATGGAGCATTGTATTATGATATTGATGTGATACAGATATTAACATGTATCTACTATATTAATTTATCAAAGTATGATTTTGTTTTAAAATATGGAGCATTGTATTAACATGTATCTACTATATTAATTTATCATAAAGTATGATTTTAAAAATGTACAACATTGTTTATGTTCATTATGCTATTTTTTTTATTTTTTTTTATTTTTAAACCATATCACAAAAGTATCAGTTTAACATGACTGTTTTACAGCAATGTTTATTTTGCATTATGCTATGTTGTTTTAACTGTTGTATTTTTTATCTGATGTAACTAAAATCTGCAGCATCGTTTATTTAAGCTGCGGGGTTTCCATAAAGGACCTTAAAATAAATGTTTTGGATTTATTCAGTTTTAAATCTTATTTAGAGATTATTTTAGTCAGACATGTTTATATGTGCATAGGCCTATTTTATTCCTCTTCAGTTACTTACTTTTTAAATTTTGGTAGGTTACTTTTTAATTCTTCTTTTACTCTGTCTTTGATTTTAACTTTTAGCAATTTGCATGATAAATTGTTTAACATGTAAGCTATATGAATGACACTGTCACAATGTGATAAGCAAAACATAAAAGTCAAGTCAAAGCTATTTATATAGGCTAGCGCTTTTCATTGCCATTTAAAATAACATGGTCTTTCCTTCTCTCTCTCTAGAGACAGCAAACACTGCAGGACAATCAGGCAATCAAGTAACATGTTAGTATGGTTTATATTTTATTTTTAATGAGAAAACATTATAGAGTGCAACAGGCGGTTTCTGGGAGTAAAAACATTTATTCTCTTATATTTATATTTTTATTCTTATAATTTGTAGTATTATGTTTCTTGTTGTATTTGTATCTGTATATGTCCACTGGAAGCCTCAGTACCAAAACAAATTCCTTGTGTGTGCAAGCACACTTTCTGATTCTGATTCTGATTCTTCTGATTACTTTCTCCATACGAAAATTAATTTTAAAGACAGACCTACTGTGAGCTAAGAGGTTGTTAATACATGGTATTGGCTTCTGATAAAGCCTTCAGCTTATTTTTTTGTAAATAATAGTGTTTCACAGTTGAACTCCTGGTGAAAACTACATTACCCATGAGCCATGATGCTGTAGTGAAAATTGTCAAACATAGTTTTTTTTAAAAAGCAACACACTCCAAAATAGCTCTGCCCACTCCCATGAAGCACTGCGAATGACATAATCTCCCTACCCTCTCAAAATACTGAAATGTTTGTATAAGCTATATATGCATATTTTGCATATATATATATATATTTTTTTTTTTTTTTTTTTTTTTTTTTGAAATCACTATGGGAAATAAGAATGAAAAAGGGGGGGAAGCACTGTTGCACTCTATGTATAATAATGAACAATTGACAGATGAACTGACAGATATTTTATGTAAACAGGCAAAATCTTTACATCTGATGATGGCCATGTGTTTTCGCCGATCATAACTGGTTTAACTCTTGGCTCCTTTGAGATCAATATGACTTCTGCCAAATCAAATTGTAAGTGTAATAAAACAGTTTCGACTATGTATTAAATTAATCTTAATTAAGCAGTCCGAGTTAACTATTTGGGACCAATTGGAAATTTACATTCTGATCTAACAGCGTCATGTACAAATTTGTCATGCTCCTGGATTATTTTACTATACTACATTACTATACCCTTTTATTTACTGCTGATTTTATCAAAGCAACGAATTAACTCAATTCATGGTTGCAATAATAAAATAAATGAACAATTGACAGATGAACTGACAGATATTTTATGTAAACAGCCAAAATCTCTTCATCTGATGGTGGCCATGTGTTTTCGCCTATAATAACTGGTTTAACTCATGGCTCCCCCTTTGAGATCAACATGACTTCTGCCAAATCAAATGTACCGGCAAATTGTAAGTGTGATACATGAGAAACTATTAAAACAGTTTTTCGCCTATGTAATGTATAAAATTAATCTTAATTAAGCAGTTGGAGTTAACTATTTGGGACCAATTTTAAGGAAAGTTACATTCTGATCTAACATTGGCATGTGCACATTTGCAATACAGATTTTTTTTTTATGTTTTTGGTACTATTGGAGTTTTGTAGAATAAGCCCAGATTAATTTATTTTATGCGGTGTCATGCTCCTGGATTATTCAGACTCAGAATTGTAACTATTACTACAGCCTTCATCAGCCATTTATTTTACTGCAGACTTATCAAACTTATTTTATTTACTGCAGATTTGATCAAAGCCAAATACTGCCCAAACGGGAAAACTGGGAAAGAAGAGAAACAGGATAATACAAGGTTAGATTCAATCTTTATATTCTTTCCCCATAATCAGACTCCATAATCAGAAACATTAGCAGCAGGGATACAACTACGTGCTGCCTTCCACAAGCAACAACTTCTGATGTAAACAGGGAACTTCAGAACATTCTTATGAAACATAAGACTGCAAATCGACTCATCATTCATGTGGGGAAAAATGATATTCATAAAGAGCAGTCGGAACTCCTTAAGAAGGATTTCAATGAACTTTTTGAAACACTTAAAAGACTGAAAGTTCAAACATTCATCAGTGGACCACTCCCAGCAAGAGGAACAAACAGGTTTTCACGGTTGCTTGGGCTTAATACATGGCTGCAAAAAACCTGCAATATAAAAAGAGTGAACTTCATTGACAACTTCAATCTTTTCTGGAGTCAGAGGCAACTGTTTCAACAGAATGGCCACCACCCAAACAAACTTGGTTCTAGAGTGCTAAAGGACAATATCTACTTCTCCCTCCGTCATCCTTCTGCAGTGTGTGCCAATCCACTCAACCTGAATGGCACACACACACCTGGATACAGTATGAATGACCACAGGACTTCACTTCAGCACCTGAATGGACATGCGGTTGACACATCACACAAGGACAATGATAACACCACTCAGCCACAACAACCTCTGCTCACGGACACAATCTCAGCTGAGCCCTGCCCACAGAGCTCACCACAGACAGACTGTGACATACTAGCACTTCTCCAAGATTCAGCACCCAAGGACGACTTTCTGGAAAACAGCCAAGGAAACCAGGACAGCATATTACAGCCTCCGATAACACCAGAGCAACAGCCCTCACCGGACACGTTATCTCTCTCTCCAGCATCTCCACTTCTGTGCTTCTCAGAGAAAATGGAACAACTGGTTTATGCTGGAACCAGACTATCCCACTCTTTTGCTGCGAGCCCCCAGATACCAACCAAAAAACGGCAGGCCCCACAACCACCAAAGCCTGCGGGCCCAGCTCGCCCTCCCCCTGTGAGAGCTCTTCGGCCTCTGCCACAGCGCCAGGGCCCACACCCCCCTCCATCTGCTCGAAGTGAACCAAAAACAACTGATACCAGCTCTCAGTGATATGTGTCGGGTCCCCGCTATGATAACAATAACTTTTTCAAATGTTTACAGAACAAGCGGGAACCCAGTGTGCCTGTATCTTTCGCTATTGCTGTTCGATTACATGATAGAAAGTCTAAGGCCTTCAAAAGCCGTACAGCAAACCCATCTAATCTGGTGCCTATTACACGACAAACTAAGATTGCTGTGGGGACAAAAAGTAAGACTATTAGGTTAGCACTTTTAAACATCCGCTCACTTAAAAATAAATCACTTCTAGTCAACGACTTAATAACCACATACAACCTGGATTTAATGTTTCTAAATGAAACTTGGCTAGAAGAAAGCTGCAGTGCAACAGTCCTCAATGAAACAGCCCCTCCTAACTTTACTTTTATGAGTGTCTGCAGAGCTGTCAGAAGAGGTGGAGGTTTAGCTGCTTTAAAGATGTCTATGAATGTAAGCAAATATCATTTGGGAATTACCCGTCTTTCGAATATCTGGGTATTGTGTTAAAAGGTGCTCCACGCATTTTACTTATCATTGTTTACAGGCCTCCAAAATACTCTCCAGCCTTTGCTGATGATTTTACAGAACTGTTATCAACTATTTCCTCAGAGTTTGACTGTTTTATCATTGCTGGAGATTTTAACATTCACATAGATAATGCAGAAACCAATATGGCAAAAGAAATCAAAACTGTTTTAAAAACTTTTGATCTGACTCAGCATGTACATGGACCCACACATAATCATGGACACACTCTAGATTTACCTTTATCAGTAAGGGTCTAAACATTTCATCGATTGTTATTAAGGATGTAGCACTGTCTGATCATTTTTGCATTTTCTTTGATATATTGATCTCTCCTGCCATTGAAGCTAGATCTGTGTCTGTCAAGAAGAGATGCTTAAATGAGAACACTAGTGTACTGTTTATGAAGGCCATATCTTTAACACCAAGCATATCTGCTGACTCTGTTGATTTTCTCCTTGATTCTTTTAACTCAAAAGTTAAGAGCGTAATTGATGATATTGCTCCTGTGAAAGTCAGGAAGAATAGTGGTAGACAAAAAGCACCTTGGAGAAACTCAACAGCAGTGCAAAATATGAAAAGACAATGCAGAAAAGCAGAGCGCATGTGGCGGAAGACAAAACTTGTAGTCCATTATAACATCTACAAAGACAGCATCCATGCATTCAATAAGGAACTAGGCAAAGCTAGACAGACTTTCTTCTCAAATATTATAAACAGCAATATAAACAACACACGCACTCTTTTTGCTACTGTAGAGAGACTGACAAACCCCCCAAGCCAGATTCCCAGTGAAATGCTCTCAGACAGCAAGTGCAGTGAGTTTGCTTCTTTCTTCTCTGAGAAAATCAATAATATCAGAAAGGTGATCAGATCATCCTTGAGTTGCGCTGGGGTCAGACAGTTCAGACCACAACCTGAGAAAGTAGTCACTATGTCTGATTTTGAAGAAATTGATGGCAACATTTTGGAAGAAACCGTACAGCACCTTAAAACATCAACCTGCACCCTTGACGCACTTCCCACATCTTTTTTCAAAAAGGTGTTACACAGCTTAGAAGCAGATCTCCTAGAAGTGGTAAATGCCTCACTTCTCTCTGGGAGTTTTCCAAACTCCCTGAAAACTGCAGTTGTCAAGCCCCTCCTGAAAAAAAGCAATCTGGATAAGACCATATTAAACAACTATAGACCGATCTCAAATCTTCCTTTCATAGGCAAGATCATTGAAAAAGTTGTCTTCAATCAGCTGAACAAATTCTTAAGCTCAAATGGATACTTTGACAATTTTCAATCTGGTTTCCGACCGCATCACAGCACAGAGCGCTCATAAAGATAATTAACGATATTCGCTTAAATACTGATAAAAGCAAATTATCAGTGCTGGTACTACTCGACCTCAGTGCTGCATTTGACACTGTCGATCACGACATACTTCTTGACAGGCTGGAAAACTGGGTCGGGTTTTCTGGGATAGTCCTAAAATGGTTCAGGTCATACTTGGTAGGGAGAGGTTATTATGTGAGTATAGGAGATCATAAGTCTGAGTGGACACCCATGACATGCGGAGTTCCTCAAGGCTCAATTCTTGCGCCACTCCTATTCAACCTGTACATGCTCCCAATGAGTAAAATAATGAGAAAGAACCAAATCACTTACCACAGCTATGCAGACGACACACAGCTCTACTTAGCCCTATCGCCTAACGATTACAGCCCTATTAACTCTCTGTTCCAATGCATTGATGAAGTAAACAATTGGATGTCCCAAAACTTTCTTCAGTTAAACAAAGACAAAACTGAAGTCATTGCGTTTGGAAACAAAGATGAAGTTCTCAAAGTAAACGCATACCTTCAGTCTAGGGGTCAAACAACTAAAAATCAAGTCAGGAATCTGGGTGTGTCTCTGGAGTCAGACCTTAGTTTCAGTAGTCATGTCAAAGCAATAACTAAATCAGCATACTATCACCTGAAAAATATTGCAAGAATTAGATGCTTTGTTTCCAGTCAAGACTTAGAGAAACTTGTGCATGCTTTCATCACCAGCAGGGTGGATTATTGTAATGGACTTCTCACTGGCCTTCCCAAAAAGACCATAAGACAGTTGCAGCTCATACAGAACGCTGAGCAGAACCAGAACATATGAACACATCACACCAGTCCTCAGGTCTTTACACTGGCTGCCAGTTACATTTAGGGTTGATTTTAAGGTATTATTACTGGTATATAAATCATTCAATGGCCTAGGACCTCAATACATTGCAGATATGCTTACTGAATATAAACCCAACAGATCACTCAGATCATTAGGATCACATCAGCTAGAAATACCAAGGGTTCACTCTAAGCATGGCGAGTCTGCTTTTAGCTACTATGCCAGCCGCAGCTGGAACCAGCTTCCAGAAGAGATCAGATGTGCTCCTACAGTAGTAACATTCAAATCCAGACTCAAAACACTTCTGTTTAACTGTGCATTTACTGAATGAGCACTGTACCACTGTTCGTCCGACTGTTTGTACTGTTATGCTTTTTAATTATTCTGATTTCTTTTGATTATTTCTGTATTTTATCTTTTATTCTAAACTGTTTTAATTATTCTGATTTCTTTTGATTATTTTAATTTCTTCTATGTAAAGCACTTTGAATTACCATTGTGTATGAAATGTGCTATACAAATAAACCTGCCTTGCCTGCCTTCCCCATTTTGCCTTCATTTTCCTTTTTCCTGTTATTGTTTTAATTTTTATATTCTCAGATCATCAAAGGTTTCTGAAAGCAAACACCAGTCAGTTGGTTGAAAAAGTGAAGAACATTGATCCAATAATTGACAATCTTGATTGTTCAATGAATCAGTTACAAATGTGCGAGCGAATCCAACACACCAGATGAAGACGAGGGAACCGCTGGACTATGTGAATTGTGAAAGCATTGCCAACGACCTGGTCAACGCTTTGTTCAAGCATGAAGAATCTCTCATAAAGAAACTACAATAACAACTGTTGTAGCCTATTGTTTGGCATTATGTACTTAAACAGTTTTTAAAAAAATAAAATGTTTTTAATAATTGATTGGTGATGGAGTTTTAATTTTTGTATTTAGAACCAAGTACATTGTACATGTAAGAAGAAACCAAACAGGCCATATAATGATATATTGCACATAATAAACAATGGCAAAGTTTGTATTCCTTAAAAAACAGGCAATGTTTGAGAACCCTAATATTGGTGTAATCTCTGCGAGGTCTCAACCACAAGCGCAAAACTTTGTGGTGGGTGATACGGGCATAGCTTTACTAAAGGAAAATATTATGGAAGTAATTTTCAAACTAAATTTTATTTATTTATATTATAGTTTTCATGTTGATTTAAAGTTTTTGTTATTAACTAATACCTTTATTTTTTACATCCAGCACAAAATTTTGTTCAAAAATCGTTCTCTGACCCCAAATAATCAGATAATGGTGTGTTCACAATCTACAATTAGATATTATCCTGCTTAGTATGTGTGTAAATAGTAGTGCTTAAATCTTTGGCTCTATTTTGTCACACCGTAGCGATGCAAAGTACCATACTCTAGCCTATGGACTAACTTTATACAGTAATGCAAAAGACCAAATCGCTAAGAAAGGAGGGTTGAAAAGAACTGTTTATAATAAATAGACAAAAGTTTGCAAATGATGGTTTTATTACTATTCAGATAGCTAGCCGATGTCGCTGTTTCACATGTTGGACCGGATGTGTTTTAGGTGAAGACTTTTCTTTGAGAGCCGTCAACATTCAGTGTTTATAGGAATAAATGACCGTTAATAATTTAAGTGATACTATTTCTGTTTGAGAACTAAATTGATACTTTGTTTAGTGCAACCTTACCTCTATCTATGTTGTGGAATCACACAAAGTATTAACATGCTGCAAGTGTTACTTAAGTATTAACGCGAAAAGTAAGCGCATGCTGTTTTACACTTAAACTATTACAACAGAATCACACCTGACTATTGCATTGAGAGACGCATATTCATTAAAGCTCGAGGCTGTTAAACAAAGTTCGGTAAAACCTGCAGATAACATTGCACAAAGTAAATTCTAGTGATCAACTTGCTAAAAAGTTGCTAAATACAACATGAGCCATACAGAAAAGCCACTTGTGATCAGTTTTGTAATTGACATTTTATATACTAGTCAATTAGGCCGTTTACATCTTGCTTCTTTTTGTTTTTGTACAGTTTGCAAGTCTCCGAGCGTGGTCAAACATATAGGAATTTATGAAAAACATGAACAGATATTTCTACATGAGATATTTCTTTTAGAACATCTTTCAGCTATGTCTACGAAACATCGACATGAAAGATGAGTATTGCTGCTTTTCTGCTACCTATAAAACTATTATACTTCAAACTCGTCTAGCTATTGCTCATTTCACAGCACAGTCGGTTATCTTTTTCTACGTGGCTAAACAACGGTTCAGCTAATGAATTACCGTTGATATTTTTACGTGAAAGGCGGGATGATTCATTTTTTATTCCGTCTACACCGATACTTTGACACAAGAGTTTTAGTCAGGGGTCTTTTAGGCCTGATCCAGAAAACAGGCGTTGTGTTTTATGTCTTAATAATTGTTCTTCTTCTTTTTTATGAAAACATGTGATAAGCAGTTTTGGCCTCATCAGCAGACGAAATGTTTTAACATATCGTAAATTTCAATTGTTAGATAAATTATTTCCAACTATCAGCAGTTATTTGTGAAACACGCTCAGTCGCATTAGAGTTGGATTCTTGTTTATAATGAACATTGTTATTGAACCGCATGTTTAACAGTGCTAGTGTTCTTAAATTGTTTACCACGGTTTCATTTTTAACAACACTATCGCAACACTTATCGTATTGCCGGGTGTGATTGTAATGTTTTGTATGGTGTCTTCTTTACACTTTCACCCCCATGGATATCTGTTTCCTACAGTTAGCTGTAGTGAACTCTAGGTCTTCTCTTTGTTCATATACGACAGTATTCACATGAATTGGCTTGATTTAATAAAATGATGGTTTAAACCACATTATTTTATTATACCATTTTTAAATAGCGCTTAAATGTATATTTTATATTTTAACCATTTATGCGAATATAGAATAGGCCTACCGCACAAGGATCTCTGAAATATTTTTTTCATGTAAAACACCTATGTAGATCTATCTATGTTTTTAAAAATACAAAGACATCTTTCTACCAGCGACCCTCAAAATCTGGGCATACAACAAAACACGATATCACGTTTTAATTTCAACACAATGCGCTAAAGGTCTATAACTGAACTTTAACGTCTTCATATTTGGTAAAAGTTAACTTAAAGCCTTACTTTCTAAACACTTTTTACGGAACTTGTTGCGAACATTCACTCATCCATATGTTTAAAAAATATATATATTGGTGTAATTAATAGAATTCGTGAATGCAACCGATCCAAAACCTCTTATCACTTAGTCGAACTCCATTATCCTTTAAGACTGCGTCTTTTAAACGTTTTTAACCGCCTAAAGACCCAGGGTTAGACGGTCTATAATAAGCTTTTTCATAAGCTCCGACATGTTATCGTTTCGACCTCTGTAAAAGAAATAACACACACATGCATAGTGGTTCAACCTTTTTATTAAAATGACACATCTAATATTACAATCAGTAAAAACAGGATAGATAATGACTACATGTTATAAGTAATATAATAAAAGAATTAATAAAAGAAATAATGGTCGTACAAAACTCTAAATGATATAACGACGTTAGAGGCTAGTGAAAAAGGGGTAACAATAACATCATTGATAGTCTAACCAGTAGATGAAATTTCTGCATGCCATCATGTCACGATCTATGATGTAATTGACAAACATTTCGATAACTCTGGACGTGTCATCCTCGTCATTGTCTTTTAGTTTTGGTATCATTAGCTTACATACATCGGCCACATACGTACACATACAGAGTACATCGGGGATTTCAAATTCACAGCTGCATTCAAGCATCATAACCAGAGCATCTTTTACCAGTACAGACGGCGGCTCAATACCGTTGACACATATGTTTGATAATTCACCCCAAGAATCAGGCGCACCTCTTATCAATCTCATATGTTTCTTGAGATTTCTTACACGCTTGGTTTCAACATTAACGTCGTCATCATCATCATCATCATCATCCGATTCACTTGAATACTCGATGACTCTTTCCATTAATGAAATCAGTTGGGTTCTGTAATGTCCTTTAAACATGAATTCCATGTAACTCTTTCGGCTAAAGGCAGCAGCCATGCTGGTGGGGGTTTGGTCACTCTCCATTCACGATTGAGAAACCTCGCCAGAGGTCGACGACGTCAGAGACGATCTCCTTGTTGGATTTGTCCAAAAGCTCGTCTCTGATTTCTTGTAGTTTAGTACCGATGAATGGCTCGTCTTTTAATTCGCGCAGAATTGCCCCGAGTGTTCCTTGAATAGTCTCAGGCTGTGATTTTAACCCGCACCTGTTTAGGACAAATGCTATGATGAGTCGTAGAAGACTAGTTTGCGGTAGGTTCAAACAAACAGGAATGTCAAAGCAAGCTTTAGCAGGCCATGTAACAACCAAATGTTCCTTCAACTTCAGATCAATGAGATGTAGCAGTAGACCCAACAGTCAGCGTTTTTACGATTTTGAATCCATTTGAAGCAACCTTCTGTAGCGTCGAAACCAGGTTTAGCAGTGTTACCACCACACACACACACACAAACAGTTAGGAGAAACCGGCTTGCGTGCGATAACTGAGGCTGGGCTCTGTGTAGAGTTTATCAGGACAACTGATAGTACTCACCCGACCGTAGGAGGAGTTGTATAGGGGTGTCATCGTCATGACGTCGTAAACCGCTACGTAGGATTAAAGCCTGATTGAATCATAAGTAAAGTCATGGAGAAGTTATGCATATACCGCCAGAGAGAATTCTATTAATTACACCAATATATATATTTTTTAAACATATGGATGAGTGAATGTTCGCAACAAGTTCCGTAAAAAGTGTTTAGAAAGTAAGGCTTTAAGTTAACTTTTACCAAATATGAAGACGTTAAAGTTCAGTTATAGACCTTTAGCGCATTGTGTTGAAATTAAAACGTGATATCAATATCGCATCATTACCGAATTGAGGGTTGTTTAATAGTTATCAAGCACCAGCTGATTAAAGTGTTTCTTCAAACAAAGCGACAAAAGTAATTTTCTGATCAATCATCGTACACGAATGCACTGTGTTTTGTTGTATGCCCAGATTTTGAGGGTCGCTGGTAGAAAGATGTCTTTGTATTTTTAAAAACATAGATAGATCTACATAGGTGTTTTACATGAAAAAAATATTTCAGAGATCCTTGTGCGGTAGGCCTATTCTATATTCGCATAAATGGTTAAAATATAAAATATACATTTAAGCGCTATCTAAAAATGGTATAATAAAATAATGTGGTTTAAACCATCATTTTATTAAATCAAGCCAATTCATGTGAATACTGTCGTATATGAACAAAGAGAAGACCTAGAGTTCACTACAGCTAACTGTAGGAAACAGATATCCATGGGGGTGAAAGTGTAAAGAAGACACCATACAAAACATTACAATCACACCCGGCAATACGATAAGTGTTGCGATAGTGTTGTTAAAAATGAAACCGTGGTAAACAATTTAAGAACACTAGCACTGTTAAACATGCGGTTCAATAACAATGTTCATTATAAACAAGAATCCAACTCTAATGCGACTGAGCGTGTTTCACAAATAACTGCTGATAGTAGGAAATAATTTATCTAACAATTGAAATTTACGATATGTTAAAACATTTCGTCTGCTGATGAGGCCAAAACTGCTTATCACATGTTTTCATAAAAAAGAAGAAGAACAATTATTAAGACATAAAACACAACGCCTGTTTTCTGGATCAGGCCTAAAAGACCCCTGACTAAAACTCTTGTGTCAAAGTATCGGTGTAGACGGAATAAAAAATGAATCATCCCGCCTTTCACGTAAAAATATCAACGGTAATTCATTAGCTGAACCGTTGTTTAGCCACGTAGAAAAAGATAACCGACTGTGCTGTGAAATGAGCAATAGCTAGACGAGTTTGAAGTATAATAGTTTTATAGGTAGCAGAAAAGCAGCAATACTCATCTTTCATGTCGATGTTTCGTAGACATAGCTGAAAGATGTTCTAAAAGAAATATCTCATGTAGAAATATCTGTTCATGTTTTTCATAAATTCCTATATGTTTGACCACGCTCGGAGACTTGCAAACTGTACAAAAACAAAAAGAAGCAAGATGTAAACGGCCTAATTGACTAGTATATAAAATGTCAATTACAAAACTGATCACAAGTGGCTTTTCTGTATGGCTCATGTTGTATTTAGCAACTTTTTAGCAAGTTGATCACTAGAATTTACTTTGTGCAATGTTATCTGCAGGTTTTACCGAACTTTGTTTAACAGCCTCGAGCTTTAATGAATATGCGTCTCTCAATGCAATAGTCAGGTGTGATTCTGTTGTAATAGTTTAAGTGTAAAACAGCATGCGCTTACTTTTCGCGTTAATACTTAAGTAACACTTGCAGCATGTTAATACTTTGTGTGATTCCACAACATAGATAGAGGTAAGGTTGCACTAAACAAAGTATCAATTTAGTTCTCAAACAGAAATAGTATCACTTAAATTATTAACGGTCATTTATTCCTATAAACACTGAATGTTGACGGCTCTCAAAGAAAAGTCTTCACCTAAAACACATCCGGTCCAACATGTGAAACAGCGACATCGGCTAGCTATCTGAATAGTAATAAAACCATCATTTGCAAACTTTTGTCTATTTATTATAAACAGTTCTTTTCAACCCTCCTTTCTTAGCGATTTGGTCTTTTGCATTACTGTATAAAGTTAGTCCATAGGCTAGAGTATGGTACTTTGCATCGCTACGGTGTGACAAAATAGAGCCAAAGATTTAAGCACTACTATTTACACACATACTAAGCAGGATAATATCTAATTGTAGATTGTGAACACACCATTATCTGATTATTTGGGGTCAGAGAACGATTTTTGAACAAAATTTTGTGCTGGATGTAAAAAATAAAGGTATTAGTTAATAACAAAAACTTTAAATCAACATGAAAACTGTAATATAAATAAATAAAATATAGTTTGAAAATTACTTCCATAATATTTTCCTTTAGTAAAGCTATGCCCGTATCACCCACCACAAAGTTTTGCGCTTGTGGTTGAGACCTCGCAGAGATTACACCAATATTAGGGTTCTCAAACATTGCCTGTTTTTTAAGGAATACAAACTTTGCCATTGTTTATTATGTGCAATATATCATTATATGGCCTGTTTGGTTTCTTCTTACATGTACAATGTACTTGGTTCTAAATACAAAAATTAAAACTCCATCACCAATCAATTATTAAAAACATTTTATTTTTTAAAAAACTGTTTAAGTACATAATGCCAAACAATAGGCTACAACAGTTGTTATTGTAGTTTCTTTATGAGAGATTCTTCATGCTTGAACAAAGCGTTGACCAGGTCGTTGGCAATGCTTTCACAATTCACATAGTCCAGCGGTTCCCTCGTCTTCATCTGGTGTGTTGGATTCGCTCGCACATTTGTAACTGATTCATTGAGCAATCAAGATTGTCAATTATTGGATCAATGTTCTTCACTTTTTCAACCAACTGACTGGTGTTTGCTTTCAGAAACCTTTGATGATCTGAGAATATAAAAATTAAAACAATAACAGGAAAAAGGAAAATGAAGGCAAAATGGGGAAAGAATATAAAGATTGAATCTAACCTTGTATTATCCTGTTTCTCTTCTTTCCCAGTTTTCCCGTTTGGGCAGTATTTGGCTTTGATCAAATCTGCAGTAAATAAAATAAGTTTGATAAGTCTGCAGTAAAATAAATGGCTGATGAAGGCTGTAGTAATAGTTACAATTCTGAGTCTGAATAATCCAGGAGCATGACACCGCATAAAATAAATTAATCTGGGCTTATTCTACAAAACTCCAATAGTACCAAAAACATAAAAAAAAAATCTGTATTGCAAATGTGCACATGCCAATGTTAGATCAGAATGTAACTTTCCTTAAAATTGGTCCCAAATAGTTAACTCCAACTGCTTAATTAAGATTAATTTTATACATTACATAGGCGAAAAACTGTTTTAATAGTTTCTCATGTATCACACTTACAATTTGCCGGTACATTTGATTTGGCAGAAGTCATGTTGATCTCAAAGGGGGAGCCATGAGTTAAACCAGTTATTATAGGCGAAAACACATGGCCACCATCAGATGAAGAGATTTTGGCTGTTTACATAAAATATCTGTCAGTTCATCTGTCAATTGTTCATTTATTTTATTATTGCAACCATGAATTGAGTTAATTCGTTGCTTTGATAAAATCAGCAGTAAATAAAAGGGTATAGTAATGTAGTATAGTAAAATAATCCAGGAGCATGACAAATTTGTACATGACGCTGTTAGATCAGAATGTAAATTTCCAATTGGTCCCAAATAGTTAACTCGGACTGCTTAATTAAGATTAATTTAATACATAGTCGAAACTGTTTTATTACACTTACAATTTGATTTGGCAGAAGTCATATTGATCTCAAAGGAGCCAAGAGTTAAACCAGTTATGATCGGCGAAAACACATGGCCATCATCAGATGTAAAGATTTTGCCTGTTTACATAAAATATCTGTCAGTTCATCTGTCAATTGTTCATTATTATACATAGAGTGCAACAGTGCTTCCCCCCCCCCTTTTTCATTCTTATTTCCCATAGTGATTTCAAAAAAAAAAATATATATATATATATATATATATGCAAAATATGCATATATAGCTTATACAAACATTTCAGTATTTTGAGAGGGTAGGGAGATTATGTCATTCGCAGTGCTTCATGGGAGTGGGCAGAGCTATTTTGGAGTGTGTTGCTTTTTAAAAAAAACTATGTTTGACAATTTTCACTACAGCATCATGGCTCATGGGTAATGTAGTTTTCACCAGGAGTTCAACTGTGAAACACTATTATTTACAAAAAAATAAGCTGAAGGCTTTATCAGAAGCCAATACCATGTATTAACAACCTCTTAGCTCACAGTAGGTCTGTCTTTAAAATTAATTTTCGTATGGAGAAAGTAATCAGAAGAATCAGAATCAGAATCAGAAAGTGTGCTTGCACACACAAGGAATTTGTTTTGGTACTGAGGCTTCCAGTGGACATATACAGATACAAATACAACAAGAAACATAATACTACAAATTATAAGAATAAAAATATAAATATAAGAGAATAAATGTTTTTACTCCCAGAAACCGCCTGTTGCACTCTATAATGTTTTCTCATTAAAAATAAAATATAAACCATACTAACATGTTACTTGATTGCCTGATTGTCCTGCAGTGTTTGCTGTCTCTAGAGAGAGAGAAGGAAAGACCATGTTATTTTAAATGGCAATGAAAAGCGCTAGCCTATATAAATAGCTTTGACTTGACTTTTATGTTTTGCTTATCACATTGTGACAGTGTCATTCATATAGCTTACATGTTAAACAATTTATCATGCAAATTGCTAAAAGTTAAAATCAAAGACAGAGTAAAAGAAGAATTAAAAAGTAACCTACCAAAATTTAAAAAGTAAGTAACTGAAGAGGAATAAAATAGGCCTATGCACATATAAACATGTCTGACTAAAATAATCTCTAAATAAGATTTAAAACTGAATAAATCCAAAACATTTATTTTAAGGTCCTTTATGGAAACCCCGCAGCTTAAATAAACGATGCTGCAGATTTTAGTTACATCAGATAAAAAATACAACAGTTAAAACAACATAGCATAATGCAAAATAAACATTGCTGTAAAACAGTCATGTTAAACTGATACTTTTGTGATATGGTTTAAAAATAAAAAAAAATAAAAAAAATAGCATAATGAACATAAACAATGTTGTACATTTTTAAAATCATACTTTATGATAAATTAATATAGTAGATACATGTTAATACAATGCTCCATATTTTAAAACAAAATCATACTTTGATAAATTAATATAGTAGATACATGTTAATATCTGTATCACATCAATATCATAATACAATGCTCCATGTTTTTTTAAAAATCATACTTTGATAAATTAATATAGTAGATACATGTTAATATCTGTATCACATCAATATCATAATACAATGCTCCATGTTTTTTTAAAAATCATACTTTGATAAATTAATATAGTAGATACATGTTAATATCTGTATCACCAGTTACAGCAGATAAAAATACTAATAGCATAATGTGGATAAAACAAATACGTAGCCGGGGCTATTTAAAACACTAATGAATTATACCGTCTTTTCCTTATGTATAAACAATTTTCTGAATTAAACATCATTGCATAATACAGATAAACAGCACCGTAGAATAAATTAATTATAGAGAAAGTACTCACTGTTTTGCATTTTTGATGAGGTGGTCATAGAAGAGAGGGTGCAAAAAGTTTTTGGTCCAGACATGGGGTGTGGCACACTTCCATGTGTCTTGGCTATTTTATAGCCTTTTACAGTAAGAGCCTGTGGAAAACTATGGGAAAACGGCGGAGCTGTGTGTCCACTATATTCTTTCAGTACTCTATGAATGGAAGTGTTTAGGTTCAAGGCCAATTCACATTCCCAGGGGGTAGGCAGACCTTTTGATTACACGAGCGCCATATTTCACTGATAACTGTCACTCCAGAAAATAAGTCTTATGAATTAAAAGTAATTTATTACCGGTGGTACGAAAACAGCGATGATATCACTTATTTGTCACGCACACTGACCATGCTGGCAGGCACTACCTGTGTGATTTTTTCTTCAACCCTGGTGAAAATGTAAGATGATTTAATTTTATCTAAATCTAACATAATTGGTACAGTAAATTTGTAAAATATTTATTTTAAATGAACAAAACGCTTTTCAACTTCAGTAATTTAGTACGATTTTAAATGAACAACATGCTTTTCAACTTTAGTTAAATTAGTAAACTATTTATTTTATATATGATATATTTTAATTTATACACTTTTAAAGGAACACAATGCTTTTCAATGGGCTCAGGAACGTGTCACAAAAACAGATACCAGGCCAGCCACACGCTGGTGTGACCGAGAGAAAAGACTTCAGGGGAAACACTTTTGGTTGTGGAAACACATGGTTTTTTTTTCAACCATGGTGGAACAGTAAGATGATTTTATTTTTGTTTAATTTATATACTTTTAATTGAACAGCATGGTTTTTTCAACTTGAGTCAGTGTCAAATATTTGTGAATGACTAAATGTAAATTTTATAACCATTTAATTTAAATGAACATAATGCTTTTTCAACTTCTGTGTGAGATAAACTTCCAAGGTCCTCAGCAATGCGGAGGGAGGGAAATTCCTGCTTTGACAAAGACACACACACACACACACACACACACACACACATAGATGCTCGCTTGCTATTTTTTTAAACAGTGCAAGATCATTCATACATTGGATTGTTTGCAATATGTTTGTGGCTCCATTTTATTCAAACTTTTTGTGTGAGATTTTATTTTATATTCTTTTAAAGAACAGATAAACTTTCACCATTTGATTTAAACTGAAATGCTTGGTTCAGTGAATAGTTCTACATTTATTTTAAACTTTTTTGTGTGAGGTTTTATTTTATATTCTTTTACAGAACAGATAAACTTTCACCATTTTTTCTTATCACTTTCACACCTGCCCCTTGATAAAGCTCAGGGATATTTAGGGATGCAACAATCAAACTAACTGTCACCATCAAAGGCCAATACATCTCAAACTAACTGTCACATCACTTTGTAACTGTAACATCAAAGCTTATGTTAACATCAAAGGCCAATACCTCGCTTTTCTTTATCAAATGAACTTCAAACTAACTGTCACACATC
This sequence comes from Gila orcuttii, assembly GCA_026230005.1. Taxonomy (NCBI): domain Eukaryota; kingdom Metazoa; phylum Chordata; class Actinopteri; order Cypriniformes; family Leuciscidae; genus Gila; species Gila orcuttii. Next base: position 62,000,935 of record JAPDVR010000003.1, on the reverse strand, counting down.
CATCATTTTGACAGAAGCTGTAACCGCAAGGGGCGGAACTAGATCAAAGGTCATCATCCATCAGTTTGACAGAAAGTTTAACCGGAAGGGGCGGAACTAGGTTAAAGTTAACCGGAAGGGGCGGAAACTAGGTCAAAGGTAACAGGAAGGGGCGGAACTAGGTTAAAGGTAACCGGAAGGGGCGGAACTAGGTTAAAGGTAACCGGAAGGGGCGGAACTAGGTTAAAGGTAACCGGAAGGGGCGGAAACTAGGTTAAAGGTAACCGGAAGGGGCAGAAACTAGGTTAAAGGTAACAGGAAGGGGCGGAACTAGGTTAAAGGTAACCGGAAGGGGCGGAACTAGGTTAAAGGTAACAAGAAGGGGCGGAAACTAGGTTAAAGGTAACCGGAAGGGGCGGAACTAGGTTAAAGGTAACCGGAAGGGGCGGAACTAGGTTAAAGGTAACCGGAAGGGGCGGAACTAGGTTAAAGGTAACAAGAAGGGGCGGAAACTAGGTTAAAGGTAACAAGAAGGGGCGGAAACTAGGTTAAAGGTAACAGGAAGGGGCGGAACTAGGTTAAAGGTAACAAGAAGGGGCGGAAACTAGGTTAAAGGTAACCGGAAGGGGCGGAAACTAGGTTAAAGGTAACAGGAAGGGGCGGAACTAGGTTAAAGGTAACCGGAAGGGGCGGAACTAGGTTAAAGGTAACAGGAAGGGGCGGAACTAGGTTAAAGGTAACCGGAAGGGGCGGAACTAGGTTAAAGGTAACAAGAAGGGGCGGAAACTAGGTTAAAGGTAACCGGAAGGGGCGGAAACTAGGTTAAAGGTAACAGGAAGGGGCGGAACTAGGTTAAAGGTGACCGGAAGGGGCGGAACTAGGTTAAAGGTAACAAGAAGGGGCGGAACTAGGTTAAAGGTAACCGGAAGGGGCGGAAACTAGGTTAAAGGTAACAGGAAGGGGCGGAACTAGGTTAAAGGTAACCGGAAGGGGCGGAACTAGGTTAAAGGTAACAAGAAGGGGCGGAAACTAGGTTAAAGGTAACCGGAAGGGGCGGAAACTAGGTTAAAGGTAACAGGAAGGGGCGGAACTAGGTTAAAGGTAACCGGAAGGGGCGGAACTAGGTTAAAGGTAACAGGAAGGGGCGGAACTAGGTTAAAGGTAACAGGAAGGGGCGGAACTAGGTTAAAGGTAACAGGAAGGGGCGGAACTAGGTTAAAGGTAACAGGAAGGGGCGGAACTAGGTTAAAGGTAACCGGAAGGGGCGGGACAAGGGGCGGGACAGGAAGGGGCGGGCTAGGTCAAAGGTCACCATCAATCATTTTGACACAAGGTATATCATATTAACTACTCCTGACATTGAGTTCGGTGACATGACAGCTACCTTATTCACTTCCCATCACGCTACACCGGAGTTTCATTAAAAGAAAATTATTTTTCAATCATCACCGCAAAGGTTAGTCAATCACCAAATTATAGTAGGCCTACCTGTAATAATTTTTAAACTGAGTTTACAGGGAAAAACACAAAACAAATTCACCAACAAGATTAAGTAGGCTATATTTAATGAATTTGTTTAATCTAGTTTGATCCAAGAAAAACGAAATAGCTTATATACTTTTTTATACCTATCACTGACCGTCACTGTAGTATGATAAACTGTCATTGAGACTGTTGTCTCAACCTGTGTTTCTAACGATTTATAAGAAGTGTCAAATAAAATACAAGATCAGCTTTTGGGTGAGTGAGTTACAGAGAACATGAGTCATGTTCATAGTTTCATTTTTACATCTACTGCATGTAAGGTTCCGGGATCCAATCCGCCCTCGTGTGGGGTTTCCCTGTTCAAATCATGAGTGATAAACGAGAAAAACTTCTTCAGAAGCAACGATAGAAAACCCATACATTTAACCCTTGTGCGACCTTTGTGTAAATTTTTTTCACCTTTTCAGGGTTTTTATATTTTTATTTTGGCACAAATGTGTATCTTTTAATCACCCACAAAACTGGTTAGTAAAGACGTATTTTCAAGCTAGGCTGCTATTTCCTTTGAGACAAACCTGTGTGTGCGTGCATGTGGCTGGTGGGGAATTTTCTTGACTCAAAGTTGTACTGAGGGCAGAAACGTTTGTGATTTGTTCAATCTGACAACCAATCGCAAGATTGCAGAGGCAATTCCAATCTCAACCATCAAAATCCCAAAGATAGAGGAGGGGCGATACAACGCAGAAGTGCGTGCCTCTCTGATCTGGTGTTTCCTTTGTAGGTATTTGAAAACGAAAGAATGTAATGTGATAATACGCCTAACGAACTGATCTAGGAATGCATGGATGCGTTTTGCCTGTTTATTGCCGCCAACCACTTTTCTCCGTTTTGTTTCTTTTGGGATACAGTATAAAGATATTCCTTTTGTATGATCACGTATCTGATCGCATCCAAATGCACAGCATCGCTCGGGCATGATAGGAATATTTCGCGACGAGCTGTATTCTAACCAGCGGTTTAGCATTTTCTATTCCGTCAAGATGGCGTGATGTCACGCGGGACGTCCCTATCGGCGTTTCCGTCAGATGACCATCGTGCTGTCTGACATCACCCAGAGACGTCGGTGGAGATCGGGCCTTCCGGGGAAAATTGACAAGTCCCGTAAATGGGTGAACAGTGTCATGGTTACCTTTGTCTTGGGAATGCAGGGGGGTATCGTGCATCACCCTCAAATTGTATTTAACAAGCCTCAACTGTTTCTAAGGGACGAAGTTCATTTATCACCTAGGGGTAATGATATTTTTTTTTTAAATAATTTAGCTGAAGGCTTGAGAGTCTTTATCCAGTAGGGGTGATGCTGGATTAAACCTCTCAGCATGTTTTTAACTTGAAACAGTTGAAGATTGTTTTGGGGTTGTGTATGTGCCTTTTGTGTTTAGTTTAACACATTATCACATTGGTAGACATGATAACACTGTTCAATAGTCACTGCTCTTTCTCCCCCCACCCTTTCTCCCCCCGTGCCATTCATGCATCACCCTAGCCATCCACCCCATGGCCTCTCACTTTTCTTCCCCACGACGAATGTAGCTAAAGAGGGGAGCAGGATTTAAAAAAAAAAATACTTTTTTTTTTTTTTTTGTGTTTCAATAAATATTTATTAACGAAATTATTGAATATTTATTATCAAAACACACAGCAGACACTTCAAGAAAACATACTTTGACAGAAATGTCATGTGGTTTTATTACTTATGGTTTAGAACTTCGTAATGATACATATTCAGTCAGTAGCCTACACAGTGAATATTGATAAGGGAGATGTAAAAACACATTTAGATTACATTAGATTTATCTTTATTCATTAAAGAATACATGAAAATAACATTTCAGTAATCACACTGGTAACTTATATGACAAAGTAAAATCTCCAGAGAAGTCATTCAACTCATTTGATCTTAGAAGGAAAAATATTGATTAATACCTTGATTATACTCACTCAATACATATACATTGAAGCAGCAGTGGATTCAAATCCACCCCCTTCAATAACACATTTGCAATGGTTTGTAAAAGGTCTTTTTATGCATGTTTGGCCTGAGTTGTTGTTGTTGTATTTACACTATTCTGACCAGCGTGTGGCGTTTCGAACGCTTTAAAACAGTGAATCATTTTTTACAAAGCACTTGCTTCAACTGATTCAAACCTTTGAAAAGCTGAGTTTTGATGATCACATTTAATTGCATGTGGATGATCAAGAACTAATTGCTGAAATCAATCATGAAAATAAACAATTAGTGAAGTTCACAACGTAATTTCGGGAGGAGTGAACCCATGTAATATTTCAATGAACTGGCGGAGCACATAAGCAGCCGCTCCCCTCGCTCTGGCATCAGCTGTTCTGGCGCCCCTCCACCTCCCCAGCTCCACCTGCATAATTTAAGCATCTTGCTACCATACTCATTATCCAAGTATTATTAATCCCACTGGGGGGTTTATTAGCCTGGTAATACCAAACTCTGCTACTTCGCTTTGCTTCGTAGACAGAGTCAGGAATGTCATAATTGAAAAGTGAGTGTTAGTTCTGTTAAACACAGCTCTTTGTTCATCTCGAGTCTGTCGGAAATGCTGCAACTTAATTGCAAGATTACAGCAGGTCATGGCAATATTTAAGACTCAAAAAAAGACTTAATAAAACTTTGCGTAGGATTTGCGTCAGAAGTGGCGTACGGATGAAACATAGGACGTGCGTACGCACAGAAATATTCAGATTTATAAAAGTTTTCCCTTAATAAATCACAATCAAGTCTAAATGTAGCGCAGCTTTTGCGGCTTCATGTCACGCCCATAGTTGCCCATAAATAGTCCGTGAAACGCCCACAAGTTAATATTCATCGATTGCGAAATCATGGCAAACACAGAGAGGAAAACCAAGAAACGTAACTTCAATGTGAAGTAGAAATTATCATTGGCGAGGTGTAAAAGAGGAGTAAAATGTTGTTTGGAGGGCACAGTGTGGGCATTAATGCCAAAAAAGGCACTTGAGTGGCAAAAGGTTGCATTAAGCATTGTGATGGCATGGCATTTTATTACCATTCATTTGATTGCATCTGACAAGCTACAGATGTGTTATGAGGATGAATTGCATAACATGCAATAATTATTATTGCAGAACATATTTCACTTTTATTTTTGCAAATGTGTTAATTTGCATTTCTGTTGTTATCTTCGTTTGATTTTGTTTGTTTTACACTACAGATCGATCCAACGGGTGTTCGTGTAGGCTGTTAATTGTAAGACTTGCTTTGTGAAGTCTTCATGTTGTTTATGAGAGCCAGTATTGCCATTTCTTTTACACAACGGTCACACACTTTCACGTTTCTTCCTTCTGCCGACGGTGTCGCCATTTCTCATTTCACCCGTTTTTGTGCGTACGCCTGGGTCAGAGCTTGAGTGAAGGACCGCACATTTTCCCGTCAAGTTTGCTTTTTATAAATACCAATTATTGCGTAGAGAGCGGCGTACGCCGCCTTTTGTGCGTACGCAACGTTTATAAATGAGGCCCCTGGAAAAGAAAGGAGACACTGACCTGTCAAAAGGCTCCCCAGTTTCTCGCTGGCGATCGGTAATAGTTGATAAATTAAACTTTTCCCAAAGGGAGTAGAGCCACAACATCACCTCCATTCAAAATGTTTAATACACACTCTTCTTGTTCGGGCTTCAGTTTGCTAATGCCGGGAATATTCTCCACAACAGAGTGAATTGCATCCGCGTCTCCATATCCGCGGTTGTTTTCGATTTCCCTAACCTAATCTTAAACTCGCCGCTTAGCGACTACGTCACGGCTTTCAGCCCGCCCTCTGTTTGTTGATTGGCCGGCTGTTTTCAGGCCGGAGGAAAACGGATAGATAGGCCGCTGTCTCAGACTGAGTACAGAAGCGAAATGAAATTGAGCGGAAGTACGAAGTCTGACGTAGTCAGGCTAGGGGTTTATCTGAGCTCGAGTTGAAGCTGCTTTCATAGAAAAACATTTATATGGACAAAACGGCAGATGTGTTTAATATTAATGGTAAGCACACGAACCATGTTATTGGAAACGATTGGACATTTCTTTAAATTGTATTATTCATTTTTGTTTAAGTTGCTCAAATTGCTTTTACGTAGTGACCAATCCTGAGTGGCGATGTCACTACACACTAGTGATGTTACATTCGTGAACAAATATTTTAGGTGAACGAATCGTTCTCATAATCCATTGACTCATATTTCTCGTTCACTGAAATCCTATTAGCAGTGCATGCGCAGCTCAGAGAACCGGGTAGCTCTGTGGACTTTTTCATCCTATCAAAATAATGACTAAACCTCGAGCCAATAGCCTTCGAGTACGAGATGTGACGGAGCATGTGATTTGTTGAATGTAGTGAATGAATACGCCCTTCACTGACCGTGACTGAGTCTGAACGAGAGAGATCTAATTCGTGAACGAGTTGAGCGAACTGGTACATGTCGTTCTTGAATGAAAAGAACCATTTGTGTGAACGATAATGATGGCGAACAGATAGAGCTAGACTTGTGTAGTTTGCATCAAAGAAATAAATTTACACTTTACTATTGTAATAAACAGTTTAATGACGCAAGTAAACGTGACTGTTTACTTGATTTAACTTTACACTATTCTTTACCTTTCTATTACTATTCTATAACGTCAGCCAATAGCATTTCAGTTCAGGCTGTGAAGGGGCATGTCATTGGTTGGATCTACTGAACGAATATCACTGAACGAGATTGCTCTGTTTAGAGTCTGAACGAGAGAGAGATCTTGTTGGTACATTTTGTTCGTTAATTAAATAAATGAGAGAGTACCGGGGAGGTCGTCATTTAGCATGCGAGTCAATCTCATTCAGCAACCAGCAGAAAGCAGATGCAAAGCAGTTATAGTTACTGTAAACATACGATTGTTTATATATAATCATATTTAACATAGAACATAACTCAACGTTTAACATAATCCCAGATTTAAGAATGTGTAAATGTCTGACCCAACAATTAAAATGTTAATTATGCAAGAAAACCTCGTGCTTTGGTCTGAACCACTTATTTCGACTTATTTGATTAATTTAATGAGAAAATTAGGCACAAATTTAAGCCAAATGCTTCTTTTTTTTTTGTTACAAGTAAATTTTTGTTGACTTAGGACACATAAGACACTCTTTTTCGCCGCCTGCTGGCGTATGTATGTAATATGAAGAAATTGTCACTAAACGAATCAATGAACGAACTGAAAATGAACGATTCCCTGGAAAGAATAAAAATGTCCACCACTAGTACACACACACTACCATCACGGTTCGGCACGGTTTGCCAAGTGTGCTGAGAGTTCAGGGCAGAGAACGGTTTGTAATTGTGCCGTGCCGTACCAGACTCACGTGGAAACACAACTGGAACCTTTTCCGAAGGTGGAAAAGCAGCTTTTGTTTCTCAGCACATAAAGATGAACTTCTTACTGTGATCTCAGACTGTGGTGATGTGTTTCTCCACTGCATGGATCTTCATGTGTCGCTTCAGGTTAGTTTTAATAGAGAAACTCTTTCCACACTGATCACACGTGTGCGGCTTCTCTCCAGTGTGGATCTTCTCGTGTCTTTTCAGTTGTGCTGACAGACTGAATCTCTTGTCACAGTGTGAACACTTGTAAGGTTTTTCTCCAGTGTGGATCCTCTGGTGCTGTATTAAATTTTGTGCTGTAGTAAAAGTCTTCTCACACTCAAAGCACATGTACTCTCTCACACCAGTATGAATTCTTTGATGAAGTTGTAAACTATACAGAAGTGAAAAACTCTTTCCACACACAGAACATGAATGTGGCTTTTCCTTCGTATGAACTGTCAGGTGTGTCTTCAGGTTTGCTGCCCAGAGAAATGCTTTCCCGCAATGATCACATGTGAACGGCTTCTCTTGAGTGTGGATCATCATGTGAGAATTAAGGTTTGCTAATTGACTGAAACTCTTCCCACATTGATGGCATGTGAACGGCTTCTCTCTGGTGTGGATCCTCATGTGAACATTAAGGTTTGCTAATTGACTGAAACTCTTCCCACATTGATAGCATGTGAACGGCTTCTCTCCGGTGTGAATTCTCATGTGACTTTCACGGTTTGTTAATCGGCTGAAACTCTTCCCACACTGATCACATGTGAACGGCTTCTCTCCGGTGTGGATCCGCATGTGACGCTCAAGATGTTCTTTGCTTGTGAAACTCTTTCCACACTGATCACATGTGAACGGCTTCTCTCCGGTGTGGATCCGCATGTGACGCTCAAGATGTTGTTTGGTTGTGAAACTGTTTCCACACTGAGTGCAGGTGAAAGATTTCTTGTCTCGTCTTTTCTTTAAAAATGTCTGTTTAGTCTTTGAGCGACTCAAAGGTTTTTCTCCAGGTTGGACATGATGTTCCTCCTCCACTTCACTCAGTTCTTCTCTCTCCTCCTTCACTTCACTCAGTTCTTCTCTCTCCTCCTTCACTTCTCTCAGTTCTTCTCTCTCCTCGTTCTCTTCCATCGGGTCCAAATAATCTTCTAAATAATCAAAATAATTAAAAGAGAGAAATATGGAGTGAATGGAGATAAAAAAATGATCCCAGATGTAACAGACAACTGCTATAAAATATTACAATAATTTATGTATTTTTATAAATTAATTAAATGTCCCTGAAACTTTCCATGAATGAGGTACACTGATCTTCCAGTTATTATTTTGTAAACATTATAGGCACAAATCCCATGTTTCTGTAGTGAGAACTATTAAATGTATTTGATCAATGACACAATTATCTAACATGAAATGAACAATAAAATACACAATACTGCCATATTTTGACACCAACTTTTAGATTGATATATATGTAGCAGAATGAATGAATCAGATGAGTGGGGGTGATTGACATTAGTGAGCACCTATCAGCAGGGAATTTCGCCTATTTAAGACCTAGTTGGCTGTAGCCTGGGATGAGTCACGTCTGGCCCCTCCCCTTCTGTTGTTGATGGTAGCTGCAGGTATGTGCTGTTAGCCTCTAGCAGTCTGTTTCTAGGTGCGGTGCGTATGTTATTGATGATTCGTGTTGCATTCTAGCCTGTCTTTCCCCTCCGTTTCCTTCGGCTGTCTCGGTGGGTGGATTTGGGACTGCTCACCTCTCAGGTAAGTTATGTATTAATTGTTCTGTGGAAAGCGGATTGTTTTGACTCGTTCAGGGTTTAGGGATCGGCTGATGTTTTGAGTTGTGCAGTATCTTTGTATTCCAGCTAAACGGCGGCTTATATGAACTCACAGTATCTGTGCCTGTGAAGTGGTAAGCACATTGTCCCTTTTCGGTAAGTGTAACGTTAATCATCCATGTAGTTATGCGCTAAACATTTTAACAGGTGAAACATAAATATTAGATGTGCTTTTCTTTGTATTTGACTCAGGATTCTTCCTCTCGTCCGTGGCGCTTGCTTTTTCTGCTGTCGCTACAGTTAATGTTACATCCCTGTCGCTTCTTTGCTGCCATACTGCGAGAACATCGTATCTCCCCACTAATAGAGGGGATTGTTGCTGTCTGGTGGGTGGTGATGGCGCAGTGGATAAGACACATGCCTTTGGCGTGGGAGACCCGGGTTCGAATCCACTGTGAGACACCAATGTGTCCCTGAGCAAGACACTTAACCCCTAGTTGCTCCAGAGGCGTGCAACCTCTGACATATATAGCAATTGTAAGTCGCTTTGGATAAAAGCGTCAGCTAAATGAATAAATGTAAATGTAAATGGTTTTACCCATTTATAGTTTTATTTTATTTATTTTTGGGTTGACACTCACTGGTGTAGAAAAAAGAGCGCAAAATGTGTTTGCTCTGTGCGAGTCTGTCTCCCCTGTTGTTTGAATTGAGTTAATGTTTTCTTTGAATTCTTTGTACATCAACTGTGGTTGATTGTAATTGTTGAAGTTTGTTTATTAATTTTGATTTACTTTCGGGCGCTGGCTTCCCACGGGTGAAGGATCTCGTGGTGGTGGTGGTGCTCCTCTGAACGTTTGCCGTGTGACACGTTGGAAGTGTTGTGGTGTGATCTGAAGTGCACGGTGGTGTGTGTGTGTGCTTTCGGCTAACTAGTTCAGTGATCACTCCTCCTGTGGTGTACCTCAGCCCTGTAAGTCGGTGTTGTTTTTTTGTTTTCGTAAGTATAAGTGAAGTGTGTTGTGTATGTGTTTGTGTTTGTGATTTTTATTTTTATTTTGAAACTTTGTCAGCCATATACCTCTCTTTCCAGCCTTCAGACGCTGTCTTGTACCATGGTTGCATTTTAATGTGATTTATTTCCTCGCTCTAAACTTTGTATTAATAAAGATTCTGTATTTTTGATACCCATGTTTCTGCCTACCTTTTTAAGAGAGTCGAACCTGGGTGACCTAATCACAACAATTTAAGTGTCATTCATATTTCCCTGGGTGAAATTCCCAGGGTGGCGTAGTCGAAATTTCTTGTCTAAAACCTGTACCACTTCCGCCACATATAGTTATGTTAAAAACTAGCCTGGGAAAACCCAGACAACTTCCGGCAAATTTAGATTTGCTCTGCAAGTTAGTCTGGCAAAGAGCTCATTCAAGCCCATTTCTAATTCGTCGAAATTGAGGCACCAATCAGAAACGTTGGGGCGGGCTTTACACGATAACGACAGCGCAGCGACGGTGAAGCAGATTTTGTACATTACAAAGATGGATGCCACCGTGGAACATCACTCGTTCGAATCAGCTATCGCGTCTGTTTTAAGCGATTAAAATGTTCCTTTTCGTTAAAACCGGAGCAAAGAACAACACTCGAAGCCTTCATGTCTAAAAAAGACTGTCTTACCGACTGGATTCGGCAAAAGTCTGATATACCAGTGTGGCGAGCAGGCCGAGGGACGTGAGAGAACGGCGCGAGTGATAATGAATGACACCAGTGAGATGCACCGGTCTCGCGTCTCTCAAGGAGGAGCGACAACGGTGAAGATCGAGAGAGGACAGGCCTGAATTTTATTTGATGTTTTGTTTTATTATGTGTGGCGGCAGTCGACCGTGAGGGAATAACCATGTTGCCAATATCCTTCGTTTGTTGCCAATATCCCTCGTCTACTAGCTAGCTAGACGTCCCGACTGTCGTGCGCTTCTGTTTTGTGTTTACTTTTCGGCGCAGTACTACTAACCGGAGCAAAGTAAAATTCAGAAGTGCTGAGAAACTAGTTCCTGTAAATGTAATGTGATCATTGAGATGAAAGGGTAGTTTGATTTCTAACATTATTCTCCTCAACAGACATTTACATCGATAGTCTGGCGTTATAATTTATTTGCTTTTGGTGTACTGTGGAGTGGGTAAAACTGTATTTAATGGCAGGCTAACAGATACCGTTGACTCGCGCTAGCCTAGCACCGGTGAAATATGCAACTGGAACGACTGGGTGAAATTTTTTGAAAACTGTCTCCACTGATAAATAACACTAAGGCTCACTTGGAAATGAGGCCCGATGTCCAAAATTCCGAACCACCCCTTTAAGTGTCAATTTACAGGAGATCCTCATTTATTATGCTGATGTCTTCAGATTAGGGCTGGGCGATATATCGCACGATATTGTTATGCGCATCTCGTCAGTAAAGCCGGTTCCTTGATTAGTAGTAAATCGCCATCACCTGCTTTCAGATGGAGCGGCATTTACTACAAAGAGCCGTAGTTAACTGACAAGCTGAGCCAAATCGCATTAATATCGCGGATGTATCGCCAGCGATAATTAATGCGATATGGCTCAGCTTGTCAGTTAACTACGGCTCTTTGTACACAGCAAAAACTCCAGTGTTAAATTAACACTCCTAGGTGTGTATATGAGTCCACACTCAAGAGTGTTAAAGTTAATGAGATAATTAAGTGATTAATTGAGTGATGATTGAGTCTTATTGAAGGAGAAAATCTAAAATTGTAAGCCACCGTTATGGCGATCAGTGTTTGCTTTAGTTGGGCTCTTGACCCTTAGATTAATAATTTTAGATTTTGTTTGGCTGTTGTATCCGAGTTATAACTGCCAGATCAACAAAGAAAAAAAGTGATCTAATTATGTTGGTTATATTATGACAATCATCAATTGATCTTTATGTTTGTGATTTATGCTGTTGGTTACAGCATAACTGTGATTCTGCATAAACATCCAGGATTTTAGCTATAATATAAAGGATTTCTTAAAGTTGTTTTAAAAACATAATCTTTCTTTTAGGCACACACAGACTTCAAGATTCAGTCTATGCATCTCAACAATGGTGACTAGCAGAATATTCAATTAGGAAAAGTAAATTACATAGACAATTCAGATCATAATTTATTCATATTGCAATGCATGATGGGAGCCATTAATGAGTTGTGATTGGTGGCAGCCACTGCAACATGCATTATTATTGTCACCATTGTTGAGATTCACAGGCTGATTATTGAGGTCTGTGTTTCTAAATAAATTTATTTGAAAGTGTTTTGATCAGAACAATGTTTATTAAATATTTTGGATTATAAGAAAAATACTGATTATCTTATGCTGTAGAATCACAAAACTGTTGCTAATGAGTTAAACCAAACTATCTCAATAAGTTTCATTTTTCAGATCACAGCATGATTATGCCAGAACATAACCAACACTATCAGATCACACTTTTCTGTGTTCATTTGACTGTTATAAATCAATAACAGCAGACAAAACAAAATTTAAAGATGAAAGTATAAAGGCGGGCGTACACGGTGCGATTTTTTGCTGTTTTACGAGCTCGCAGATGATTTTTTTCACTCGGGAGAAATCGCGTGGAAATCGGTTATGCTCGCATGTCGCGGCTCGTATCGTGTGCGAGGAAGATACGAGCCGAGCCGAGCACCTCTCGACCTCCCGATAATTTTTAAGCATGTCGAAAAAGTTCGGGAGCTGTCGGCTTGAATTCGTGAGGTGTGTGCGGTTGAATGAGCCGATTTGTCGATCTATCTGAATTTGACCAATCAGGAGCTGAGAAAATCCACAGAAGAAAGACGAAAATGGTGTGGACTACTAGAAACACTGCTTCAATTTATGTTTTTATGATGACTTTGTGAAAGGTTAACTAAACAGCATCTGGCGTGTTCCTGCTGGCCAGTATTTGGCATATTTCATTCTGTAACATACATAGCCTATCTGTATTATGCTATTGTTTTTGATAGTGTTATACATTTCTTACAGATTCTTACACGTCACGATGATCATTGCGTTTGTATCTTCCTAACAGCAATTACAGTTTGTCTACAGCCTAAGCTTTTTTTTTTATTAATGCCGACAGAACAATGTTGCCAGATATTGCTACGAAAAACAAGCAAAAACAAACAAAAACAAAGAAATTATAAAAATCCGAAATAACTTCAAAGCTTGCGTTTTGGAAATAAGATTAATATATCACGAACCATTTTAATAACTTCCTAAAGTGTGACATTAATCCAAAAAACAAGTCCAGAATACTACTGTCACCTTTCCATTATGTGGATCTGGCAACACGGGATCTGGCACCCGCGCCCGATCACTCACAACGCCGCAGCAAAATGAATTGCAAACACTCACATGAGGTGGTTTAAACGGCTAATTAATTATTCAGAGAGCTTGAAATTTTATTTTTGAATGTGTTGCCTACCGTAACTACGTTTTTTAACTCATTCACACACACACACACACACACACACACACACACACACACACACACACACAAGGGTGACCGGACGTCCGTTTCCCGGTGCTGAAAACGAGCCTATATAGGCTATGTAGCAAAATAATCACGGCTTGTATCAATATTTTATATGCAGTTATGAGAGTGTTTTTTTGGCGTGGAACTTCGTGCGGTTTCTTCGGAATTCAGCAGGTCTTAAAATCATGTCGTATATCACTGCCTCCGTACGATTTTCGGATAAACTCACTCGTAAAGTGTGCGTGGACATAAGATCGTCAACATTTGCACCGTGTACGCCCGCCTTAAAGCAAACACTGATCGCCATAACGGTGGCTTACAATTTGTGACTTTTTCCTTCAGTGATTCTGCTTGTTAACATCAGGTGTCTTCAATAATGCTCAATCATCACTAAATTAATCACTTAATTATCTCATTAACTTTAACACTCTTGAGTGTTAATTTAACACTCATATCTGCATCATATCTTCCATCTGAAAGCAGGTGAAGGTGATTTACTACTAATCAAGGAACCGGCTTTACTGACAAGATGCGCATAACAATATCGTGCATTATATCGCCCATCCCTACTAATGTTATTAGACCACAACTGACAATGATCCTAAAAAGTATAATCCTCATAAGTTCTGATTATAATGTAAAATGTGTTATTTGATTTGTTAAAGATCGGCAGGAGCATCAATTTCCCTCACAGATCTCAAACTTTAACTTTTGACTTCAACATTCAGTAACTCCAAACATCGAGACAATCACACAAACGAACACAAAATCGATCAGGACTGAATGAACTCCACATATTCTCCTCATGCTCGCTGCTGCTGCACTAAATGTGTATTTCAGGAGGAAGACGCCAGAAAAGACGCACAAGTATCGCTGTGTTCGGTGAAAACAATACAGAAATGAGTATGTCGCTTAATCAAACTGTATAAAGTGTGTGTAATGGTTGTGTAAATATGAGAAATACCGTGAACTGCTCTCCTCAACTTCTGCTTCTTCTTCTGTTGATATTTGCGGCAGACTGAGACTAGACGCTACAATGGCGTATTGCTGCCCTCCTCAGTTCATTAGAAGAATGAATATATTTAACAGATTATATCCTTATAGTCCAGTACGCTGCAAAAAAAGTTGAGAACAAGTTTTGTTGTCTCCTACTTAAATAAACACTCTTTATTTCATGACAATAGTTCCTGTTTTCACCTAATTTATTAGGTGATTTTATAATTTATTACACCTCCTGTAAATTGACACTTAAAGCTCATTTCATTGGTGACAGCAGACTGAATGAAATTGTTACTCTGTACGTTTATTTCTGTGTTTATGATTGTAACTGTTTTTCTTACCATTATTTATATTTGGAAGAGTTAAAATAATTTATATTATATTCTTTATTTCTAGATACCTGTATTTTAATGAAGCAGCAGAAAAATGTTAGGATTACAAGCACATCATCAGTGAAGCTCCTCCCACAGCAGTCACATCATCAGTGAAGCTCCTCCCACTGCAGTCACATCATCAGTGAAGCTCCTCCCACTGCAGTCACATCATCAGTGAAGCTCCTCCCACAGCAATTCTCCAATAAATGCAGGTGTTTTTATGCATTTTTGGCCTGAGTTGTTGTTGTATTTACTGTATTTACTGACCAGCGTGTGGCGTTTCAAACGCTTTAAAACAGTGAATATTTTTTTACAAAGCACTTGGGAGAAAAAGTGCTTTACAAAGAAAGGAATTTAAATAATCACAAAGTAAAAGCAAGGAAAATTAAAACAGTTATAAAAGGAATTAAAAGAGATATGAATACGATACCTTTATAAAAAATAATCTAAAAAAGTAAAAAGATGAAACATAGAGTCTGCTTCAGATCATACTGTCAGATCTTATTGTCAAACTTTAGTCTTTCTGTCTTTTTTTAATGTCAAAAAAATTGGAATGTCTTGGAAATTTTCCTTTTGTAAACAATGTCTCTTGTAAACTGTGAATATATAATCTCAATGTTTAAAATGGAGTCAGCTGATACTTCTCATTATTTCAATAAAAGGCCTGTGTATGTTATTACCTTTGGGTTGTTATACCTGCATAGACCTGTTAAAAATCCAGGTATTTGCATACGCCATATTTAACATTTCTATGCATTGTCTCTGCAACATTTGATGTAGTGAAGGGAATCCACTTAAATAAATAATATTCTTTGGCACCGTGTCGAATGTCATATAAATAACCTATATGTTACCTGACAAATTAAATTACTGCAAATTATAATAGTTTTCGAAAATAACCTCATCACTTGAAGGAACATTCATGGACGAGGTCGAACTGGAAGCCATGTTAATCTTGGACCACATTGGCCACCGTAGGAGTTAAAACGAAATCGGAATTGAGAGGAACAGAAACTAATATTCGCTGGATGGTCATATACCTTTTCAGCGCTAGATGGGGGTAAAATCACACAGTGTGTTGCTTTAAAGGGGTGTAGTCCAGTCATTTTAAGACAAAATGGGGGTCAACCTAGAACAAATTGCAACAGAAGCAAACTCAACTGATTTTGTATCCTCTAGATGTCCTGAGTAAGGGAAAAAAAGCCCCGAAGAATCCCTTTAGGGGAAAGTTTCGTAAAAGACCCAAATATAGCCTATTCATAACCCTATTCATTATTTTTCTCATGTGAATAGGCTAAAAATTTTAACCTTTAGATATCACCATGAAAATTACTGAGTTGATTACTTACATCAAGACAAACAAAAAATGTATTACAATTTTTTTTTTAAATTGTTTGTTAACATGTACAAACTGCATAATCTAATTATGTATGTGCTAATTTGCATAAATACCCAAACAGATCTAAACATTGGGTATAGCAGGTGAAAATGTCTTGTTGAATCTTGTTGACACATAACAGCAGAGATGGGAGTAAGTCAAGTCTCAAGTCCCTACCATCAAGCAGAGGTGGAAAGTCCAGGGGTCAGAAAGTAAAAGTCCTGCCATATTTTTATTCCACCCATGAACTCACACAGCAAAAACTTCAGTGTTAAATTAACTTTCCTAAGAGTTCATTTGGCTCCAGACTCAAGAGTGTTAAAGTGTTAAAATGAGTGTTAAATTAACACTCAAGAGTGTTAAAGTTAATGAGATAATTAAGTGATTAATTTAGTGATGTTTGAGCATTATTGAAGACACCTGATGATAACAAGCAGAATCACTGAAGGAGAAAATCACAAATTGTAAGCCACCGTTATGGCGATCAATGTTTGCTTTAGTTGGGTTTTACAACAGTTTTGTGATTCTACAGCATATACGAACATTAGTATGTTTCTTATAATCCAAAATATTTAATAAACATTGTTCTGATCAAAACACTTTCAAATTATTTCATTTAGAAACACAGACATCAATAATCAGCCTGTGAATCTCAACAATGGTGACAATAATAAAGCATGTTGCAGTGGCTGCCACCAATCACAACTCATTAATGGCTCCCATCATGCATTGCAATATGAATAAATTATGATCTGAATTCTCTATGTAATTTACTTTTCCTAATTGAATATTCTGCTCGTCACCATTGTTGAGATGCATAGACTGAATCTTGAAGTCTGTGAGTGCCTATAATAAAGATTTTTTTTAGAAAACAACTTTTAAGAAATCCTGTTTATTATAGCTAAAATGCTGGATATTTATTCAGAATCACAGTTATGCTGTAACCAACAACATAAATCAAAATCATAAAGTTCACATGATGATTGTCATAATATAACCAACACCATCAGATCACTTGCTTTGTTTGTTCATCTGGCAGTTATAACTCAGATACATCAGCCAAACAAAATCTTAAGTTAATAATATAAGGGTCAAGAGCCCAACTAAAGCAACCAATGATCGCCATAACGGTGGCTTACAATTTGAGTTTTTCTCCTTCAGTGATTCTGCATGTTAACATCAGGTGTCTTCAATAATGCTCAATCATCACTTAATTAGCTCATTAACTTTAACACTATTGAGTGTTAATTTAACACTCATTTTAACACTTTAACACTCTTGAGTCTGGAGCCAAATGAACTCTTAGGAAAGTTAATTTAACACTGAAGTTTTTGCTGTGTGAGTTCATGGGTGGAATAAAAATATGGCAGGACTTTTACTTTCTGACCCCTGGACTTTCCACCTCTGCTTGATGGTAGGGACTTGAGACTTGACTTACTCCCATCTCTGCATAACAGTAAAAGACTTAATGTTAAGGTCTGAATGGAACCCATTTAGGCTACCCATGAACATTAATACATAGAGGCAGAAAGAAGTACTTTAGAAACCAGCCTTTATTAATTATTATTGCAGAGATGGGGTTTAGGACTGGGTCAGTGGGACTGTTTCTGGGGGAAGAACAGGATATAAGGGTAAGGAGAATGCAGAAGACAAAAGGTAGGTCAAATAAAAAGTGGCTGGATCAAAAAATCAAATTACGTACACAATGCACTCAATGTTCAAACCCCATCTCTGCAAATAATAATTAATAAAGGCTGGTTTCTAAAGTACTTCTTTCTGCCTCTATGTATTAATGTTCATGGGTAGCCTAAATGGGTTCCATTCAGACCTTAACATTAAGTCTTTTACTGCTATATGTCAACAAGATTCAACAAGACATTTTCACCTGCTATACCCAATGTTTAGATCTGTTTGGGTATTTATGCAAATTATACGTAATTAGATTATGCACCGTTTGTCCATGTTAACAAACAATTTAAAAAAAACTTGTAATACATTTTTGTTTGTCTTGATGTAAGTAATCAACTCAGTCATTTTCATGGTGATATCTAAAGGTTAAAAATTTTACCCTATTCACGTGAGAAAAAGAATGAATGAATAGATTATATTTGGGTCTTTTTCGAAACTTTCCCCTAAAGGGATTCTTCGGTGCTTTTTTTCCTTACTCAGGACATATAGAGGATACAAAATCAGTTGAGTTTGCTTCTGTTGCAATTTGTTCAACCTTTTTTCATAAAATGACTGGACTACTGGTATAATGCCCTTGTCACAATATTTCAAATGAGTCTTTGATGTCCCCAGATGTGTGTATGTGAAGTTTTAGCTCAAAATACCCCATATATAGTTATACAGCATGTTAAAATTGTCACTTTTTGACGTGAGCAAAAACGCAGTTTTTGTGTCTGTCCCTTTAAATGCAAATGAGCTGCTGCTCTCGGCACAGGGGCGGAGCTTCAACAACTCAGACATCCACTGAAAATGTAAAAATAAAATCAGCCTTTTTATGTTCAAATCGGAGTCAGAAATATGGAGGGACTCAAGAAGTGACAACATGTAGACAACATTTCTAAATGGTTAGTTGATGAATTTATGAAGCTGCTGTGTAGTTATCTTCTAGTCATTGATTAGCATATGCGGTCTTGATAATCTATAAATTGTGTTCCAGGGGCGGGGTTTATGTAAATTTTAGGGTTTGTGATGTCACTAATCCGGGAGGAAGCTCGTGTAGTTCCTACCAGCTGAATCAGAATCAGAAAGGGGGTTTATTCGCCCTGAATGTTTGTACAGACAAGGAATTTACTTTGGCAGGAAGGTGCATTCATAAAACATACAACATATAGGGTACATGATATAAGAACACAACAATGTTCACACATGTACCTATTAAGGCAGTGGTGCAAATATGCCAAAGTGCAAAAATAGCAATGAGCTAAGAGTTTTTAATTAAAAGCTAAGAGTTTTTAATTTAAGTCAGTGTAATTGAAGAATGTTTAAGTTTATAATAATCAGTGCAAATACGGCATGGATAAGAGTTTATAGTTCAAAATGTTAGATGGAACTGTTTGTTGTAGTCCTTAAAAAGCAATTTCTTTAAAAGCAAAGATCTCCCTTTGCTTTGAACTTTGAGCGTTGTAACTTTGCAGATGTTGTTTATGCTCAAACAGCAACATTACACACTAACTAAAGTTAGAAAAGTGAAATCATAATCAACCACCCCTTTAACATTTTCTCTGTGTTAATGATCTTTCCAGTATTGTTTAAATGCTTATTCCAATAAAACCTGTGTCATGCAATAGTAATACTGTACATCACTGTGACATGTGGAGAGACTGACGGCGGGTTTCATGCAGATTTACTGAATCTGAACTGTGAGCAGAGCTGGTATTCAGAGGTGACACTCTCTACAAAATTATTCACTCAGAAACATTTCTGTATGTTTGATTTGATCAGGATGGGTGACTGTCAGCAGATCCATCGAATCCACCCAGGCTGTAACTTCAGTCTCTTGATCTTCTTGTCACTTCTCAATGCGTGAATGAACTTCATTATGAGATTCAGTGTCATTCTAAAGGAGTCAGTCAACTCAATCTCTCTCAACATTTATACACTCTAAAAAGAGATGTGTCAAAAAACAACACATGTGATGTGTAGATAGCATTTTGACACATGTTGTGTAGATTTTAACGCACAATGTGTGTTAAAATGTAACTCTGGATAGAATAGCACTGGGTGGAGGAGAGTTTGTGTTTATGAAAAATTATAGGTATATTTTATATGGTATCCCATAAAATGCTCTAAAATAAATAAAGCAATACATTCAATTAAATAAATGTAATCTTAATTCATGAAAACTTAAAGATTAACGGGTGTTTTTTGGCAGCCAATCACATCATGCCTCTTTTCAATGTCTTTTTCAAATGCTGCTTTCACTTGTTATTAATAACCAGATTAACTTTATTTCTGTCAGACTCTACAGAAGCTCTAATTGAGAATTAACAGGTTTTGTGTTGACGATTCATTGAATGTTTCATTTAAAGTCACCAGAATTGTGATTAGTGTCAGTTTTATCTGGGCTCTTGACCCTTCACTCTTTAATATTAGTTTTCTCTGATTTTTGCAAATGTGTTTTTATATCGCACATTCGAAACAGCAGAGAAAATCATGTGTAAAATATGTTCAGATGATAATGCTATCATCATGGACATGTAGATTGCTGGGCTCAGCAAGAGTTTATTATTTGTGAAATAAGTGTACTATATAAAAGATGATTTTTAACAAAGGTGAGCTTATTGCAAATGACTTAATTTTTGAAAAGCATAGTTGGGACAGAGTCTTACAGTATAAGGTATCAAACAGACTTCAAGAATCAGCGTATGAATCTCAACAATGGTGACAAATAAAAGCTTCATACCGCAATGCATGATGGGAGCCATTAATGAGTTGTGATTGGTGGCAGCCACTGCAACATGCTTTATTATTGTCACCATTGTTGAGATTCACAGGCTGATTATTGATGTCTGTGTTTCTACATAAATTCAATTGAAAGTGTTTTGATCAGAACAATGTTTATTAAATATTTTGGATTATGAGAAACATACTGATATTCATATATGCTGTAGAATCACAAAACTGGTGCTAAAAAGTTAAACCAACCTATCTCAATAAGTTTCATTTTCAGATCACAGCATGATTATGCCTAAACACAACCAACATTATCAGATCACACATTTCTTTGTTCGTTTGACTGTTATAAACAAATAACAGCAGAAAGACAAATTTAAAGTGAATGTATAAGGGTCAAGAGCCCAACTAAAGCAAACACTGATCGACATAACGGTGGCTTACAATTTGTGACTTTCTCCTTCAATGATTCTGCTTGTTAACATCAGGTGTCTTCAATAATGCTCAAACATCACTAAATTAATCACTTAATTATCTCATTAACTTTAACACTCTTGAGTGTTAATTTAACACTGGAGTTTGTGCTGTGTAGTAAATGCCGCTCCATCTGAAAGCAGGTGATGGTGATTTACTACTAATCAAGGAACCGGCTTTACTGACAAGATGCGCATAACAATATCATGTGATATATCGCCCAGCCCTACATCCATATACTCATAAACTTGTTCAGATCAGCTCTTGCTGATTTTGACATCATCAAGAAACATTTGATCAACTTATCTCTCTCCATAGCAAATGTATTTAATTAAAATACAATTAAAGCAGCCAGAGACAAACTAAAAGAAGAGTAAAGGGTCAAGAGCTCAAATAAAGGAGCCATTAATCACAATTCTGGTGACTTCAAATAAAACATTCAGTGAATCATCAACATCTAAACCTCAGTTAATTCTCGATAAGAGCTTGTCTATGTAGATTCATGATGTCTAAACCATCCAAATGTTCAAACAAACTCTTTATTAAACATCACTGGACTACATAAACACAAGTTAACAATACGTTTCAGTGTTCATCCAAACACTCAGTTGTAAAAACACAGGAAGTAACTCTGGCAAATACACACCGACTACAGTCACATGTGACACATATCTGACACAAGTTGTGTAACTATAACACATTACTGTGTAAAAGGTTTCAACACACTTCTGTGTAAGAGGAATAACACATTAGTTGTGTTAAAGGTAATACAAAATGTGTAGCCATAAACACAGAGGTGTGTTAAGATAAAACAGGTTGTGTGTTAAATTTGACACAACATGTGTTGTCCCTGAGCACACACACTACATGTGTTAAAATCTACACAACATCTGTTGTCCCTGAGCACACACACTACATGTGTTAAAATCTACACAACATGTGTTAAAATCTACACAACATGTATTGTCCCTGAGCACACACACTACATGTGTTAAAATCTACACAACATGTATTGTCCCTGAGCACACTCACTACATGTGTTAAAATCTACACAACATGTATTGTCCCTGAGCACACTCACTACATGTGTTAAAATCTACACAACATGTGTTAAAATCTACACAACATGTGTTGGCCCTGAGCTGATTCAGCACATGTGTTAAAATCTACACAACATGTGTAATAGTTAACACATCTCTTTTTACAGGTTGTGTTGTTTTCAACTCATCATTTTATAAGAGCGTGCCGACACTCACCATCACTGTGAATGGTATGTAGTGTTTGCTATGTTCTCAAACATACAGGCCAGTGTAAATACAAGTTATTTATATAAAATATATTGTCAGTTGCTACATTTTAAATAATTCAAAGTGGAAACTTTGTTAACTGTTGTCTCTCTTGAATTTTTGTCAAAAGCAGCATTATCAGTTATGGGTTGAAGTGTGAATAACTGAATAATGTCCAGTACAGTGAGTCTGTCCTGTCATTGAGCTTGAGACATTGTCTTGTACTTTGTGTGCACATGCATTCTGTACTCGACTATTGATTAAACAGTTAATATTTTTGCATCTGGCCCTTTCGCTTTATTTTTTAAAATGACACAATGTGTGTGTTAAAATGACTTGCACATTTATTGTGTTAAATTGAACACAACATGTGTTGTCCCTGAGCACACTCACTATATGTGTTAAAACTGACACAACACATCTCTTTTTAGAGTGTACATTTTTAATTCCACATTAATCCATCAAAACACAAGTAAACACATCTTTGTGTAAAAATAACACATCTTTGTGTTGACCAAGTTGACACAATAGATGTGTTAAAGAAAGGGACACATAAGTTGTGTCAAATTTGACACAATATGTGTTGTCCCTGAGCTGATTCAGCACATGTGTTAAAATTTAACACATTATGTGTTGTTTTTAACACATCTGTTCTAAGAGTGTACGTTTTCATATTTAAGCACAGAAATTATCATGTTCTTTTGATTTGAATGGGAATCATTAGAGCTGCAGGTCATCATAAAGAAATAAAACGCACATAAATGATTTAAATGTAAAACCGCAATTCACAAGCGCGTATTGAACCGTGGCTGTCGTACCGAACGGTTCAATATTATATTGAGAATTGTGGCATCCCTAGTACTTATAAGACATGACCTGAACGAACCATCAATCTTTAATGTAACCCTTCTTTCGTTTCTTAGGCGGATTATTCAATTTATATCAAAGCACCAGTTCAGTTAAGAGTCAGTGTAAAAGGGGGTTTCCCGGGTTGTTTGGCCGGCGGTCTCCTCGTGTCTGGATTGATGTCTTGGGCGGCCAATCACGTGCTGTGTTGGCGGATGGATGGAAAGTCTTTGAAGTTGGAAGCGGGCTTTGCAGTCGAATCGTTTTACCGAAACTTTGCAGCAAAACTTAAAGGAACACTCCACTTTTTTTGGAAATAGGCTCATTTTCCAACACCCCTAGAGTTAAACAGTTGCGTTTTACCGTTTTTGAATCCATTCAGCCGATCTCCGGGTCTGGCGGTAGCACTTTTAGCATAGCTTAGCATAGATCATTGAATCTGATTAGACCGTTAGCATCTCTCTCAAAAAAATGACCAAAGAGTTTCAATATTTTCTTATTTAAAACTTGCCTCTTCTGTAGTTACATCGTGTACTAAGACTGACGGGAAAAAAAAAAGTTGCGATTTTCTAGGACAATATGGCTAGGAACTATACTCTCATTCCTGCGTAATAATCAAGGAACTTTGCTGCAGTACGATGTGTGCATCAGGCGCAATGATAAACGCAACGCCTGAAACTTAGGCCTCGTTTAAACTGTCAGTGAAATGTGACCCAATTCCGATTTTTTACTCATATGCGACACAGATCGGATGTGTTCTGTGAGAGTGTAAACAGGAAAAAAAACGCAAGCATTCGGATATTTCGAGATCGGTTTCAGGCCTCGTTCATATGTGGAAATAAATCAGATATAAATCAGATATGTGCCAATGCGACTGTCATGTAAACAGGCAGATCGGATTTTCTGAGGCATTAGGCTGCGTCTCCGTGGTTTAATGACGAGAGCAACCCTGACGCACAACTGCAAAGGGACGGATGGCCAGACGAAACATTGTGTCGTCGTAGGAGAGGAATGTGGACACACGTTGACACAACATATCAAAGGTTGGCTTGCTCATCCTGAAATTTCGGACCCACTGCTCCTCATTAAAGCCCGCCACACTCTCATGAAAGTGCGTTTATTGCACAAATCTTTTTTCACGTGCCATTTATGCCAAAAATAGTTTTTGCGTGCATGATACGCACTTTAAGGCGTTTAATATTCACGTTTACAGTGCGTATCATATGCAAGCAAAAACTATTTTTGGTGTATAAATGGCACGAGAAATAAAATTCGTGCTATAGACACTCACTTTCATGAGATCGTGTTGTATTTTCCCACCAGTCCTGAGATCTCGCTGCGCGTTCGTCCATCTGTGCAAGAAGACCCCTCTAAGCATGCACAATGTTTCAGATCTATGTCAAGTGTAAACACATGACTCGGATATGGGTCACAATTTAAAGAACGTGTAAACGGACGGTCAAAAAAATCGAATGTAGGCAACAAATCAGAATTGGGCATCAAGACCTGCAGTGTAAACGAGGCCTTAGTGCCGGTCACGTTGGAAGTTATATAGCCGGGGACTATTTTCAGGCGCTGCGTAATATCATTGCGCCTGCTCACCCATGGTACTGCAGCAAAGCTCCTTGAATCAGTTTAGACATGATTCCTATTATAAGAATTCAAAAAATTTTACAAAGATTTCAATCAAGCCATCTTCATAATTGTGAACATACGATCGCACTGATAGGAAACAAGACACACTTTCATTCAAACATCTAATAGTTATAACAATTACATGACTTATACGTGATCTAAGCATAATTGACACATAATATAGGTTGTAGACACAAAATAAAATGATGTAGTTGAACGATGTTTGATTATAAGTTCGTCAAGAATTGTTTTGGGATGATTTTATGTATTTTGATATGTGAAGTCTCAGTCTCTGTGGTTTTATGAGATTTCAACCCTGGGGTCATTCAGAGGTCCTCAAGAAGATGGGGTCTGTTTTATATCTGTTGTGGGTTCAAACAACCTCTGCCGTTATCTTGGTGGGTCCTATCCTGTGCAATCTCTTAACCAACCTCCACGCTATCTAACTTTGACAACGTTCTTCCTTTAGATGGGCTCATCTCTTTGAAGCTTGCATGGCCATAAAGTTCTTACTGGGGGTTTTCGTTGGTTAGCGTACTGGCTGGAGCCTGGACTTTGTGGTTCTGGATTGGTGATTTGGGGTCTGAGATGTTGAGTTTTGTGTGAAATTATGCTTGAACGAATCACCTGGAATATTCAATTGTGTTTGGTTCGACCCCAAATCCTACACTCATACAGTAATGAATCCTTCATGAACACTATAAATGCTACTCTGATGCTTCCTTCATTTCAGATTATACGTGAGGTGAGATCATATTCATAGGTGAGAGAGACACTTCAACTCTCTTTATATATCGCCTCATACACGACTTTCTTTCCTCTGTCAAACACAAAACCTCAGTGATTTTGGTCCATGAAAGTAAAGTCATATAGGTTTGGAGTGACATGAAGGAGAGTAAATGATGACTGATACACTTCAAATACATTCATTTCTATTAGAATCTGCCTTGACATTATTACACTTTCATAAAAGTAGACTTCTTTCAGGTTATGAAACGTGTCCTTTTTTACCACAAGAGAATGTGAGTCAGATATGAATTCATGATTTAGATTTCCTCCACCCAGAAAAACCACAATACATTGATGTGAAACCTTTGAAAGACACTCATGAGTCAAGGTTTTTTGTTGTTTTTTTAACTACTGAGGCGTTTCACTACTAGAAGTCTGGTTGGCTTTTTTTCTTATTCTGAGACTTTAAGTACGGCATGGCCGTAACCCCCGCCGTACATAACAGAAAGAAATAAATATAGCTTGCTGCTCTTGCTGTTGAAGTCACTCTGAACTCACACTTCTAGCTGTGCAATAAATAATCAATATAACATAACAGAAACACAATTCAATAACTAAACAGACGCAAACATTGAGATTTAGCAGAAACATGAACATAAAGCAACATCATGTGAATACATGAACACAAATCAATCCCTACTTCTATGTAAATCATCCTTAAATAATGAATATCAACCAAACATAATAAATTCACTTCCTTAACATGAGAAATCAACTTGGTTGGTTCATATAATAGACGCACACATCAAATGTGAATAAAACATCGAGTTCGTTTGCTACTCTCACTATTTTCTATATCTACACTAATCAACGCAGACACACATTTACATTTACAATGGGCCTTTTTAACAACTACAGTATATTGAACTTTAAAGAAGGTTTATGATGGTGTTTCCATGAAAAGAGAGAAATGGCATGAATCTGTCCTGATGCAGCTGAAAGTATTTAATCTTTTGTGGTTGAAGTAAAATATGAAGATATATATTTAAAAGTTAGTGTGTTTTTTTCAGACACTTAAAGATAGTTTTCTTAATATTTCTTAATACCTGACTTAAGTTTAGCAAATGCATTTGTCTAAAGAAGCTCACAATTGTGTGTGTGTGTGTGTGTGTGTGTGTTATTCCCTACACTCTTAGAACAGATGTGTTAAAAACAACACATAATGTGTTAAATTTTAACACATGTGCTGAATCAGCTCAGGGACAACACATATTGTGTCAAATTTGACACAACTTATGTGTCCCTTTCTTTAACACATCTATTGTGTCAACTTGGTCAACACAAAGATGTGTTATTTTTACACAAAGATGTGTTTACTTGTGTTTTGATGGATTAATGCGGAATTAAAAATGTACACTCTAAAAAGAGATGTGTTGTGTCAGTTTTAACACATATAGTGAGTGTGCTCAGGGACAACACATGTTGTGTTCAATTTAACACAATAAATGTGCAAGTCATTTTAACACACACATTGTGTCATTTTAAAAAATAAAGTGAAAGGGCCAGATGCAAAAATATTAACCGTTTAATCAATAGTCGTGTACAGAATGCATGTGCACACAAAGTACAAGACAATGTCTCAAGCTCAATGACTGGACAGACTCACTGTACTGGACATTATTCAGTTATTCACACTTCAACCCATAACTGATAATGCTGCTTTTGACAAAAATTCATGAGAGACAACAGTTAACAGAGTTTCCATTTTGAATTATTTAAAATGTAGCAACTGCCAAAATATTTTATATAAATAACTTGTATTTACACTGGCCTGTATGTTTGAGAACATAGCAAACACTACATACCATTCACAGTGATGGTGAGTGTCGGCACGCTCTTATAAAATGATGAGTTGAAAACAACACAACCTGTAAAAAGAGATGTGTTAACTATTACACATGTTGTGTAGATTTTAACACATGTGCTGAATCAGCTCAGGGACAACACATGTTGTGTAGATTTTAACACATGTTGTGTAGATTTTAACACATGTAGTGAGTGTGCTCAGGGTCAACACATGTTGTGTAGCTTTTAACACATGTAGTGTGTGTGCTCAGGGTCAACACATGTTGTGTAGATTTTAACACATGTAGTGTGTGTGCTCAGGGTCAACACATGTTGTGTAGCTTTTAACACATGTAGTGTGTGTGCTCAGGGTCAACACATGTTGTGTAGATTTTAACACATGTGGTGTGTGTGCTCAGGGTCAACACATGTTGTGTAGATTTTAACACATGTGGTGTGTGTGCTCAGGGACAACACATGTTGTGTAGATTTTAACACATGTAGTGTGTGTGCTCAGGGACAACACATGTTGTGTAGCTTTTAACACATGTAGTGTGTGTGCTCAGGGACAACAGATGTTGTGTAGATTTTAACACATGTTGTGTAGATTTTAACACATGTAGTGTGTGTGCTCAGGGACAACAGATGTTGTGTAGATTTTAACACATGTAGTGTGTGTGCTCAGGGACAACACATGTTGTGTAGCTTTTAACACATGTAGTGTGTGTGCTCAGGGACAACACATGTTGTGTAGATTTTAACACATGTTGTGTAGATTTTAACACATGTAGTGTGTGTGCTCAGGGACAACAGATGTTGTGTAGCTTTTAACACATGTAGTGTGTGTGCTCAGGGACAACAGATGTTGTGTAGATTTTAACACATGTAGTGTGTGTGCTCAGGGACAACACATGTTGTGTAGATTTTAACACATGTGGTGTGTGTGCTCAGGGACAACACATGTTGTGTAGATTTTAACACATGTAGTGTGTGTGCTCAGGGACAACACATGTTGTGTAGCTTTTAACACATGTAGTGTGTGTGCTCAGGGACAACAGATGTTGTGTAGATTTTAACACATGTGGTGTGTGTGCTCAGGGACAACACATGTTGTGTAGATTTTAACACATGTGGTGTGTGTACTCAGGGTCAACACATGTTGTGTAGCTTTTAACACATGTAGTGTGTGTGCTCAGGGACAACAGATGTTGTGTAGATTTTAACACATGTAGTGTGTGTGCTCAGGGACAACACGTGTTGTGTAGATTTTAACACATGTTGTGTAGCTTTTAACACATGTAGTGTGTGTGCTCAGGGACAACAGATGTTGTGTAGATTTTAACACATGTAGTGTGTGTGCTCAGGGACAACACATGTTGTGTAGATTTGAACACATGTGGTGTGTGTGCTCAGGGACAACACATGTTGTGTAGATTTTAACACATGTAGTGTGTGTGCTCAGGTACAACACATGTTGTGTAGCTTTTAACACATGTAGTGTGTGTGCTCAGGGACAACAGATGTTGTGTAGATTTTAACACATGTGGTGTGTGTGCTCAGGGACAACACATGTTGTGTAGATTTTAACACATGTGGTGTGTGTGCTCAGGGACAACACATGTTGTGTAGATTTTAACACATGTAGTGTGTGTGCTCAGGGACAACACATGTTGTGTAGCTTTTAACACATGTAGTGTGTGTGCTCAGGGACAACAGATGTTGTGTAGATTTTAACACATGTGGTGTGTGTGCTCAGGGACAACACATGTTGTGTAGATTTTAACACATGTGGTGTGTGTGCTCAGGGACAACACATGTTGTGTAGATTTTAACACATGTAGTGTGTGTGCTCAGGGACAACACATGTTGTGTAGATTTTAACACATGTTGTGTAGCTTTTAACACATGTAGTGTGTGTGCTCAGGGACAACAGATGTTGTGTAGATTTTAACACATGTAGTGTGTGTGCTCAGGGACAACACATGTTGTGTAGATTTTAACACATGTGGTGTGTGTGCTCAGGGACAACACATGTTGTGTAGATTTTAACACATGTAGTGTGTGTGCTCAGGGACAACAGATGTTGTGTAGATTTTAACACATGTAGTGTGTGTGCTCAGGGACAACAGATGTTGTGTAGATTTTAACACATGTGGTGTGTGTGCTCAGGGACAACACATGTTGTGTAGATTTTAACACATGTAGTGTGTGTGCTCAGGGACAACACATGTTGTGTCAAATTTAACACACAACCTGTTTTATCTTCACACACCTCTGTGTTTATGGCTACACATTTTGTATTACCTTTAACACAACTAATGTGTTATTCCTCTTACACAGAAGTGTGTTGAAACCTTTTACACAGTAATGTGTTATAGTTACACAACTTGTGTCAGATATGTGTCACATGTGACTGTAGTCGGTGTGTATTTGCCAGAGTTACTTCCTGTGTTTTTACAACTGAGTGTTTGGATGAACACTGAAACGTATTGTTAACTTGTGTTTATGTAGTCCAGTGATGTTTAATAAAGAGTTTGTTTGAACATTTGGATGGTTTAGACATCATTAATCTACATAGACAAGCTCTTATTGAGAATTAATTGAGGTTTAGATGTTGATGATTCACTGAATGTTTTATTTGAAGTCACCAGAATTGTGATTAATGGCTCCTTTATTTGAGCTCTTGACCCTTTACTCTTCTTTTAGTTTGTCTCTGGCTGTTTTAATTGTATTTTAATTAAATACATTTGCTATGGAGAGAGATAAGTTGATCAAATGTTTCTTGATGATGTCATAATCAGCAAGAGCTGATCTGAACAAGTTTATGAGTGTATGGATGTAAGGCTGGGCGATATATCGCATGACATTGTATGCGCATCTCGTCAGTAAAGCGGGTTCCTTGATTAGTAGTAAATCGCCTTCACCTGCTTTCAGATGGAGCGGCATTTACTACACAGCACAAACTCCAGTGTTAAAGTTAATGAGATAATTAAGTGATTAATTTAGTGATGTTTGAGCATTATTGAAGACACCTGATGTTAACAAGCAGAATCATTGAAGGAGAAAGTCACAAATTGTAAGCCACCGTTATGTCGATCAGTGTTTGCTTTAGTTGGGCTCTTGACCCTTAAACATTCACTTTAAATTTGTCTTTCTGCTGTTATTTATTTATAACAGTCAAACGAACAAAGAAATGTGTGATCTGATAATGTTGGTTGTGTTTAGGCATAATCATGCTGTGATCTGAAAATGAAACTTATTGAGATAGGTTGGTTTAACTTTTTAGCACCAGTTTTGTGATTCTACAGCATATATGAATATCAGTATGTTTCTCATAATCCAATATTTAATAAACATTGTTCTGATCAAAACACTTTCAATTGAATTTATGTAGAAACACAGACATCAATAATCAGCCTGTGAATCTCAACAATGGTGACAATAATAAAGCATGTTGCAGTGGCTGCCACCAATCACAACTCATTAATGGCTCCCATCATGCATTGCGGTATGAAGCTTTTATTTGTCACCATTGTTGAGATTCATACGCTGATTCTTGAAGTCTGTTTGATACCTTATACTGTAAGACTCTGTCCCAACTATGCTTTTCAAAAATTAAGTCATTTGCAATAAGCTCACCTTTGTTAAAAATCATCTTATATATAGTACACTTATTTCTCAAATAATAAACTATTGCTGAGCCCAGCAATCTACATGTCCATGATGATAACATTATCATCTGAACATATTTTACCCATGATTTTCTCTGCTGTTTCGAATGTGCGATATAAAAACACCCATCCATCCATCCATCTTCTTCCGCTTATCCGGGGCCGGGGCCAGGTCGCGGGGGCAGCAGTCTGAGCAGAGATGCCCAGACTTCCCTCTCCCTGGACACTTCATCCAGCTCTTCCGGGGGGACACCGAGGCGTTCCCAGGCCAGCCGGGAGACATAGTCTCTCCAGCGTGTCCTAGGTCTTCCCCGGGGTCTCCTCCCAGTGGGACGTGCCCGGAACACCTCCCCGGGAAGGCGTCCAGGAGGCATCCGGAACTTGCCTTACGGCTCAGCTCCTTCTTCACCACAACAGACCGGTACATCGACCGCATTACTGCAGAAGCTGCACCGATCCGTCTGTCAATCTCCCGTTCCATCCTTCCCTCACTCGTGAACAAAACCCCAAGATACTTAAACTCCACTTGAGGAAGGATCTCTCCACCAACCTGAAGTGAGCAAGCCACCCTTTTCCGACTGAGGACCATGGCCTCGGATTTGGAGGTGCTGATTTTCATCCCAGCCGCTTCACACTCGGCTGCAAACCGTCCCAGTGCATGCTGAAGGTCCTGGTGTGAAGGGGCCAACACGACAACATCATCCGCAAAAAGCAGAGACAAAATCGCGTGGTCCCCAAACCTGACACCCTCCGGCCCCTGGCTGCGCCTAGAAATTCTGTCCATAAAAACTATGAACAGAACCGGCGACAAAGGGCAGCCCTGCCGGAGTCCAACATGCACCGCGAAGAAGTCTGACTTACTACCGGCAATGCGAACCAAGCTCCTGCTTCGGTCATACAGGGACCGGACAGCCCTTAGCAAAGGACCCCGGACCCCATACTCCCGGAGCACCCTCCACAGGCCGCCGCGAGGGACACAGTCGAATTGCCTTCTCCAAATCCACAAAGCACATGTGGACTGGTTGGGCAAACTCCCATGAACCCTCCAGCACCCTGTAGAGAGTATAGAGCTGGTCCAGTGTTCCACGGCCTGGACGAAAACCGCACTGTTCCTCCTGTATCCGAGGTTCCACTATCGGCCGTATTCTCCTCTCCAGTACCCTGGCATAGACTTTCCCAGGGAGGCTGAGAAGTGTGATCCCCCTGTAGTTGGAACACACCCTCCGGTCCCCCTTCTTAAAAAGAGGGACGACCACCCCGGTCTGCCATCCCAGAGGCACTGTCCCCGACCGCCACGCGATGCTGCAGAGGCGTGTCAGCCAAGACAGCCCCACAACATCCAGAGACTTGAGGTACTCAGGGCGGATCTCATCCACCCCCGGTGCCTTGCCACCGAGGAGTTTCTTGACTACCTCGGTGACCTCAGCTAGGGTGATGGAAGAGTCCACCTCTGAGCCCTCAGCCTCTGCTTCCTCAATAGAAGACGTGACGGCGGGATTGAGGAGATCCTCGAAGTATTCCTTCCACCGTCCGACGACATCCCCAGTTGAGGTCAACAGCCGCCCACCTCCACTGTAAACAGCGTTGGTAGGGCATTGTTTCCCTCTCCTGAGGCGCCGGACAGTTTGCCAGAATCTCTTCGAGGCCAGCCGATAGTCCTTCTCCATGGCCTCACCGAACTCCTCCCAGGCCCGAGTTTTTGCCTCCACAACCACCCGGGCTGCAGTCCGCTTGGCCTGCCGGTACCCGTCAGCTGCCTCAGGAGTCCCACAAGCCAACCAGGCCCGATAGGACTCCTTCTTCAGCTTGACGGCATCCTTTACTTCCGGTGTCCACCACCGGGTTCGGGGATTGCCGCCTCGACAGGCACCGGAGACCTTACGGCCACAGCTCCGAGCAGCCGCTTCGACAATGGAGGTGGAGAACATGGTCCACTCAGACTCAATATCTCCAAACTCCCTCGGGATCCGGTCGTGGCTCCGCCGGAGGTGGGAGTTGAAGATCTCTCTGACAGGAGACTCGGTCAAACGTTCCCAGCAAACCCTTACAGTACGCTTGGGTCTGCCGAGTCTGTCCAGCCTCCTCCCCCGCCATCGGATCCAACTCACCACCAGGTGGTGATCAGTTGACAGCTCCGCTCCTCTCTTCACCCGAGTGTCCAAGACATACGGCCGCAGGTCAGATGAAACGACCACAAAGTCGATCATCGACCTGCGACGTCCTGGTGCCACGTGCACTGGTGGACACCCTTATGCTTGAACATGGTGTTCGTTATGGACAAACTGTAACTAGCACAGAAGTCCAATAACTGAACACCGCTCGGGTTCAGGTCGGGGGGGCCGTTAAAAACACATTAACAAAAATCAGAGAAAACTAATATTAAAGAGTGAAGGGTCAAGAGCCCAGATAAAGCTGACACTATTCACGATTCTGGTGACTTTAAATGAAACATTCAATGAATCGTCAACACAAAACCTGTTAATTCTCAATTAGAGCTTCTGTAGAGTCTGACAGAAATAAAGTTAATCTGGTTATTAATAACAAGTGAAAGCAGCATTTGAAAAAGACATTGAAAAGAGGCATGATGTGATTGGCTGCCAAAAAACACCCGTTAATCTTTAAGTTTTCATGAATTAAGATTACATTTATTTAATTGAAAGTATTGCTTTATTTATTTTAGAGCATTTTATGGGATACCATATAAAATATACCTATAATTTTTCATGAACACAAACTCTCCTCCACCCAGTGCTATTCTATCCAGAGTTACATTTTAACACACATTGTGCGTTAAAATCTACACAACATGTGTCAAAATGCTATCTACACATCACATGTGTTGTTTTTTGACACATCTCTTTTTAGAGTGTACGTTACAGGGACCAAATGTCCCCACAAGTATAGTAATATCAGTAAATTTTGACCTTGTGGGGTCATTTTTTAGGTCTCCATGAGGAAACAATCTTATAAATCATACAGAATGATGTTTTTGAGAATGTAAAACTGCAAAATAGTTGTGTATGATGGGCAGGTTTAGGGGTCGGGTTAGTGTGACAGAGAATATACAGTTTGTACAGTATAAACACCATTATGCCACAGCAAAACCTCCAGTGTTAAATTAACACTCTGAGTGTGGACTCATATAAACACTAAAGCAGTGTTAAAGTTAATGAGATAATTACGTGAATTATTGAGCATTATTGAAGACACCTGATGTTTACAAACAGAATCACTGAAGGAGAAAACCGTAATTTTAAGTCACCATTATGGAGATCAGTGTTTGCTTTAGTTGGGATCTTGACCCTTAAATCGTTAACTTTAGATTATGTTTGGTTGCTGTACGTGAGTTATGACAGCCATATGAACATAATGAAAAGGTGATCTGATGGTGGTGGTTGTGTTTTACATAATCATTATATCACAGTCATATGATCTGAATCGCTGTACTCATATATAGGCAAATTTCTCAGTTAGGTTCGCATTAATTGATTATAACAGCACTGTCCTTGTATGGCATCATATTTTTGGCCTTTTCAATTAAACTAAATGATCAAAAAAATAAAACTTCAAACAAATTTATGTTGGCACACACAGACATCAAGAATTAGTGTATGAATCTCAGCAATGGTGACAAACAGATCACCTCTGAACATAAGCTCATTATTTATTCATGCAGCAATGCATGATGGCAGCCATGAATGAGTTTTGATTGGTGGCACCCAGAATGCACTGCAACATGCTTTATAATTGTCACCATTGTTGAGATTCACAGGCTGATTCTTGATGTCTTTGTGTCTAAAAAACTGAATCGATTAAAAAATATATATTTTGTATTTGAGATGTGTATAAAAATTTATTTGGATTACTTTGTAAAAGTTTAAGACACTATGCTGTACAAGAATAGTGCTGCTATAATTGATAAAGTAAACCTAATTTGGGCTCTCTATGAGTTCAGGTCATATGATTGTTAAATACTGATCATGTTTAAACACAACCAACAACATCAGACCACCTTTTCTATTTGTTCATCTGTGTATGGAGATCCCCGTAATGATAATAACTGTGTGTGTGTACATGCATTGGTTTGGGTGTTAGATGAGTGGTTTGCTTGTGGAAAGTTTCTCTGTGTTCTATACCTACATCCATCAGCCACTTCCTTTTGTCTTATTTCACCACAGTCTCTCA
Organism: Gila orcuttii; assembly: GCA_026230005.1. Lineage (NCBI taxonomy): Eukaryota > Metazoa > Chordata > Actinopteri > Cypriniformes > Leuciscidae > Gila > Gila orcuttii. The sequence continues at coordinate 61,965,906 of JAPDVR010000003.1, read as the reverse complement.
TGTGAAGCGCTTCAAATACACAGCTGCACAGGAGCTTCTGGAGGAGTTTTATCTTCAGGCTATCTTAACCAAGGACCCGCGTCAGGTGAGAAATACAGTTCTTATGATTGGAAAATGCTTAAAATGTAAAATATTTGAAAAAACAATGTGTCTGAATTAAATTGGTGAGTCTTTGACTGATGCTTGTTATTGAACTCTGAGAATTTCTGTTTTTGAATGTGTGTGTAAGCTATCTGTCAAATGTCATAATGTTCTGAAACGATGTGAAAGCTTTATCTAAGAAACAGACCTGAATAACTGTTGATATTTGAAAGACATGAAGAAATTACAGAAGATGAGGTTCTGCTTTCTATCACAGATCAATAACAATCACTGACTGATTCATCTACCGAGGGCGGTGTCTGCCGTGCAAGGTGCCATCCAGCTCGTCGGGAGCAGCTGGGGTTAGGTGTCTTTGTAGACTGTAGTAAACTGTCAGTAGACTCTTAGGTTATGGTTAGGTGTTAGGGTTCGGGTTAGGAGAATAAGTTGACTTGTAGTTGCAGAGTTACTTATAGTCAGTGGGGAGCAGTTGGGGGAGCAACACAATAAAGTGTTAGCAGATATTAAGCAGACAGTCTAAAGTGGACTATTGAGATAAAGTGTAACCCTTGTTTAATACAGCATGAACTTCACACAGTTATTGAACTGAGTGGAACTGAATCAACGCTGAACTGAACTGGGATTGCCTCATTTATGAGCTGCGTCTGAACACTGATTCTGTTATTTCCTCTTTAATACTGTGAACGAATTATAGATACACTTGAAACTTGACATGTGTGTTGTTTTTGCAGATTAAAACCACAAAGTTTTCCTGTTCTCTTTCAGCACCTAATCATGAATAACATCACAGTAACATGTGGAGACATTCATACCTCTCTGGGTTTTCTGTATGTGGTTTCCTTTACTGTCGTCAATTACACACTCAATGCAGACTGTGAGCAGAGCTGGTTCTCAGAGGTGACACACACACACACATGTACACACACACATGTACACACACACACACACACACACACACACACACACACACACACACACACACACACACACAGGCTAGTCCTCACAATGTAGGTGATTTCACGTTTTACTATCCTTGTGGGGTCCTCACAATGTAATATAAACATGAGCACACACACACACACACACACACACTGACTGTGAGCAGAGCTGGTTCTCAGAGTTGAATCACAGAGCTGGTTCTCAGAGTTGAATCACACACACACACTCTCTCTCTCACACACACACACACACACACACACAGTGAGCAGAGCTGGTTCTCAAACTTTAACTGCCAAAATAATGATAGAAGTTTATTGCCATGTCAATCAAGGTTGTTAAGGCACGTTATTATCTCCTTAAAACAGAATAATGATGATAAAATAAATAATTTTCCCAGGAAAATGGATCAAAACTGGGTAAATAAATACAACAGAGAATGAGCAAATATGACCAAAATCATCAGGTAGAAACTGTCAAAACAGCAATCAAATTATCCCATATGCATTCAATATGAAAAAAAAAATGCATTCAATGTCAACACTAAAAATAAACAAATTTAAGTGCAAAAAGTTCCCAATATATATGTGATTGGAATAAGCAGCGTAAAGCAGGCATACACACATTCATGCACACACCATGACAGCCAAAAAAGGTGTCATTCATTGATACATGCATTACGTTACTGTAACATTTAAAACCAGACTAAAACATTCACTAAGACATTTGCAAAAAAGGCCTAAAAGAATTGCAGCAAATGCAATCCCTCCTGCTCCTCTCTCTGACTGGAGCGTTTCATTTAGCAATCAATGCGTATCCCACTGGTCACAAACACACTGAACTTCATTTAGCAATCAATGCGTATCCCACTGGTCACACACACACACTGAACACCATACAAGACACTGTGTCTTTCAACAGCTTCAACAGAACGATTGTAAATCATTTTAGCAGCACAAATCAATCAAAGGACTGTTACCCAGCTAAGAGTTTCACATACTCACTTCTATAACATTTCTGCAAATAAACATCTGTTAGTGAGTGTTACCTCAGTTTCGTTATCTTCTGTTACTGACAGTTTGATTGTCTTGTTTGATTTGATCAGTATGGACTTAAGATCGCAGATCCGTCATCTCCTGAAACACTGATGGATCCTGTTATTTCAGTCTCATCGGATCGTCTCGTCACGTCTCGCTGTGTGAATCTGAATCACGAGATCATCTGCGATTCTGCGAAATCGGTAAAATGATTTAGATTTTCTCTCAACACTTTTATATTCTCAGAACACATAGAACTGATGATTACATTATAAATGATGATTTAATGATTCTTTTTTTTTCAGCTTCATTATAGTCATGTGAGCATGTTCAGAGGTGAGAGAAACGTTTCAACTATAAGCATGAACAGAGAATATTAAGAGATTCAGATCAAACTCTGTGTTGAACTGAATCTTCTGTGCTTTAAGTTAAATTTGAATCGCTCTGTGTTTATATGGACACATCGGCTCAGTGTTAAAAGATGTCTGTGTGTCTACATTTCCCCCCACAATTGATTTAAATAAAATCAAAATGTCTGATCTACAGTAAGAAAATATTATTGGTGAAAATAGTTTTTTTAGTGGTGAAATTTATGAATGATTCTACTTTATGATGATGAACACCCTATCACCTGATCATCTTTGTTTCTGGCTTTCTTTGTAACAAATTTTCTGTTTAAATTTTTCGGAGTCAAATTATCCAACTAAAGGAAACACTGATCATCATAATGGTGACCAATATTTTCTAAATATTTTATCTAAAACTCTGTTAATTATCAATAAAAAACTTCTGCGCATGAAATACAGAAATAAAGTCAATCTGGTTTGTAATAAGAGAGATTTTTTTCTCTAATGCTGAGGTCACACACTGAATGATTTACAATAGGAAGAAACGCTGACAACTCCGTCTGGTTTGCAAACTACGTTTCACAACCAAACACACGCGATAACACAAGATCACAAGTGAGATCGGAGTTCTAGCGCAAGACTGGAATTGATATAAAAAAGTAGACGACAAATATCCTGCGATCCAAATTGTCGGTGCGTTTTTGAATCGCAGACAGCTCCAGATATTTAGCATGCCAAATATCTCACAGGCATCAGCAAGACATTGTTGATTCTCTCAGATCGTGTCCTTGATAATGCACGCTGTGTGATTGTCACTCGTGTGAACGAGCAAGGATTTCGGGCATTTGTCTGAAATTTTGCTAAATCTGTTGGCGAGTGAATATCGGGGCTAAAATTGTGCAGTGTGAACTCGGCATAAGGCTGTGGCCAGAAGTCAGTTGTAGTTCTTGTGTTCATTCTTGAAAAACGAAGACAATTTGATGGTCATCGTAGGAGAAGTCACTGCAGGACTGTGAGTCAAATCTTCTGACACTGACAGAATTTCATCGGAGATAAACTTTGATTGCAACGGTCATTAATGGGCTGTCGTGAACATGTCAAACTAAGGTTCGAAGACTTCAGATTTTAGCCTAGGTTCATAGGATTTGCTATTTTTTTCTCAGATGGCCAAATCACGGCCAAAATCGCACAGTGTGAACCCAGCTTTACACACCCTGCTTATGCTGAAAACATAGAGCAAGGTTTAAGGATAGTTCACTCCAAAATGAAAAATAGCCCATGATGATGTACTGTAAATGACATTCTTCTTTCAGACGAATACAATCAGTTATATTAAAAAAATGTCCTTCCAAGCTGATAATGGGATAATGCAACCAACAGTTTGAAGCTCAAAAAAGTGCATCTATCAGTCATAAAAGTGCATCTATCCATCATAAAAGTGCTCCACACGGCTCCGGGGGTTAATAAAGGTCTTCTGAAGTGATGAGTTTGTGTAAAAAAAATATCATATTTAACACTTTACAACTTACGCAACTTATGACGTCAGAAGTGGTGTAGTGCGTGATAGAGTAGCATCAATATCAGCTGTATACGTCGCATTACTCGCGCTTTAGACGTCGTTTGGCCGGAAACTTCAATCTGATGGTTGCAATTCACTGCCATTATAAAGCTCTGAAGCGTCAGGGTGTTTATTAATGTAACTCTGATTGTATTCGTCTGAAAGAAGAAAGTCATACATACCTAGGGTGACTTGAGAGTAAATCATGGACTAATTTTAATTTTAATTCAGAGAGCTTTTATTTTAACTCTGTAATTCTGACGACTGTGAATGTGCTTTTCAGTGAGGAATGAAACTGCAGCGACTCCAGGTGAGTTTCAGCTGATAAATGTGTGTCTGATATTTTTTCGGATACGTTTTCTGTCATATTGTCTGATATTTGTGATCGTTGTGTGTTTCAAAGATGTTTCGAATGAAGTGACTCCGTCTCTCCAGCTCTCGGGTAAAACATCAAGAGCTTTAAATCCAAAGTCTAATATTGATTTATCATTCTTACACATCAGCTGATTTGATATTTCATCACTTGAATAGATCAGTTTTGGTGGCTGTTTGCTCTCGTCATCGTCATCTTCTTCATCTTCATCAGTTTTATGCTGTGTAAAAGGATCTTCAGGTGAGTCCAGAAGCTTGAATTGTGTCAGAAAGAGTCATGAAAACTGAAACTCAAATATGTGCCAGTAACGAACACAATAATGAACACAACTAAGATGAATATAGAAATAAATGAATAAGTGTCATTCTGTGTTCAGATGTTTTCCAAAGGCAGCACCGTCTGTCTGTCAGCGCAATGATTCAGAGAACAGGTTAGTGAATCAAACTGAGACTGAATCACATATAAGGGCTGTTGATGTTTTAATGTACAGAGGAAGCAGAGATTTGTGAATATTAATGTTTAAATTAATCTAATTCTCACAGGATCTTGAATCTGGTGACCAAATAGAGGTCAGATCTGATGCTCCTGATTCACTGAATCTGATCAGTTCAGCGGCTCAGTGTCCAGAGGATGATCATGAATCAACATGATTCTCAGCTCATTTTGTTATTGACTCAAACTCTGGGCCGAAGTGTTTCTGTCGTCTACATCTGTTACAGTATAAATCACAAACTCAAGAATACCAGGCATTTTCAGTCCTAAACTCGCTTTTCTGCACTCAATTGTAAAAAAAAAAAACTGATGCCAGCTTTTTCATTGTTAGTGTTTGAAATCTCAGTAGCCTACCTTATAAAATATATATATATATATATATATATATATATATATATATATATATATATATTTTTTTTTTTTTTTTTTTTTTTTTTTATAGTCTTGCCAGTGATAATTCCACAGGAAAACTGCTGTTACTGAACTGAACTGAATCACACTGAGCTGTTAATGACTCTTTTACTGAATCTGTGTTCATTTGGATCTAGAAAAAGAACTATAGAGGTAAATAACTAGTTAAATCTGTGATCAATTCAATTAATAAACATTTTACTGTTCTGGCTCTTCCTATTTTAGTGTTTTTGCTCCCCCTACTGGTCGTTTTTAGCCTGGTTAAAACCAGACCATTCTCAGTTGTAACTGAGTTATGGTCTGGCAAAGCGTCATAGACAAATCATTTCCAGAGGGGCGTCACCAGCGGACGTCGCGGATAGACCTAAAACCAATCAGAGCGATGAAGGAGATGACGTATGCAGAGCGGCGGAGAAACATCTCCGAGTGTTGTTCTTTGGTCGGGTTTTAACTAAAAGGAAACGTTCAAATCGCTTAAAACAGACGCGATAGCTGATTCGAACGAGTGATGTTCGACGGCGGCATCCATCTTTGTAATGTAGGCTACAAAATCTGCTTCAAAATCCCAGCGCTGTCGTCATCGTGTAAAGCCCGCCCCAACGTTTCTGACTGGTGCCTCGATTTCGGCGGATTGGAAATGGGCTTGAATGAGCTCTTTGCCAGACTAAGGCCGTTTCTCAATACCAAGTTCGCAAACTTCGGACTTGCGTCCTTGGTAGTTCAGACTTGCCAAGTTCGACTCAGGAGAACGAAGTCCAGAGGACGAGAGGACGCGAGTCCGGTTATTCTACAAATGGAACAGCGCGTTCTTGATCGCGTCACTCAGCTCGCTCTGGCTACTCCGGTTATCTCTTTATGTATATTTTATGCAACAATAAAACGAAATATGGTATAAAATACAACTTGCCTCTTTTCATCAACAATAAAACGAAATATGTAATAAAACACCACTCTGCCTCTTTTCATTTAAAAAAAATCTTAAACATATTAATGGCCACACAAATGTGGTTCAGGCAACGCAGATTGATTATCTTCACTGCATATATTTATAACAACACGAAATATAAAACACAACCCTGTTTGTGTTTTTTGTTTTAATTTTTAAATATGAAACATTTTTGATCATTAAAACGGACTTAACAAACAGAGACAGGGTTGTGTAATTTTATTGTATTATACATGTACATACAGTGAAGAGAATGTATAGTAAAATAATATATATAAAAAAAGTTTTAATGATCAATAATATCCAGTATAAAGGTATAAGTAGCCTAATAGGTAGGCTATAAGAAGCTATACAATGAGAAATAAAGCAAACAATTCAGTCAAACATAAGTCAGCTCTCTAATAGGCTACAAAGTTAAAGTTAAATAGCCTAAATATATAAAGTTATGAAACTTCACTTTGCCCTCAGCCAAAACGATTTGCCATGGAACAAACTATAGATTAATGAGACCAAAGATCGATTTATACACAAGACAAATTATATCTCATATAACCACTAGACTGAGACATCAGAGCCAGCGGCAAACATCAGAAGGACTAGCCGAGGGAAAGCTGTTCCAGTCGGGGTTAATGAGCGCTGAACGCCCGGTGATCGCTGGATCTCACAACTCCGAAAACGTCAGATACATTTTTCAAATAGGCGCTATCTTTATAAATAAACCACAGATTTGAGCTTTAAACAACTACATTCTCGCCTGAAACACTATTAAAATTACATTTCGTGATACAATAACAGTAGTATTTTTATATTACGTGGGGTTTCTCCTCTGCTATTGACGCTTGCTGGTTGGTGCGAGATGCATTCTGGGATACCAGGCTGTCTCAAGTCAGCACCATAGACATCATATAGATAGACGCCCTATCGACCGCTACTGCCTATTGGCGCGGACGAGCCGTGGGGCCGCCATCTTAAACCGGTCACCCGCTCCGCTCAGTGTAATCTGTTTGGCAGGTGCAATGAGCTGCCAGCGCATTTAATTAATCATATCTCACTGAATACCGAACTGATTTTCACGCGGGTTTTTTTGCTGCAAAGGTCATGATCGTAGCTACGATACAGGACACATTGAATATTTTACTAACAAAATACAAACAATAGTACGGTATTTTTAAATGTTAAATCTCACTTGTGAAAAGTAATCCCCGAGTGATGGTCCGCCGATTTGAGCAGGAATATGCTGCACAGTGCTCTGGCATCTACTGCTGCTATGCAACGCAAATAGAGGTATGACCGGTTTAAGATGGCGGCCGCATTTCTTGCGCCACAGCGGCCAATAGGGCGTCTAGTCTCTATATGATGTCTATGGTCCGCACAAGTCACCTCTCGATGCATTCTCGGTAAAAGGGGCGGATCAAGAACACATCCGGGGATTTGAACTGGACTTGGCTAGATGTGAACTTTGAATTGGAACAGTACTTTGGGAGCGACTGATGACGTTTCACAAGTCCACAAGAACACAAGTAGCCTACAGACAAGAACACATATTGAGAAACAGCCTAACTTTCAGAGCAAATCTAAATTTGCCGGAAGTTGTCTGGGTTTTCCCAGGCTAGGTCGTTTTATATTCTACATCTTAAATTATATCATTCAGTGTCCGGGGTTTAGTTCTGTGCACATGTTAGCGCATTTTTATTGTGTCATTCCATCAGATTAACAGCACTCAACGAGGCACTGCCTGTAAACTGTAAGTATAAAATTTGTTTGTTTTTGACTATGTTGTATGTTTATGAAGTATTGCATGAAGAAGTAATTGTTTTCTTAATATACTATTGTAAAATTCATAGTTCTGTTGATATGATATCTGTGTACCGCTAAAGATCTTAAGCAATTATCTCTCAATACATCAATGTAAACATCTCATGTCAAACATAACTGGACTCAACATACACCATGTAACAGTTTAATTATGTATTCTTTTTATTTTATTTTTCACAGTTTTACACATTTTACTCAGTAAATCACCGTAATCACCGTAACGACGACTTCCTGTTGTGAAGACTTTTATTGAGTAGAAGTGTTTAGCTTACTAGCTTATTTTATGGCATTTCAGAGTACTTTATTGGCATGATGGATTTATTGTCAGTCTTGATGATGCTGATGGTTGAGTGTCTGGTAGATGGCGCCAAATCTCCATTTAAACTGATGAAGCGAAACAGCTAAAGTCTTTTTATTCATTTTTTTAAAATGCTTTATTTAGTGACAAATCACACAACATACAGAAAAACAACAGCAAAAAATTCAATAAGAACAATTTTGTCTTTCATTCATACAGACTCAGAGGCTTCATCAGTCTGATCAAAATCAAAATTGATCTGATTAAAATTAGATTGGTCTGACTTTTGTTTTTTAATGTTATGCTATAATTATGCTATAAGACACACCTGCACTTACAAAAACAGCAGACGGAGTAAAAATGAAGTTTCACTCTCTGTCAGTAGGTGAAAAATAGCGTTTCCTTGGTTACCGCTGTACACAAAGCAGCTGCGCTAATAAACTACTTTATACGGAGGCAAGAGCAGAAGGAGACGGTTCCGCTTCAGTGATACACTCATATAAACCCCTCAATATATATATATATATATATATATATATATATATATATATATATATATATTTTTTTTTTTTTTTTTCCCTACATTTCTCAAACAGTGATTATTTCTGTGTCTGGATCAGTTTATCTCTGTTTGTGTTCTTCTTTTTTGTCCGTCTTCATCATATCATATCATATCTCTGGCCTGTGTTAACGTCCTGTTTATAGATTTTGTTATATGTGCAAACGAATTACATTTCGGGGAATGATTGCAAAGCAGTTTGTGTGCAAGTATTTAATAGAGATTGGCAAAAATAAAAAAAAACAAGAATCGTTGACTCTTTTTATTTATTTATTTTTATTTATTATTATTTTTGTATATAATCATTATATACCATAATATATTTTAGAATGAGCTCATCCCCAAAATGACTTAAATATCAGAGATGAAGGAAGTGAAGTTATATTGTCTCTTCACCATTTGGGTTGATCACATCCTGAGCAGATGGTAATCATAATTGTAGATAAATCATCAATTAACATATAGACCACAGCTGTTACAACAAGAGCAACTTCATTTACATTAAGAGTGGTAAACTGTGACAGGATAAAATGTTTAAGATTTGGGTGTTCTGGGTTCATTCTGACGCCCGTGAACCTAATGTGCTTTGGTACTTTGCCACTGCTTTGCTGTAATAAACTTCAACGTCCACGTTTTCTTACAATGCCGAGCCCTCAGTGATCACAGAGCTTTGTCTTGTCTTTGCTGCAGAATATGTAAACGCATTCGTCCTGCTTCTGAGTGATCACCGACAACACGCTACCAGACTTTCAGTGCTACCCCGTCCCACTCAGCAATATATAATATATATAACCACTCTGTGATATGGTAAATGGACTGCATTTATATAGCGCTTTCACAGACCCAATGGCCACCAAAGGGCTTTACATATTACCTCACATTCACCCATTCAGTCACTCATTCACACACCGCCGGCGGTGTCAGCCATGCAAGGCGCCATCCAGCTCGTCGGGAGCAGCTGGGGTTAGGTGTCTCACACACACACACACACAGCTGGGGTTAGGTGTCTCACACACACACACACAGCTGGGGTTAGGTGTCTTGCTCATGGACACCTCGACACTTGGTCAGGTGGAACCGGGGATTGAACCACCAACCTTCCGGTTTGCAGACAACCTACATGAACCACTGCTGATATGTAATATATACTATATAACCACTCTGAAAAATAAAGGCCAGTAAAATAAAAGCCTCTATCAGGTCTTCTCCTGGTATAAATATGCCGGCGCCGTCAGTGGTGTGGAGTGTAACAACTCCAGACGGTTTATGAAATGTAACCGAATACACGGTTACTATTCATCAGAAATTCACCTCTTGCCCAGCCCGTATTTTCATGAAGAAATGTCCGTGCGGTTTTCTCTGAGCCACAGTCAGACTTTCCACCATCTCTTCATCCCACTCGCTCTCTGTGGTCAACAGGTCACCATCAATCATTTTTACACATGGTGGAGCATAATCACTGCTACTGAAGATTGGTAAATAGAGGTAAATAATCATGCGATTGCTCTCTCCGTAGACTGGTGTCCGAGTCTAAGCCTCGCTCCAGGTGATCGTGAAAGGCTTTTCGATGGTGTGAGATTGTGATGTTACATCAAACTGCAACTCCTGAACCTGAGGGAGAGGAAGAGACAGAGTTTGTGATGCAGTGTATCAGATTAAAGCTAAACTACCCAACAACCACAATACGTCAATGTGATGTCAGCGTTATGTGACTCCAAATAATCCAACGTCAGTCAGACGTCATATTTTGTCTGAAAATGAAAGTCGGGTTGACGTCTAAATCCAGTGTGTGTTTGACGTAAATCTCTAACGTCACACAGACGTTAATGTTGGTTGGAGTAAGCACCGGACTGCAAAACCAGCTTCACTTATTACTAACCAGATTGACGTTATTTCTGTCAGACGTCTACAGAAGTTCCTATTTAGAATTAACTGTTTTTGTTGTTGATGTTTTATTAAAAATAATATTTTGTTTTTTTAGTCAGTAGATTTAATATTGTTTTTACCTCAGCGTTGTATTTGAATGGCAGGTCGGCGTCGGGCTGTCCAGTCACGCTTAGTGTAACACGAGTGACGGGCGCTGTTACACCCCTCACCTTCACCAGACCCAGAGTCAACCTGTCGGCCTCGGCCAGACCGTCTGTGGGAACCACGCTGGACAGAACACCCTTTCCATATAAACACACAGAGGTTACAGACACATATAAACACACAGATGTTACATACATATAAACACAGAGATGTTACATACATATAAACACACAGATGTTACATACATATAAACACACAGATGTTACATATAAACACACAGATGTTACATACATATAAACACACAGATGTTACATACATATAAACACACAGATGTTACATACATATAAACACACAGATGTTACATACATATAAACACACAGATGTTACATACATATAAACACACAGATGATACTCACATATAAACACACCGATGTTACACACTTATAAACACACCGATGTTACACACACATAAACACAGATGTTACACACATATAAACGCACAGATGTTACTCACATATAAACACACAGATGTTACACACATAAACACACATGACAGCTGTTACACACATAAACACACAGGACAGCTGTTACACACATAAACACACAGATGTTACACACATATAAACACACAGCTGTTACACACATAAACACACAGATGTTACACACATATAAACACACAGATGTTACTCACATATAAACACACAGATGTTACACACATAAACACACATGACAGCTGTTACACACATAAACACACAGGACAGCTGTTACACACATAAACACACAGATGTTACACACATATAAACACACAGCTGTTACACACATAAACACACAGATGTTACACACATATAAACACACAGCTGTTACACACATATAAACACACAGATGTTACACTCATATAAACACACAGATGTTACACTCATATAAACACACCGATGTTACACACATATAAACACACTGATGTTACACACTTATAAACACACCGATGTTACACACATATAAACACACCGATGTTACACACATATAAACACACCGATTTTACACACATAAACACAGATGTTACACACATATAAACACACAGATGTTACACACATATAAACACACAGGTGTTACACACATATAAACACACCGATGTTACACACATATAAACACACCGATGTTACACACATAAACACAGCTGTTACACATATAAACACACAGAACAGCTGTTACACACATATAAACACACATATGTTACACATATATAAACACACAGAACAGCTGTTACACACATATAAACACACCGATGTTACACACTTATAAACACCCAGAACAGCTGTTACACACATATAAACACATCGATGTTACACACTTATAAACACCCAGATGTTACACACATATAAACACACCGATGTTACACACTCATAAACACCCAGATGTTACTCACATATAAACACACCGATGTTACACACTTATAAACACACTGATGTTACACACACATAAACACACAGATGTTACACACATATAAACACACCAATGTTACACACATATAAACACAGATGTTACACACATATAAACACACAGCTGTTACACATATATAAACACACCGATGTTACACACATATAAACACACAGATGTTACACACATATAAACATAGATGTTACACACATATTAACACACCGATGTTACACACATATAAACACACAGGTGTTACACACATATAAACACCCCGATGTTACACACATATAAACACACAGATGTTACACACATGACAGCTGTTACACACATAAACACACAGGACAGCTGTTACACACATATATAAACACACAGCTGTTACACACATATAAACACACAAATGTTACACTCATATAAACACAGATGTTACACACATATAAACACACAGCTGTTACACACAAACACAGCTGTTACACATACATAAACACACAGAAAAGCTGTTACACACATATAAACACACATATGTTACACATATATAAACACAGAACAGCTGTTACACACATATAAACACACCGATGTTACACACTTATAAACACCCAGATGTTACACACACATATAAACACAGATGTTACACACATATAAACACACAGGTGTTACACACACACACACACACACACATATAAACACAGATGTTACACACATAAACACACAGAACAGCTGTTACACACACATATATACACACAGATGTTACACACATATAAACACACAGATGTTACACATATATAAACACAGCTGTTACACACATATAAACACACAGCTGTTACACACATATAAACACAGCTGTTACACACATATAAACACGCAGAACAGCTGTTACACACATATAAACATACAGCTGTTACACACATATAAACACAAAACTGTTACACACACATATAAACACAGCTGTTACACACATATAAACACACAGTTGTTACACACATATAAACTCACAGCTGTTCCACACAAACACACAGGATGGCTGTTACACATAAACACACATACACACACACACACACACATAGCAAAAACAAATAATTTATTCAGCTGGTCTTACTATTTTCTTTATTTGCTTTTATTTGTGCTGTTATGATTATTAATAGCCTGTTTTTGGATGTTTAGAATTTATCTCTTTATCTGAATATTTTACTTATTGTCTCCATTGTTGAGATTCATATGCTGATTGTTGATGTCTAAGTTATGCTGTAATACTTTTGTATGTTCATCACTCATCGCTCAAATCATTCATAACTGATTACTGTAATATGTAGTATAACACACTTTCTATATGGAATTTGACTTCATGAGTTCAGAGAGTCAGGTTTATTTTATAATTATTATCATAATAATGTCATCATTAGTATATATATAGCCTTTTATTTATTTCTCTTAGCTTTTCTCTTGGATTTTCTCTCAGCTAAATATCATCTAATTACTATTGTCAGCAAAATCCCCAGAAAAATTGGAATTTACATTTTTTTTGTATCAATAATCGCACACCCCTTTTAGTTTAAAGTGCAAAATAAAGTTAAGAAAATAAACAGAGAAAGAGGTTACATTACCTTTTTACGGCTAATACTGAGGTTCTTGGCGATGACCTGTACACAGCGACTGTCGGCCAGGTCAGAGGTCATCTCACCACGCAGATTACGCATCAGCATCTTATGAACATATAACATGTTTAATTATTAAGTGATTTAAAACAAGTCATAATTATTGTCTAATTATTAACATTTACAAATTAAATTATTACTAAAAGTAATATACTGATTTTTGTTATTTGAAAAACAGAAAAGAAAGATAGAAAGAAAATACTGTATTAAATTAAATAGATCTCTTAAAATATCAACAACAACAACACAAATATATACATTATACAAACTAAAGTTAGTTCAGGTTGCAAAATGTTGTGTGATGCCCGCATTAATTAAATCATGTAATAAAAAATAATAAAAAACAAACTTTTTAGTGCTACCCAAACATGAATACAAGGAGTATGGCTAAGAACTTGGCATTTGTATTTTAAATGTGATATTCAAAAATTCATTCAAAAGTTTGGCGTCAAATGTGGTATAAATGTATTTTTTAAGAGACTTTTTTTCCATACCTCCTTCTTCTCTTCTGTACTGAGGTCTTGTTTTGCCAGCACATAGGAGAGTTTTGAAAGAGCAGCTTCTGCGGTCATATCACATCCAGCGACCACACCGGCTTTATCCAGAGCCTGAGAGGGAATATTAGATTACACGCTCCTGGAATACACTCACATAAGTCCTTTAAAGGGGTGGTTGATTATGATTTCACTTTTTTAACTTTAGTTAGTGTGTAATGTCGCTGTTTGAGCATAATCAACATCTGGAAAGATACGAGTTCAAAGAAAAGGGAGATGTTTGCTTTTAAAGAAATTGCTTTTTAAAGCTCCAGTCCGTAACTTTTTTGGGATAAAAATTATAGTACATAACCAGCCAGTGTTCAAAACTCTCTGCTTGCCGTAGCTCGATTCAAAACAGTAAGCTTGTAAGAATGTTTTTAAATCCAGTGGTACTGGTGGATTTCCGCGGGAAATTCGAGCATGTCTTTGCGTCGTTACGTCACATCTGTACACACAAAGTCACATCTGTACACATAGTCACATCTGTACACAGTCACATCTGTACATAAAGTCACATCTGTACACATAAAGTCACATCGGTACACATAAAGTAAAGTCACATCTGTACACATAAAGTCACATCTGTACACATAGTCACATCTGTACACAGTCACATCTGTACATAAAGTCACATCTGTACACAGTCACATCTGTACACAGTCACATCTGTACATAAAGTCACATCTGTACGCATAAAGTCACATCGGTACACATAAAGTAAAGTCACATCTGTACACAAAGTCACATCTGTACACATAAAGACACATCTGTACACATAAAGACACATCTGTACACATAAAGACACATCTGTACACATAGTCACATCTGCACACATAAAGACACATCTGTACACATAAAGAAGGTGTCGGCTAGTAGGCTATGAGTGTGAAAATGTTGGAGGTGGAGATTTATAGCCTTTTCTCACAGCACTTGATATAATTAAACTTATTAATTTGACGGCGGATCCAGAAAGGTTCAAATGACAATCACCAGTGATTTTTGGACCCTGGTGTGGCTACAGAAAAAAAGAGACTGCAACCGGCCCATGCGAAAACAAGGATAATATCGGAAGGGCATTAGATCACGCAATGCTGATGTTGTTAACATGAACAATTTAGTATAAAAAGTATAATTTGCACTATTTGACGTGATAAGCGATCGTTAGATTTAATCAGCGCGATTTACTGCATTGCTTTTTTTCCTTTAGTTGGTCAGAACAAAAGTGGACGTTACGGTGAAAATGCTTATGTTGGTCATACATCCAAAAAGTAGAATAAGCGGTGAGTGACCCCACATTCCTCTAAAAACAGTCGATTCATCCGCACTGTGCCGTGCCGAGGCACAACCCACGTAAAGTGGATAATTCCGTGAATAACTGCAATTGCAGATTTCGAACAGAGATGGCGACAAAGAGGAAAAACTATGGACTGCAGCTTTAAGGACCACAACAAACGGCTGGTAGGGACTACAACGAGCTTCTTCACGGGGTTAGTGACATCACAAACCCAAAGATTTACATAAACCCCGCCCCCAGGAATATTATTTATAAATGATCAAGACAGATTATGCTAATCAATGACTAGAAAATAACTACACATAAGCTACATAAATTCATCAACTAACCATTCAGAAATGTTGTCTACATGCAGGGTGTGAACTATGGGGGAGCTAGAAGGAGCTTGGCTCCCCTTAATAAGACATGGGCTCCCCTGAAAACATGATTCGTGAAATTTTGGGGGGGTCTCAAAAAATATTGACAATGTTTTATTTTGACATGCAATGTCAGTATTGTGTAATGTGATCATCGTGGATTATTATGTGTAAAATAACAAAAATATCATTCATTGCATGACGGCGATTTAAACCTAATTCACTTCAATAAAGAGAACTATACTTGCTATTCTTGTCATGAGCATCAAGGTGTAGTGGAGCTGCTGTGCAAATTCCACTCATGTTTAGTACATTAACTCAAAGATTCGTGGAAAAAATATAAACGTTGGAGGCCATTGATCTGCGCGCAAAGTCCTTGAAATCCATTCTGTGTTAAGGTAAGGCATGTTATTTCCAATTATGCATTGTGGCTGGGTTGGTATAGGTCTGCGTGACTATCGATGTCTTAGGCCTAATTGAACGGAGGAATTATGGAAGTCCTTGTAAGTCCTCGTAAGCACGCACAAGTGCATGAACACCCCATCCCATGGGCTCTGCGCTTGGATCGGCAGGCTGTGCACGATTGGTTCATGCAGTTCCCACTGACAAGCCAATAGCATGTGTGTGACGATCAGCTGGATTACCCTCGAGTGCCACGAGAGGGCGCTCCCCTTCTGCACTGCCTTCCCTTGCACTGCTGATTCACGTCAGCCTCGACGAACCAGAGCTTCACGTCAACCACGACGAGCCAGAGCTTCACGTCAGCCTCGACGAACCTGAGCTTCACGTCAGCCTCGACGAACCAGAGCTTCACGTTAGCCTCGACGAACCAGAGCTTCACGTCAGCCTCGACGAGCCAGAGCTTCACGTCAGCCTCGACGAACCAGAGCTTCACGTCAGCCTCGACGAACCAGAGCTTCACGTCAGCCTCGACGAACCAGAGCTTCACGTCAGCCTCGACGAACCAGAGCTTCACGTCAGCCTCGATGAGCCAGAGCTTCACGTCAGCCTCGACGAACCAGAGCTTCACGTCAGCCTCGACGAACCAGAGCTTCACGTCAGCCTCGACGAACCAGAGCTTCACGTCAGCCTCGACGAACCAGAGCTTCACGTCAGCCTCGACAAACCAGAGCTTCACGTCAGCCTCGACGAACCTGAGCTTCATGTCAGCCTCGACGAGCCAGAGCTTCACGTCAGCCTCGACGAACCAGAGCTTCACGTCAGCCTCGACGAACCTGAGCTTCACGTCAGCCTCGACGAACCAGAGCTTCACGTCAGCCTCGACGAACCTGAGCTTCACGTCAGCCTCGACGAACCAGAGCTTCACGTCAGCCTCGACGAGCCAGAGCTTCACGTCAGCCTCGACGAGCCAGAGCTTCACGTCAGCCTCGACGAACCTGAGCTTCACGTCAGCCTCGACGAACCAGAGCTTCACGTCAGCCTCGACGAGCCAGAGCTTCACGTCAGCCTCGACAAACCAGAGCTTCATGTCAGCCTCGACGAACCTGAGCTTCATGTCAGCCTCGACGAGCCAGAGCTTCACGTCAGCCTCGACAAACCAGAGCTTCATGTCAGCCTCGACGAACCTGAGCTTCATGTCAGCCTCGACGAGCCAGAGCTTCACGTCAACCACGACGAACCAGAGCTTCACGTCAGCCTCGACGAGCCAGAGCTTCACGTCAGCCTCGACAAACCAGAGCTTCATGTCAGCCTCGACGAACCTGAGCTTCATGTCAGCCTCGACGAGCCAGAGCTTCACGTCAACCACGACGAACCAGAGCTTCACGTCAGCCTCGACAAACCAGAGCTTTTCATGTCAGCCTCGACGAACCTGAGCTTCATGTCAGCCTCGACGAACCTGAGCTTCATGTCAGCCTCGACGAGCCAGAGCTTCACGAACATGCAGTTCCTGAGCCATTGTCAGTTCCTGAGCCTTTGTCAGTTGTCCCTGAGCCAATGTTAGTTCCTGAACCGGTTCCTGGTCCAGTTTATGCCCCCGTAGGTTCTCCCAAGTATTTTGTTTTGGTAGGGGGCAGTAGGCCCCACGAGAGGACCATGGTGGTCGTGCCGTTATGGTCTCCTGTAAGGGCTTCTTCACCGTGGCCGCCTGAAAGGGTTTCTACAACATGGCCACCCGAGGAGGCTTCACCACCATGGCTGCCTGGCTGTCCTGCTCCGCCCTGGCCACCTGCCCAGTCAGGTCCGCCCACGCTCCACGGCCCAGGCCCACCTTGCCTGTGTCCTGGCCCTCCGTCCCTCCCCCAGGATCGCCTTCACTCTACCCCCCGCCTGGATCGTTTTTGAGCGTCTGGAAGCCGCTCCTTAAAGGGGGGGTTATGTGACGATCGGCTGGATTGCTGCACTGCCTTCCCTTGGACTGTTCTCGCACACCTGTTTCCACTGATCTCTCTCACACCTGCATCTAGTTGCACACGCAGCTCCACACACATTTAAACCCCACTCAGTCTATTACCCTTTGCGAAGTCTTGAATGAATGAATGTATGTTTCACTGTTGTGTACATCTCCGAGCATTTCCTAGTTATCCTAGTCTGTTATCCTAGTCTGTTATCCAAGTCTAGTCTGTTCCTGTCTGTGTATTTGACCCTTGCTGAACCTGTTCCTCGATTGTCTGCTGCCTGCCTTTTGACCCATTGCTTGTTTCCCGGATTCCGCCTCGTCTTCCGTCTGCCTCTGTCATCCCGCCTGGTTTTCAGATCCTGAGTATTGCCTTGTCTCCTATGCTGTGTTTGCTGTCTGTGACCCTTGCCTGTCTGACTACAATGTAAATAAACCTACGCTGTGTTTGGATCTACCTGTGTCTGGTTGTATCATGATAGTGTGTGAAGATCACTGCACTGTTATGGCTGTACATAGCGCTGCGTTATTTTATAAAAGGCTTCAGTATTCAGAGAAAAAAAAAAAAATTCCCCATCACGTCTAGCAGACGCAATACTCGTTCCTTTATCTCAGTCTAACCGAGTCAATCCTAATTTATTCATACTGCAATGCATGATGGGAGCCATGAATGGGTTTTGATTGGTGGCACCCAGAATGCACTGCAACATGCTTTATAATTGTCACCATTGTTGAGATTCACAGGCTGATTTCTGATGTATGTGTGTCTAAATGAAATAAAAAAAGATAAGAAGTCCTTTAGATTTCATTAAAATGTTAAAATATATTATGCCGCACAAGGACAGTGCTGCTATAATCAATAAAGTAAACCTAACTCAGAGATTAGGCTCTCAATGAGTTCAGTGATTCAGGTCAAATAATGATGATGTTAAAAACACAACCAACACCATCAGATCCTCTTTTCTCTTTGTTCATCTGACAGTTATAACTCAGTTACAGCAGCCAAACTACATCTAAAGTTAGAAATTGAAGAGTCAAGCGCTCAACTAAAGTAAACACTGATTTTTTTTTTTGTTGGATTTTCTCCTTCAGTGATTCTGAAGGTAAACATCAATAAAATATGTAAAATTGTTCTAGATGTATCAAACAATCTTTCATATTGTGCCTTTTAAGCAAACTCCCATACCTGTCCAGTGGCGTATGTGTTTGTGACCGTGCCCCGCAGGCACTGTGTGCAGTTGATCATGATGAGTCCTCTCTTGGTCGCTTCATGGATCACATCCATCAGGTTAGGAGGTTCGTCAGGAGGTTCGTCAGGGGCGTTAGCGTGGTTGTCAGGGGCGTTAGCGCGCTTGTCAGGGGCGTTACCGCTGCCGTAGGTCTCCAATACGATCCCGTCCATCGGCTTCAAGAAGTCCTTCACCTGATCAGAAAATAGATCTCATTTAAACATCTGAAAGTTCAGCCAAAAATTAAACTTCTGCCATTATTTACTAAAAAAAATTAAAATAATGTTCATGCACTGAATGAAGAGATTTGCCAAAAATATGTGTGCAAATAAAGTCAAGATATTAGCACACGCCGCAGCCTTACTGTATTAGCAGTGATTCCTGGGAAGAGTCGCAGGAGACCCACGTTACTGTTCCACTGTGTGTTGACCACGAATTTGGCGGTTGGATTGGCTCGCACCACAGTGTCCCAGTTAACTAAAGAGTAAGAAATAAAACATAATACTCAAAATAACACATCTGAATAAAATAAATAACACTGCATCATCACTAACAAGGAAGCTGACATTAAATTTCAAGCAGTGTCCTGCAATGTGACATCATATATTATCAACAATTTGTGCATTGTTAGTTCATGTGCCGTTTTTTATTTAATTAATTTTAAAACTACACAAAACTAATATTTGTACTTTGCAATTCATCCTTCTCACCATATGATTATGAAAGGAACACGCCGACTTTTTGGGACTTATTCAGCGTAAAAAAAAAAACATTTGTGTCCTGAAAATAAAATAAACTTTAACTGAAATAATGTCAAATTTATGAATTGCAGCATTTAATTTTCATTCAGTTTACCTTGATGTCCTAAACATTAAAATTGAAATCAAATTTCTTAAAAACTACATGGACATTTTAGGGGAAAAGGGGAAAAAAATTATACAAATGACAAAAACACAACAAAAGTACTGAAAATGTAACTAAAATGTAAAAGACATTTAACTGGACTATATATATATATATATATATGTTTTTTTTTTTTTTTTTTTCACAGAATTTTCATTTTTGGGTGAACTATCCCTTTGAGCTCCAAAAAGGATGTGATAACATTTTTGAAGTATTGTAACAGTGGTCCATAGTGGATTTTATATATATATAAAATCCTTTTTGGAGCTTAAAGGGATAGTTCACCCAAAAATGAAAATTCTGTGATAATTTTCTTCCTCTGAAAACAAACGAATGTTAAAGAATGTCTGAAGTCAATGGGGCCTAAAACTGTTTGGTCACCCATATTCTTCAAAATATCTCTATTTTGTGTTCAGTAGAAAAAAGTAATTTGAGGGTGAGTAAATGATGAATCCATCTTTAGATAAACTATCCCTTTAAAAGCCTCAGTCCTAAATGATTGTAATTGCATTGAAAAGAGCAACTGTTCTATAAATAGACCCACATGGGACTAAGATGTATAAATGTTATCAGAACAGGAATCACCTGTGATGTCGACTTCAGCGATGGCTAGCGGCGGCAGGTTTGGTGAGTCAAATGCTTTAAAGCTTCCAGAGTCCACTTTGGTGACACGATTGCCCCTGTAGAGCTTATGGTGAAAATACAGGCAAACCTGTGAAGAAACACACAAATGTCCATTACTCAATTTATTCATTTTTTTATAGCAATAATAATTCTTTATACAATTATTACAATAATTGTATTGTTATTACAAATATTGTATAATAAAGTAACTTTATTGTGCTAAAATGTACTGCAAAACATTCAATCATCTCAAAGGACACTTAAAACCACATTTAATCAAATATTATTTCATGTATTTTATTAAACTATCTTCCATATTTTCAGTCTGTTATACTTTCTGTCAATATCGGACAATATCGGGGTGGACACAATTAGAAAAATTTAATTTTAATAGTAATTTTTTATTTATTTAATTACTTTATTTGTCAGGGATGATGTACAAAACCATTAATCTTACAAAAAGATGTTTTGTACCAGAGTTAGCAAATGCTATTTTCCATCTGTAGTCCCCGGGCAGGTGCACACAATATTAAAACATTACACTAACTATAACTATCAGTAGCACTAACAAGTACATGCAATATTAGTCAAACAATGATCATTTAAAACTAATCAGATGTTTAGATGAAAAAACGAATCAAAAACCATCACAGCCTAAAAGATATCATCATAATCAAATACATTTACTTCAATATTACGTTTGTAGACTTTAAGTGTGCTAATGCTTACACAGCTGGTTATCTAGGATGTATTTCTTTAAGTTTTGAGAGAAATTATTTAGATCTACAGACAACTTGAGACTGTCTGGAAGTTGATTCCATTGTTTAATGATTTTAAATGAAAAAGCTGTCTGTGCAAAGGCAGAGGATCTTTTCGGGATAGCACAATTTCTGTGAGCAGTGGAACGGGATGTTCGGTTCGTTTGTTCAGAATAAAGTTTTATGAATTTTTTCATTGAAGGTGGAGCAATATTATTAACAATTTCAAAAGCGGTTCTTAAATTTGTGTATCGAATTAGGGAGTCAAAACTGAATATTTAATATTTACTGAGAATATTGCAGTGATGATAGCGAGGGGCTTTTCTGTCAAGCACCTTTAACGCCTGATTATAGACCGATCTGAACGGTTTAAGTGTGGTCTCGTTGCCCTGAGACCAACAGGACACACAGTATGTGATGTGTATATAACAGTGGCTAAGCTTTACTTACAACACTGTTCCAGAACAGTACAACTAAAATATTCGACTGTGTGCTGCACATTTTTCGGAGGACTGTTTCCAGACCCCGGGAGAGTACAAGGCCGGCTCTGCACAAAGGCTGATACTAGAAAGCAATTCCATATTTGCATGTATATTCTGGCGCTTCTGACTCACACAGCCTGTAAGTATATTTTCATATTTTAAGAATTTGCTACTGACTATTTGCGAGTTTTGAGCAGAGTACCGCAAATGCAGACATGGTTTTATGTTTACATAGGCTGCGTTTACACTTGGCATTAACATGTGATCACCGTGATCCAATCAAGCAGATCGGATCATAAGCCAATCAGGACATGGTGCGTTTACACTTGTCCACATCAAGTTGCTTCTGTATCTGGATAACAGATCAGATCTTGCAAAAAAAGGTGCTAAGTCGACCTGAAGTGATGGGTTTTCTTTTAAAAAAAGATTTTTACAAAATTATTGTTGAACCTAAAACCGCGTAAACACATTGCATTAAACCAAATACAAAAAAATTGTGTTCTTTTTATTAAAT
Organism: Gila orcuttii; assembly: GCA_026230005.1. Lineage (NCBI taxonomy): Eukaryota > Metazoa > Chordata > Actinopteri > Cypriniformes > Leuciscidae > Gila > Gila orcuttii. The sequence goes on along the minus strand of JAPDVR010000003.1, from coordinate 61,942,866 downwards.
AAACTAATTAATAAAGGCATCACTCACAGAGGATTGAAATCAAACCTCACCTCAGGGATGACAAACTCTCCTGCTATCAACAGCGCCCCCAAGAGGTTCTCCCTCCCATCATTCCTCGTCTCAAAGATGGGCACCTGCAACATACATCATGGTTGTGAAGCTAATAGTGAAGTTAACATTATACTTTTTTGATGACCACTTGTTAAATGTTAATATTGGAGGTAGATTTACTCAAACTCAATAGCCGTAACTAAGTCAAACTGCTACTCTGATCTTATCTGCTCCAACGAAGGAAACTCCAGGTCTCTTTTCTCAATAATGCATAACATTTTTTAACTCCCCTGATTCCCTACCCTCTCACATGTATTCAAGTGAGACTTGTAATTCATTAATTCTATTTTTTAATAAGAAAATCAACTCTATTCACCAGCAATTACATTCAACCCCTTTGCCCCTCCCCCATAGTCAGTCATTTTGTTGCTTTCTACTGCCCTCCTCCTCCGAAATCTCTGATTTCATCCGTAAATCAAAGTCTTCAACCTGTTCTCTTGACCCCCTCCCTACAGCTCTGGTCAAAACCTGCCTCACTTCCCTCCTCCCCTTCATAACTTCCATTATTCATTCCTCTCTTTCCTCTGGTATTCTCCCCTCACTTTTCAAAACTGCATTTGTCTCCCCGATTCTAAAAAAAACCTGGTTTAGATCCCACTAACTATAAAAATCTTCGTCCCATCTCAAATCTTCCCTTTATCTCTAAAATACTTGAAAAAATAGTGTCTGCTCAACTCCACGCCTTTCTTACCCTTAACAGTCTTTATGAACCTTTCCAGTCTGGTTTTCGCCCCTCCCATAGTACTGAAACTGCCCTAATAAAAATCACCAATGATCTACTCAAAGCAGCTGTTTCCGGACTCATCACTATCCTCATCCTCCTTGATCTTAATGCGGCCTTTGATACCATTTCTCACTCCATTCTCCTGAATAGACTATCCTCTCTTGGCATCTCACACACCCCTCTTGATTGGTTCTGCTCATATCTCTCTGACCGCACTCAGTTTATTCAACTCAAATCTTTCACATCCCACCCTTCCCCTGTCACTACTGGTGTCCCTCAAGGTTCAGTTCTTGGCCCCCTTCTTTTCATCACCTACCTACTGCCACTTGGCAATATTTTCCGCAAATTTAACATTCATTTTCATTGTTACGCTGATGACACCCAGCTCTATTTATCTAGCAAACCCACTTCCTCGCTCCCCCCCTTGTCCCTTACCAACTGCTTACTTGAAATTAAAGACTGGTTTACTTCAAACTTCCTTAAACTTAACCGTGATAAATCTGAACTCCTTCTCGTAGCCACCAAATCCACCCTTTCCAAAATCAATAATTTCACACTACCCATTGATAATTCCTTGGTTTCCCCCTCCCCTCAGGTCAAGAGTCTGGGTGTAATCCTCGATTCCTCCCTATCCTTTCAGTCACACATCAATAATGTTAGTCGGTCTGCATACTTCCACTTACCGCCTCCGACCCTCCCTTACCACTCACACTGCCTCCATCCTTATCCACAGCCTCATCACCTCCCGCCTTGATTACTGCAACTCCCTTCTTTTTGGCCTCCCTCAGAAATCTCTCCATAAACTCCAACTCGTGCAAGCAGCTCGTGTCATCACCAGAACCCCCTCTTTTCATCATATCACCCCTGTCCTTCAGCAGCTCCATTGGCTCCCGGTTCAATTCAGAATACAATTTAAAATCATTCTGCATACTTTCAAAGCTATCCATAACCTTGCTCCTCCATATCTATCTGCCCTCCTTCATATCCCCACCTCCTCCCGCTTCCTTAGATCCTCCTCCTCTATCCACCTCACTTGTACCCCCTGCTGGACTTGTCACTATGGGGAGCAGAGCCTTTCGCCGCTCTGCTCCCGGCTCTGGAACTCACTTCCACCTGACCTCCGCAGTATTGACTCTTTCCCTCTGTTCAAAACCAGACTCAAAACCCACCTGTTCCAGCTTGCTTATTTGTAAATGCACTGTTCTTGTCCTTTTTTCATAATTGTTTGTTTATACTTTGCTGTTCCCTGTACCTGTTTTTATTATTTGTAAAGCGACCTTGAGTGCTTAGAAAGGCGCTGTTAAATAAAATGTATTATTATTATTATTATTATTTAAAAGGTGTCCCAGTATGCTTTTTTAAATTGTCTTTGCCAGTTTGATTTGTGTTTAAGCATCCGTTTTCTGGCTTCCCATTAAATTCAGAGTTGATTTTAAGATCATTATGTTTGTATACAAGCGTTGTCTGGCCGTGCACTCTTTTTTTTTTTACAACAAAATTAATCATCACTGAACTTACTTAAGCTGGACTGTGATGCTATTTACTACAAAATCTGTTGCATTATTTTCCTGTTATCTCTGTAAAGCTGCTTTAAAACGATCTGTATTGTAAAAATAAAGGTGACTTGACTTGACTTAACTTTGAAATGCTCTATTTGTGCAACACAAAGGTGAGTATTAATGCATTAATAAATCCATTTAAAATGTGTTACCTGTGAGCCAGTGAAGATGACAGGCTTTCCCAGATTCTCGCACATGAAGGATAAGGCAGAAGTGGTGTAAGCCATGGTGTCTGTGCCGTGCAGGACGACAAAACCATCGTATTGATCATAGTTTTCCTGTGAACACGAGGGAAAAACCTTTCCAAATCTCAGTAATGATTTTTGACATACAAATTTTAAAAAGTGTTGACCCGTTCACTGATCTACCATCAAGAAATTTGAAGATAACCTACAATTACAAATTTACAAAAAGTTCCTTTTTTGTAAAAAAATCAAACAAAAAATCAGAATAAAACAATTTGTCAGATCAGTTCTGTTCACAAATCAGTATTTGCAGTCATGTCTAACTTCTACTCAACAACGTGAACATTTCAGTCGCATTCGCAACCCAGAGAAAAACAAAGAATGCAAAAAGCCATACATAAAGATGGTTGAAAAAGAAGCACCTCAATGTCTTTTGCGATACGGGTCCAGTCTTCTTTACCCATATTACAGGAGTCGAGGAGGGGAGAGTACTCTAAAACCCTATATTCAATCCTCTTCTTCTGTTTGGACTGTCTGCTGGGGGTGAGGGACATAACAGCACAAACTGGTCAAAAGTTTGGATTTTTAATGTTTCTGAAAGAAGTATCTTATGATCATCAGGCCTGCATTTACTTGATCAAAATACAGACATTTTTTATTTTTATTTTGTGAAATATTACTACAATTTAAAATAATGTTTTTCTATTTTGACAAACAAAGAAGAATTTATTTAAGTCTATTCTCAGAAAATGAAAGTCAGCATTCTCCATCCTCCTCCTATAAGACAGTTTCAATAATTTCTTTATTTTGTTTTTATTTAATAATTAATTAATAATTATTCATTTTGATTTATATTATAAAAGAGTGCACAGTCTTTAAAAATATCCTAAAAAAATATATATTAAAAAATTTTAGGGCCAGTAAATAATGCTCCATTAAACTCCATTAAAACTACAATAAAAGTAGAAACCAACAATTCAAACCTGTATTTTGTATAGAAAAATATGAATGCAGCTAGTGCCTGGATCAATAAATAGGACAACACCTCCAAACTTGATGGCATATTTGTGTGCATCTGCGTAAGAACTTACGGCAGCACCAGCATGTCCTTTTTCAGTCTCTTTTGTTGTGCGTACTGCTCATCATGCAGAATAGAGAGTTTGCGTAGAGTTTTAACAAAAACATTAGGTTCTGGAGCCAAACCTGCAAATATAGAAGAAAAGCCTGTAAAAAGTTATGAACAAATGCACCAAATTAACATCACTGTAAAATCTTGTTATAAAAAAAACGGTCAAATAGTGACAGTAACATAGCACTTTCCATTAAAACAGTATTATAGCGTAGAAAACACTGCTAGTGTTGCGGAGCGGGCGTGTTACGGTCATGTATTACATTACATTTTTTTAAAAAAATTTTATTCACACTAATTCTGTGTTGTGTTTTTTCTGGTAATAAAATGAAGACATGAAACACAAATTTTATCATTTATCATCAATTTCAATCATATGAAATTAAATAAACTTTTTGTCAAATAACTTGCTGCACAATGAGCTTTACTGTTAAAATTAAAACATGGATTATTCCTTAGAAATTTCAGTTTTGATGATAATTTATTTGGATTAGTGTTAGTGTATTATTACATTGGGACATATCTAAATTCTAATGTACAACAGTAATATATTTCTGTCAGTTTAAACCGAACTTTTATTTTGACGGGTTGCCGTGAAGACCTTTTGAGTTTCTGTGTTTACAGTCTATGGTTTATGTCATGATGATAGTTTTTCTCAAATGAAGCGTGAAATGATCACGAAGTGACTTTCATAGTGGATCTAGAGCCTGGAGAGGAAGTTCATGCATTTGTGTCTTCATATAGGCCAAAAAACAGCGCAAGCGTCACACGTGCTTCAGTGTGTGTGTGTGTGTGTGTGTGTGTGTGGTAAATGAAACTGCGCGTCGGCGGCACCATTCATTCACACAGAACATGCAGGGTTCGTATTTAAATAGTCTTTGTGTTTTAATATTCACAAACACTAGTCTACATCGCGATTTGATTTCAAGTGTACTGAACTGCTTTCTATTTTTTCCTCAAATTGACAAATTCCGTGAAATTCCGCGTTATACACTAAATTCCTTTTTTATGACTGGATTTCGTCAGCATTTTAGGGGGGCGGGGGGTCGTTTTAAAACATTGGTAGGGGGAACACTGTGTAGTCCACTTGACTGAGTGAATGAAAAGAAATGAGTGAATTGAGACATTGATGAACACCTGACAAGCAGAATCACTGAAGGAAAGAGAAACAAGAACAGAAAAAAAGAAAACACAAGAACTACAACTCCAGAGGAGAGATATGGGATGAGATATATTTTGCATAGAAGTATGTGTGCAATGCAACATATGTTTAACTGATGCATAGGTTTTCCAATGATGATGTGTACATCGACTGTTGTACAGTTGGGCATGTTCTGTATAAGGAAAATAATGCTTTTTACTGATGCATAGGACATGCATATGAAGGACCGTTCTCTTTATATGGAAAGTGGATTGTGCATGAGGTATACATTCCATTTTAATCATAACCAACATGTTTTTTCTACCGTACAAGAAGTTGTAAGTTCCTCAGTGGTGCATATAAGCTCAATCCTTACTGTACCAGCCCAGAAAAAAACAAGGAGAAACACAGAGAAATACATACAGCTGGCATGAGGTGGTAAGAGGAAAGAGATGGGGAGCGAGGGCATAGAAATGGGGAACAGAGAAATCTGGAATGAAGACTACCTCTTTTGTAACCTTCCGTTTCTATGCCAGTTTCTCTCGTTTGTCTGACACATATAAATAATAAATAAGAGATCTCTTGGCAAAATAACTGATGCTGCTTCCGTGATTAAAAATAAAAAGGAAAGGCTTAATTTCAAGTTTACAATTTGGCATCACGAACAGGACTGCATCTTAACCCTCTGGGGTCGGCGGTCGCGCCGGAGCAACCAGCTCGCTTTTTTTCTTATCAGTGCAAAATATTTTTTGTCTTACAGTTAAGTGTTATACATCATTCAAAACTGTTAAATGTCATTCTGAAACGCGACAGAAAATGACTTGTAACGCATTGAATACTTGCCTCCCACACTGAGAGTTATGTCTTTACAAAGCTTGAAGGGTCTGTTTTTAAATAATGTAATTCATATTGAAAACAAATATTCTCTATTTAAGTAATCCGTATGAAAGCAAAGAGAGGTACAGTTTCTCAAATTTCACATTATCTCTAATGTGACCACACCCACATGCGCACGAGCAATTCAGATGCAAATCGTCCACGTGAAGGAACCTGTAAACACCCCATCACCTCAAAACAAAGCATGACGAGAGAAGAGAAACTTCATAATTTTTCTGCTTTTCATCGAGTTTGGAGTTTATACTGGATTTACCTCAGAAGAAGAACACGATTTGAAGATAAAATTAAGGTAATAAATGTATTCCCATTTATAATAGTTAGGGTGTTATTGGTGCATAAACTTCACATTGTACAAGTTGAACTGGTGCCAGACTAAAATTTATGAAATCAATGGAAACATGTTGAAACATGAACTATTTATTATAAATTTATTATATAATATATTATATTATTATAATGATCATGACTGGCTGAGCTAGAAAGGCAGAGAATCATTTATTTACAGATGACACTTGATTAGATATTTATATAACGACATTAATATATTCCAGGTTTGTCCGAAAGATAACTATTATGCTACTTTTCAAAGACCCATGCATAAATATTAACTACCCCCTCTTAATCAGTTTTTTTTTTTTTTTTGGAATACAAGGTCAGTAAAGAAATAATCCCATAAACGTGTCATAGCATATTCGTGTCATAAAATATTAATTTGTATATCATATGTAAAGGTGTGTGAGTGCTGCTGATAGTGTTTACCGTTTTCATGTTCCATCATACCAATTGTTCCTCCGGTGTTTATGACCAGGACCTTTGAATCCTTGACATTTGGGCTGGAGTGACCCGCGGTGCTCAGGCTGACAGATTTCTGCAACTTAAACGCAAAACTCGTCTGAAAGGAAAAGAGGGAGGTATTGCTGTAATTTATAGTAATATCTTCAGAATTACTGAGAAGTCTAGTTTAAAATATAATTCTTTTGAAGTGTTGGTGCTTAATGTAACACTATCTAGTGTAAAGTAAAAATCATGTTTGAGATTTGTGCTGGCTACTGTATACAGGCCCCAAGGGCACCATACAGACTTTATCAAATAAATTGCTGATTTTCTATCAGAGTTAGTATTGGCTGCAGATAAAGTCCTAATTGTTAGTTATTTTAATATACATGTAGATAATGAAAAAGATGCATTGGGATTATCATTTACAGACATTCTTAACTCTATTGGAGTTAGACAACACGTGTCAGGACCGACTCATTGTCGTAATCATACTCTAGATCTAATATTATCACATGGAATAGATGTTGATGCCGTTGAAATTCTGCAGCAGAGCGATGACATCTCAGATCATTATCTAGTCTTGTGTATACTTCATTTAGCCAAAGCTGCAAAGCCAACTCCGTGTTATAAATATGTAAGACCTATAACTTCTGCCACTAAAGATTGCTTTATTAATAATCTTCCTGATCATTTTCATCATCTCAGCATCCCGGATAGCTTAGAAGAACTCGATATTGCAACAGAAACTTTTAACTCTCTCTTTTCCAGCACTTTAGACACAGTTGCTCCGTTGCGCTTAAAGAAGATTAAAGAAAATAGTCCAACGCCGTGGTACAACGAGCATACCCGGGCCCTTAAGAGAGCAGCCAGAAAAATGGAGCGCAACTGGAAGAAAACTAAACTAGAGTATAGTGTGCTATTTTAAAACTATGGAGTGAATAAATTATTTCAAGCTGCAGTTTTAGTTGGACACACATAGACATCAAAAATCAGCATTTGAATCTCAACAATGGTGACAATAAACAAAGTGTTTCATGGTGCAATGCATGCTGGGTATCACCATATTACAAAAATCCAAGCATGCACTGCAGTATGGATAATTATTGTCACCACTGTTCAGGATTGTATGATAAGTGTTGATGTGTAAGTGTATGTTTTCAGAGGTTGTAGATGTTCAGTTCAGTTATTTTTTTTTTTTAGCATTGACAATTGTTAAATAGAAAACTGTTTTTTTTTTTTCTTTCTTGTTGCCGCTGTTATCAGTTGTCTCTGATTTGTATTTGCAGTGTAATGTTGAAGACAACACATATTTACCTTGGGTTTATCATCTGCATGATTTCCAGTTGGTTGTCCTGAACCATTTTGAGTGGGTTGATTATGGTTAGGCGTCTCTGTTGCTGTATTCTTAAAGCAGGAGGTTAGCCAGGACCAGGACATCTTAATTTGGATCTGTAAATATTTCACTGGAGAAAAAAAGTAAATTCTGTAACACTTTCTATGAAGCCTGTATTTATCAGAAAAATGAAGGAAAGCGCATTTTTCAAACTCATGACGTAGTATTTTTGGCATGTGCGCATCAAAAACAAAAAGCTGATATGTTTTGTGCATGGTAAAATGTTATTGCTGCCTTTTCATTTCTGTTCAAGTTAAAGTTGTTCTTACTCATTGTGTTGTTAGACTAAGTTCACAGAAATTGACTCATTCACCAACCCACACAACAACATTGTGACGGCCCAGATCCGGCTCACATCTGGCACATGTGGAATGTGGACCACAAGCAGGATGATGATCACATGATCTCATTTCACTATAGCGTTTCTTTGCTGCTACAAATTTGTTTGACAAAAAAAACAAAAACATCAAACATCCATTAGTTGGGTTCTCAACTCTTAATATATCTTTTAATGTGTGTGTTTTTTTTTTTTTGGCTGCTGTGACACTGTGTGTGTTAAACAAATTTGTAGCAAAGGACGTTGAAAAGCATGTGATGATGCTTAGCTGTTGCCAGTTTTAAAACCATCACAAAAAAGCTACTAAATGTCCCAACAACAAAAAAAGCACAAATAAAAGCAAATATTTATAATTAAACTCAATAAAAGGACAATTCAGCTGCATTATTTATTCATGCAGAGATGCATGCTGGGAGTTTTGTACTATGCTGGAACTCAGCATGCATTGCAAAATGGCACTTCTGATTCATGTATATTCATGTTAGTTGAAAGCTGATTTCTGCAGTACTGCTGAATCTTATACTGCAATAAATACTGGGTACATACATTATGTAGCTCAGATAAGATTCAATTCTGGTTTATTTTTTGGTGCCAGATCATCATTCCACATGTGCTAGAAGTGGGGCGGCACAATGCTGCTATCTGGACCTATCTGCTACCAGTTTCTTTCATACATGTACAGAAGTACTTGTTGAAAATTAAGAGCTGAGATCTTCAGAGATTTAATGTCTTCTTTTATCTTCAGTTGATTTCATCCAAGGCTGTGGCTGAAGTCAGTTGTAGTTCTTGTGTTTCTCTGTTCTTCAGTGATTCTGCTTGTTAACAGCAGGTGTTCATCACTAATGCTCAATCATCCCTTAAAGGGCCCCTATTATGCCATTTTAAAGTTTCCTAATGTTGTTGTGGAGTCTCCTACAACATGTTTACATGCATCAAAGGTAAAAAAAACCTGTTTAATTTCCTCATAATATACATTTGCACATCATCACATTTTCAATGATTCTCAAACAACTCGTCAAATTAATCAATCCCTCTAAATCCCTCCTTTCCGCGAGCTACTCTGCTCTGATTGGCCAGACAGCTCAGTCTGTTGTGATTGGCCTACTGTGTACAGCGCGCGCGTCGAAAACAAAAACGCTCATTGCCATAACAACGTCAGCTCTGCATGTCCTTGAGGCTTCCTACACTGTAACTAAACACAGTAACGAACATCAGCATTGACAAGTGCATGTCCATCAACAAACCGATTATTTTAATTGTACTAATTTATATATTTCTAATATATATAATATATTGCGGTGAACACGTGGAAACTATATCAATAACAGTGCATATATCAATAACTGTTATCCAATGTAACTTACATTAGCCGAGCTCATAGAGTGAATGATCTGATGTAACATAAACGTTGGTAAAACAAATATTTCCTCAGAGTAGTGAGAACGACAGACAATCTGCATTAATAGACACAGTTTTAGGTAATAGTGGCCCACAGCTGATTAGCAGAAGTATTTCAGTAAGACAGTGATAACATGAGTTACCCAGTTAACAAGAGATCTACACAATATAAAACTCAAAACTAAGTTTTTTGAACACCATCTTTCAAGTGTTTTGCGAATTCTGCATTGAACTCCGAGATTTGAAAAGCAGTCGTCAGTAAAATAAAGGGGACACAGCAAAAGTTTAGGGTTATACTGCTGTGATATCGTGGTAATGATGAATTTTAACCACTGATTCTTCACATGCTCGTCCTTGGGCAGTGAAAAAAACTGGCTTTACCTTCACATTATAGAGCACAGCGCCGTCTTCTCGCGTGATGCTGTCCAGCATCCACAGGAATCAGCTGCAGTGTTCGAGGTTCAAGTTTTCCTGGTGTCTGCGCGTGCAGTATACTAATGTATACTAAACGGCTTATGACTTGTTTGAAAAACTATTCATTTCATTGACTCAGAGTCGACTCTTACTTTTGAAAGACAATAACTTAATATACGGTGCACTTTCAGATTTAAAACTTTTCAGGATGTGTTCATTCACTTAGAGCTATGTTACACAATACATGAAAGGTCATTTTCAAAAATCCATAATAGGGGCCCTTTAATTAATCACTTAATTATCTCATTAACTTGAACACTTTTAACACTCTGTAGATTGGGACTATATGTACTCTGAACAGTGTTGATTTAACACTGGGGATTTTGCGGTGTACCTGTAACTTTGTAGTAATCACAAAGACCTTGATTAGCTTGTTCAGGTGTGTATGATTAGGGTTGGAGCTAAACTCTGCAGGAGTGTATCTCGTGGTCCAGAGTTGAGGTAATAGTGACTTACATATTCACTTGATTATCTCACTGCAACACCGCGCCAATGTTACTTTTACTCCTTATAGTGTGGACACTATGATGCTCCTGGGGTTGAAAAGGGTTTAAGGTGCAATATAAAACGACACACCCTCAAAATGTATTTGAACAGTAATAAGCTGTACATTAAAACAGTAATATATTGGCAACACTGTTGCCAGTAGTTTACCATCAAAAACAATACAAAACTAGTTATGTACTTTGTAAACCTAAGTCTGATTTGCTAAATGAAACAAGTTAATTTCACTCTTCATTAAATGTACTTCCACTTTGTAGAAACAATTATTTATGTGAACTCAATAAAATTGGAGTAAATGTTGATATGAAACATTATTTTATGTTTTGCAGACTTAGCACAAAATATATATGTTAGTGTTTAATATTCTATTTGGATTTAAAGGGTTTCTGTTGAGTTTTTTGTTCTGACGAGTCGAGCCTCATTAATTGAATGATTTGCTGCCTCCTCCTGGCGGTTTTAGTGTCATATTAAAATGTATAATTCATTTTATTTATTTTACCATCATATTTCTATATCGACAATTGTATATTTAAATTATTGAATATGTAGTTTTGGATTTGTAAATGTGGATCTCTCAGATGAACTTGAGGAGTGCTGGTCTGGCCTTGGTCTATGTCTCCCCAAAGTCTTGGTCTTACTTTGGTCTGGAAACACTGGTCTTGGTCTGGTCTGGAAACACTGGTCTTGGTCTGGTCTGTAAACACTGGTCTTGGTCTGGTCTGGAAACACTGGTCTTGGTCTGGTCTGGAAACACTGATCTTGGTCTGGTCTGGAAACACTGGTCTTGGTCTGGTCTGGAAACACTGGTCTTGGTCTGGTCTGGAAACACTGGTCTTGGTCTGGTCTGGAAACACTGGTCTTGGTCTGGTCTGGAAACACTGGTCTTGGTCTGGTCTGGAAACACTGGTCTTGGTCTGGTCTGGAAACACTGGTCTTGGTCTGGTCTGGAAACACTGGTCTTGGTCTGGTCTGGAAACACTGGTCTTGGTCTGGTCTGGAAACACTGGTCTTGGTCTGGTCTGGAAACACTGGTCTTGGTCTGGTCTGGAAACACTGATCTTGGTCTGGTCTGGAAACACTGGTCTTGGTCTGGTCTGGAAACACTGGTCTTGGTCTGGTCTGGAAACACTGGTCTTGGTCTGGTCTGGAAACACTGGTCTTGGTCTGGTCTGGAAACACTGGTCTTGGTCTGGTCTGGAAACACTGGTCTTGGTCTGGTCTGGAAACACTGGTCTTGGTCTGGTCTGGAAACACTGATCTTGGTCTGGTCTGGAAACACTGATCTTGGTCTGGTCTGGTCTGGAAACACTGGTCTTGGTCTGGTCTGGAAACACTGATCTTGGTCTGGTCTGGAAACACTGATCTTGGTCTGGTCTGGAAACACTGATCTTGGTCTGGTCTGGAAACACTGATCTTGGTCTGGTCTGGAAACACTGATCTTGGTCTGGTCTGGAAACACTGGTCTTGGTCTGGAAACACTGATCTTGGTCTGGTCTGGAAACACTGATCTTGGTCTGGTCTGGAAACACTGATCTTGGTCTGGTCTGGAAACACTGATCTTGGTCTGGTCTGGAAACACTGGTCTCTGTCTGGTCTGGAAACACTGGTCTCTGTCTGGTCTGGAAACACTGATCTTGGTCTGGTCTGGAAACACTGGTCTCTGTCTGGTCTGGAAACACTGGTCTTGGTCTGGTCTGGAAACACTGGTCTCTGTCTGGTCTGGAAACACTGGTCTTGGTCTGGATGCCTTTAAGGTGGTCTTGACTACATCACTAGCTGTTCCAAGTCAGAGTCTTGTGCTTTCTTTTAAACTATATACAGTTTAATTCGAAATGATACATGTTTTATCAGTGTTGAAATGAAAATTAAGTGAAGAAATGAAATGTGTTAGATCCAGTCTTCACTAGACCGGACATATCAGATTTTGGTCTGATAGCCTAATCAAAGCAGTCAACACTTGTCATGTTAACTCTTCTACAAAAGATGTGCAGACAGATGAAGAACAGAAAGCAGATTAAATAATGGGGAAAAAATAATTGAATAGATTTTATTAAATGATCTTGAATTTCTCTGTCTTTATATGACCAGCATAAATTCTACAACTGTTATTCTACAACAACAAAAAAGGAAAATTAATGAGTCACAACTGTGAAGTTGAGATTACAATACAGCACTTAATATTAACATTTATTCATTTAGCTGACGCTTTCCCCAAAATCCCGCCCGCCTGCCCTAACCCTAACCCACACACGCCTAAATGCCATCTTTTGTGTGTTCCAGGCAGGCAATGGTGAGTTTCAATAAAAACTGATAAAATGTAAATATTTTTTAATATTGTATTTGAAGACATTTTATTTCCACAACTTTTTTAAAAGTGCATTCATAAACTATTCTTTGCAACAGCAAATGATTTCCAACTTTATGCAGGCCTAATTGAGGCTACTTTTAAAATCACTGAACATCAGTAAGCCTAACCACAAGTCAACAAAACATGCTTAACATGTGTAATGCAACGAGTAGCAATGTTTCGCCGATGTTATGGGGTTTGCCTGCCTTCGCTATACGTGACACGATAAGATGCTTCTGTCGCCTTCATGTTAATAGTGCCAAACAACTGTATTATGCTTTTTTGTGACTGCAAATCATCACGCTTCCTCTCAAAAAACTCAACTAGCAAAAAACTTCTGTTGCGCCGCGCTCCACTTTATTCCTATGGGTGACGTCACGTGACTTTTGTTCACTAAATTTGTGTGCTTAGTTTCAATGTGACACCGAAGTTTGCATGGTCTCATGCTATCATTTGCTAGCACCTCCTTGCAGATCACACACAGAGGTGCAGCCTCAGACCCCGACTACTCAGGATCATATTTCCTACGTTTTTTTGATGGGTCCCGTCTCATCCCTTAATGCTGACTTTTGTTGACTTGGGACAAGGAAACTATGCATTTTAAAGCTAATACACGCTTTACACACAATTACCGATATCAGGGGCTAAAGTCCTGAGTATGAATTTTTTTATGGAATCTTTTTATGAATAAAGGCCAGTATCACTGATATTAATATAGCTACTGATGTCTTCAAAAATATAACAACTTTTAATTTAAGTTAACTTAAAACAATCCTCACTTAAACCCATAATAAATGTCATATTTACCTGTACCTTTCCTGTCTAACAGGTATGAAATATACAGAAATTGAATAAAGTTATATAACAGTTCGCACTGCATAAATTATAAATGAAATATAGATTAATCCTTATTAAAGCTACAAGTGTTCTTTAGTCAAGAGCAGTGAGTAATTTTCTCTGTTCCCTTTGTTCTTTGGTTAACTTTACGGACAGAGAGAATGAGTGCCACTGTCACTTTAAGATCTGCCGCATCTCATTCTCTCACTACTCTTTACTTCTATTTAAGATTTATTTAACTCATTTAAGACTGTTCTTGTGAGGATACTCGACAAAACGGACATTTTGGCATAAATGTGTGGGTTATTGTTCGTTCAAGCGCGAAAGAAAACTCGATACTGGCGTGCGTCTTTCTGTGTGTGTGTGTCTGTGTGACGGTAGAGATCCACTTTTGCGACACGACTGTAGCGTCGCGACGCCTCCCCACATTTGTACTTTGATGGGCGTTCCTCAAGTTTACCACCATGGGTGTGGTTTTGAGCCAGCGGCCAGTCTAGAACAGAGGACCTGCGAGAGACTTCCCCCGTCTACATATGCTCTGCTTCTATTGGATAGTCGCGTCGCGTTCAACGGAATTCATTTGCATAAAGATGGGCATCGGCCAGCTTTTTGACGTGCAGCATTTTTCCAAATGAAGCGCCGCCTTCCCGGGATGCTTTGCGGGCGCTTCATTTGGAAAAATGCTGCGAGTCAAAAAGCTGGCCGATGCCCATCTTTATGCAAATGAATCCGTCAAATGCGACGCTTCTATCCAATAGAAGTAGTCTCTCGAGGGGCCTTTGTTCTAGACTGGCCGCTTTCTCAAAACCACACCCATAGCGGTAAACTTGAGGAACGCCCATCAACATACATGTGGGAAGGTATCGCGACACCACGCTTCAGTCGTGACGCAAAAGTGGATCAGAACCGTAGGACATTCATTAGGCTTGTTTGAGATGCGCCTTGCCTCGCCTTAAATGTAGTCGAGAGTAGGCGGCTGCAGTGAGAGGAGGAGTGAAAAAAGTGCAGGCAAGCCGGACAGATCTCGCTTCTCGCAGTGGATCTGACACCTGCGAGATCAATGATGGATATCGCGGGATTCACGCTCGTGCACAGTGTTGCTAATAAACTGGATGTAATTTAAGGTCTGTTGCTTTTATATGAAAATAAATATAATGAACAAGACACCCAAAGTACTTGTTATTTAATTCCATTCCAAATAAGTGTTTATCAATAATTTTTTCTTTAATACAGACATAGGCTATGTGTTTTTTTTATATATAATAAAATGACATTGCATAACCATAGAGATCACACTGTCCGAGAGTTTGGGAATATTCACACATAACATATACACATAAAACATGATATCCGAGTTTTAAAATCAAACATTTTAAAAGAGAACAATACATCACGGTTGTTTAAACCAATCAACATTAAGCTGTGTCATCAGCAAGTCGTTTCCCATCATGCTTTTGATCAGCGCAGTCGGTGGAGAGCAACTGCGCGCGACTGCAGAATCCGACACGTGCGCCTTGCGCTCGCGAGAGCTTTTTGACACACGTCAGCATGACATCAGAGCAAGGCGGACCGCACTCGGACACATTTCTAACCGGCATGCATTACAAGCTGATCACCGGTGATCGGTTCTGCGCAGATTTTGCTCATCTCAAACAAGCCTACTAACAGCGCGTTCTCTTTTCGTCTTGTCACGAATTAACTCGCGCCTCCCCTGTGGCTCTTTGGCGCCCCCCAGGGGAGGCGCGCCTCACCTATTGAAAACCGCTGGTCTATCCCATTAAACTTTGTTGGCAAGCTGACGACGTAATGCCACTGCAGAGGCACGCCCGTGCTCCTCATACACTCAATAGGCATCTCCCAGTCACGTGACCCGTAGCCGCGTGTCAGCCATTTTGACGGAATTCATCCGTCAGCTACTCAATGGCAATGGATCTATTATTAGGGGTGGGCCACCCCTAATAATAGATCCATTGCTGTGGGTTATATATATATTATTAGTGTATTATTATACTAATAATATAATTACATAAAATGTTTTGACATTGGGCTACAGTGTGTTAAGATTAGGTAAATGCATTTACCAGTAACGTTACTGACTCTGAAGCTAACTGAGGAGTTCCACGGCTCTCTTCTCTACTCTTTACTACTACTAATACTGTTTCTAGCTAATGTTGGTATGTTTTTTTTTCACTGCTACAAAAAAACTTAGAAAAATGTAGTCAACCCATACACCGTTAGAACCGTGAAAAAAATGCACAATAGTTCTATCATAAAGGGCGACAGTTAAACGTTTGATTAACAAATGATTTTCTGTTTAAAGCAAAATCAAATTAAAGCTGCTCCAAATGGCATGACGTCACGCGGGACGTCCCTATATGTTGGTCGACTGTTACGCTCAAATGTGATTTAATTATAGTCTCAAGATACACGCAAGCCAACCCAAGCCATTCACATATATATATATATATATGACGATTTGCAAATGCAGATAGGACAATCAATCTGTAGAAACATTTAGAAATGTGCATGCATTTTGTGTATATGTAACTGTGAATCATGTTAATCAAAATTTGGATATGCATTTGCACAAAACGTGCTTCATGAATATGAATTAGCCTAATATATTATACCTAATAGTTTACACTGATGCTAGGTTGTGTTTTCTGATGTATTCCACGAAATGTGCCCTGTATAGACAACTGTTGCGGCGCACGGTTTGGATATAGTGGAGACAGTGGGTGAAGATAAGCATATAGTGCAGTGACACCATCAACGTTCATGCAATCAACGTTTACATTTGTTGCTCATCTAAACAAACCAATTAAAAAGGAAAAAAAAATGTTTTATAAACTTAAATATAGTACATTGATTTGGCTATTTCTTCACATAAATGCAAGTTCTGTCTCTGTGTGATTTGAACGCAATTTGTTTTTATCAGGAACATTACACCCGACAAAATGCTTTAGTATATTAGATATGTGAAGATTTAAATTCTTAACTACTCTCTGGACAAGCACGTTCTTCTTCCGACTCTCCTGGCGCTCCAGTTTGCGGATACACGGTCAGTCAACTCATCTGCCGATCTGCCGTTACACTTATAGAGCCCTATCACACACCCAGCGCAATGCAGCGGCAGGCGTGACGCCTGACAAAGTGTGTTTTGCAAGTTTCCGCCTGACGCAATTATCATTTTCACGTCTTGCGCCACGTTGTTTAAATAGCAAATGCATTTGCGCCCATCTGTTCCCCCATGAGCTGCTGGTCTGAGAACGAGGTGTGTGTTCAGGTGCGTTGCTATTTTGAGGAAACTGAAATAGACTGAGCCATTAGTATTTTTTTTTTTATATTTAAAGAGCGCGTATAGGCGGGTCCACAACGCGCTACACTTTGTCCTGTAGATGCTCTGCTTGCTCTTTAACCTCGGGCTCGAGCAGATCCGTTTGCTCTCTGGAGAAGCATTCAGTCTTTCCGATTATTAAATTCAGTCATTTAAATGGCAATCCACAATACATAAATGTATTGTCATGATTCTGCCATCATGTCTTTGATTTCTCTAGTCTTGTGGCAGGATCATGGCAGACCCATGTTTTGTGTACAAGCACATGGCCTTTTGCTTGGGCCATGTGCTTGTGTTGTCTCGTTACGTTACCCCGCCCCCTTGTTATCCCCGTCTTGTCATTATTGTCTAGTCAGTTTCACCTGTCCTTGTCATTAGTGTTCCCTATTTAATCCCCTTGTGTTTGCTGTCCTGTGTCGGTTCATTGTTTGACTTGTCATACGTTGTGTGAGTTATTGCTAAACTTACCTGTGAGTACCCTTTTGAGAGTTTTTGTCTAGTGTTTTATTGATCCTGTTTCTGTTATTAGTTTATAGTCTAGTTTGTCAAGTGTTAGTCTAGTTTAGTCTTCCCTCGTCAGAGTTGTCCTTGTTTTACCCCCTCGTGGGCTTTTGTTTTCCCTGTTTTCTGTCTGCAATAAACGTTCTGTGTTTGCATACTGTCTGCGCCTGGGTTCATCCGCCAACCACATAACATGTATTGCATGTAAAGCCCAAAATACACCCATTACTCATTAAGAGAATAGGGACAACCTTTTTACACCATGCGTTGGGCGCGCTGACCATTTTTCCCGTTGTTAAACTAGCAAAAGTGGATTCGGACACACCCTAAGTGGTTTTGCGCCACGCACTTAAGACCATGCACTTACATCCTTAAAATAGGGCCCATTTAGCCATCCGAGGCAATATTACAAGTGACTCTCCTTCATACGCAAACCCAAAAATTGTTCATGGATGGATATGTGCGCTCATGTTTAGGGAGCCTTATGTTCACTCCTGACTAACATCAGTCCCACTGGACGCCAACTGTCTGTGAAGTCAATGTGTCAAGAGTGCGTTGTGACTTAGTCAAACATAAAATAAAGAATATAATTAAATTAAATTAATTACAATTAGTAACATTTTAATATATAACAGTTATATATTAAAGTGATCAAATTAAGGAAATAAAGACAAACCTGAGTGTTGGTTTTCTGTGTGCGTCTTCTGTCCACCCAGAGGTCCAGAGCAAGTGAAAGCTTCTGCTGGTATTTATATGGATACTTTGAAGCCACATGACACCGGATTTCTTTGAAATCACATGACAAAGCAGAAAGAGAAAGTGTTTTTTATTTGTACTTTTTAAAATATTTGTGGTATATATGATAATAACAATAAGTGCAATCAGTTTTGTACAGAACCTTTATGCTATTTATTTGACAGATTTTCACCTTTACTTTTAAATGTACTGAAGACATTGAGTCAGGGGCGTAGCCACCATTTCAAAAGTGAGGGGGACAGAATGTCAAGTGTAATACCAGTTTTTTTTCTTCAGACTTTTGTTGAGGTTTTTGCTTAATTAGCTTAATATGCTATTTATTTTTAAAGCAATAAAACAGAAAGAAAGTTGTCCAGTTCTTTATATTGCACATGCAGGGTTTTTCCTGGCTTAAAATGAGGCGGAGGTAGTAAAATCGTGATCATGTATTTTAATAAGATAATAAAATGTGTATTTTTCGTAGACCATCATATAGTCTGCTGTGGCATAGTATTTTTGTAGGAGGATCTCGGTACCTCTAGGGGGGTCTGGGGAAGAAAATTTCCCCCCCGTGAGAAAATTTTGTACATTTTAAAGAGAAATTCATTAATCTGTTGCACTTTGAGTCCCCCGAATCCACTGTTAAAAATAAATAATCCAACTGCCCAAACATATGATATTCTCTGATTTAGATATCTGATCATCGCATTACAATTATTCAAATTATCAGTGTTAAGCATGATAATATGGTTAAATATCACACTGAAGCTGATTTAAAAATAACATTTACTTAAAATTAAACTTCTTTTTTTGGCAAAATTACACTAGCCTAAACAAAGCCTGTCTTACTAAACTACAACTTTCCAATTGAAAACCTTCAAACTTCAAGCTTTTAAAACTACTTCAAACTTTCTAGTTAGGCTTTTTCAAGTTAACTTAAAGTTTGTCTACAAACCTTTTTATCTAATTGTAAAGTGTTACCAAATTTTGATAAACATCATGTAGGCTACACGTTACCACGCTGCCTGATTCAAGCAGATCGTGGCTGTTAATGCATGAAAATACAAATTCAGCATTAACATTTAGCATGTGTGTTCTAATTTGAAGGGCTTTGATAACATATCTGTGAAAATAAAATGCATTACGAGTAAAATAGATTGAAAATATTGCATGTTTGTTCGGGTAGTGAATTTACAACAAAACCTGTTAATTATTCAACAAGAGAAATAGGAAGAGTTATTCATCATTGTGCAACACAATTCGGATACCACATGACAACTTACTTACAGTGCTTGACTTTTTCGTGAAAAAGGAGTGAAGAGTTTTTTGCCATTTTGAACTATGAAACTGATGGATTCGGCGCGGGTGCGAGCATGGGCGCGTCGTAAGGTAATGCACGAGTGACTGATTACCATGGAAGCGTGAAAGTCACGTAAGTAGAGACTATCCTTGACTCTTTGGATTTTAAATCTCGATGTAGGGCAGGCTATACACACCCGCGGAAACCTTTTGGACACACTTGCCCTATGAAAAAGTGCGGGGGACGAATTTACATTGTATAAAAAGTCAATGTAAGTCAATGCGTCCCCCGCGTAATCTACGCCTATGCATTGAGTAATCATTCACAGTAGTAGTTCAGCTTCTCCAAAAGCTCAGGTACCTTTTTAAGAAAATGTGTGGGTTGTACATGTCAAATCTGTCAAAATCTGTTCTTCTGAAAATAGATTGGTTAGTGTGAAACATGCATCCATCAGGACAACATTCACAGGACCTAAGACACATTACAGAGATGCACAAAGCTGGAGAAAACTACAGAGTCATGTCCAAAGACTTGTGTGTTCATCACAGTAAACTCCAGGGCTGTTGCTGCTGTCCTGCAAACATTACTTCAAGAGCACAATGGGCATTGTTTAAAAAAAAAAAAACACTTTCACTTTCTTATTTGTCATGTGACTTTGTTTACTTATCTATGTATATGCCAGCTGAGAACTTTCATTTGCTCTTTTTAGCCTCTAAAAATACAATTAAGACATATTGCTAAAGTCTTTATTTTAAACCCATTTTTCTACTAAAGATGTATAACCTTATTATAAAAATAACTTAACTCTGATGTTATCAGTCTAAATTAGTAGTGCAACAGATCACAAATCTCACAGTTCGGATCATATTACGATTTTTAAGTCAAAAATGAGCAAAAAAAAAAAAAAGAAGAAATACAATAAATACAAATAAAAATGGGCAGTTTTGAGACAAATGTAACTGCTTCCCATTTATTACTTAATAAAGAACACTTTAAGTACTTTGATACCACAGAAACAACTCCTAACTAATGAAGTTCATTATTAAAGACAAAGTAAAAATAAGAATACACAAATACTATAGAACAGTTATAAATAGTTAGGTCTAACAGTAGTATTCAGGTACAGAAATGTAATAATTAATATAAATATAACTGTAATTACACTGCATAGTGTTCACTGTATAAATTAAATATTGATTAATCATTGGTAAAGTTGTTTTGTTGTTTGACATTAATGACAGCAGTTATTTTTAGGCCGAATGCATGGAACTAATATGATGAAACATCCGATTTCTTTCTCAAGTTCTCTCAACTGTTTAGGTTCCCTTAAAACTGTCACGGGTGTGGGTAGAAGAAGACTCAAAGTCAAAAGATTTACTATATATTACTCACAACTACAGACAGGCACACACACACGCTCTAAACACAACTAACAACCGACAAGGACTGATTGAACTGAAGGGGACTATACAGACACTGATGAACAAAACGAGCTGAAGACAGGTGACACAGATGATGATAATTAACTAAACACAGGTGAGATAACTGAAGACAAACGAGGAGCGGGAAAACTGAACAAGGAAGACATGTGACTGAACAAAACATCAGGACAGATGAACATAACTGTGACAATAACCAACTGTATACAAGAATACTTGTCCAGACACACTGTCAAATCTAACAGTTGTTCCTACTAAGACTTTTTAGTTAACTTAATGTCCAATAATTTGTTGAATTTACTTAAAACAGTTTTGCATACTCAGAAAACCCAAGTAAACATTACTTGACTAGCCCTTATAACTAGTGATGAGTTGTTCATGAGTTCTGTCACGTGACAAATGAACGAAAGACTCGGAAGGTAACTTAATTATTTATGTTCCCTGAAATTATTCTTGACTGCATAATAATGATTTCTTAATTCAGAATATGATCAAGATTGCGTAGGTGGATGTGTTTGGGGAATTTGCCTGTTAAAAGGATGACATTTAAAGCCCCCTAAATGAATGAAGTGACTCGAAAAAAGATTCGTTCATTTTGATGATTCAGATTCGTTCATCCGAACCTCCCATCACTATTTATAACCGACTGTATAAGAATACTTGTCGAGACAGGTTTTTTTAGATCATTTTGTGTGTCTGTGTTCAGTCAAGCCGAAGGAGTCGAGAAACAAAGCTCCATTATGTGTTCATGTGTCATCTGAATGGCACCTCTGTAACAGAAAACAACTTCTGATTGCAAATTTTGCCTGTCTTCTTGCATTTGAATTGTTTTAAAAGGACTTGATTGTTTTAGAATTACAAACAACTGCACGTAATAAACTTTCATATATAATGGTTAAATGCAATAAATCGGCGAATGACAAGCGTTCAGAACCGTGGGGACTGCTTCGCACGGATCGACTATACCCACATAGCAATGTTTTTCTGGCCCAGCTCGGAAACACAAAGCCCGTTTTCCCACGGCCCACATGCCCCAAAGAATGACAGCCTGGAGTGACCCAGATCTGGATTAAAGACAAGGGCCGATAACTGGCCCGAGTCTCAGCAAATTACTGACCCATAACTGCCCCTGCACTGGGCCTGAATAATGTTTTAGTGTTGGTATACCGATTCTCAGACATTAGCAAACCAGAAACCCCAAAATTGAGCCACACCTGATCCTTATCTACACTGAAAAAAAAAAAAAATATTTAAAATTTATTTAAAAATAATGGTCCATGATTGTCAGCTACTGCTGCCAAACAAAAACTGTCAAATTAAAGTAACCAGATTTAAATAGAGTGCAAAAAAACATTTACAGCATTATTTAATCAAGTATTTTACAGATGTTTCCTGAATTAACTACAGGCATGATTTACTGACTATACGTCACTGCATCAGCAACTACACAGTCACTGTCTGTTAAATAAAGCAACACACACATATCATCAGTGTTTCTGTGCTCATCCTGAACTGAAACACAGTCACTGTCTGTTAAATAAAGCAACACACACATATCATCAGTGTTTCTGTGCTCATCCTGAACTGAAACACAGTTACTGTCTGTTAAATAAAGCAACACACACATATCATCAGTGTTTCTGTGCTCATCCTGAACTGAAACACAGTTACTGTCTGTTAAATAAAGCAACACACACATATCATCAGTGTTTCTGTGCTCATCCTGGTCTGAAACACAGTTACTGTCTGTTAAATAAAGCAACACACACATATCATCAGTGTTTCTGTGCTCATCCTGAACTGAAACACAGTTACTGTCTGTTAAATAAAGCAACACACACATATCATCAGTGTTTCTGTGCTCATCCTGAACTGAAACACAGTCACTGTCTGTTAAATAAAGCAACACACACATATCATCAGTGTTTCTCTGCTCATCCTGGTCTGAAACACAGTTACTGTCTGTTAAATACAGCAACACACACATATCATCAGTGTTTCTGTGCTCATCCTGAACTGAAACACAGTTACTGTCTGTTAAATAAAGCAACACACACATATCATCAGTGTTTCTGTGCTCATCCTGAACTGAAACACAGTCGCTGTCTGTTAAATAAAGCAGCACACACATATCATCAGTGTTTCTGTGCTCATCCTGAACTGAAACACAGTCGCTGTCTGTTAAATAAAGCAACACACACATATCATCAGTGTTTCTCTGCTCATCCTGGTCTGAAACACAGTTACTGTCTGTTAAATACAGCAACACACACATATCATCAGTGTTTCTGTGCTCATCCTGGTCTGAAACACAGTTACTGTCTGTTAAATAAAGAAACACACACACATATCATCAGTGTTTCTGTGCTCATCCTGGACTGAAACAGTCACTGTCTGTTAAATAAAGCAACACACACATATCATCAGTGTTTCTCTGCTCATCCTGAACTGAAACACAGTTACTGTCTGTTAAATAAAGCAACACACACATATCATCAGTGTTTCTGTGCTCATCCTGAACTGAAACACAGTCACTGTCTGTTAAATAAAGCAACACACACATATCATCAGTGTTTCTCTGCTCATCCTGGTCTGAAACACAGTTACTGTCTGTTAAATAAAGCAACACACACATATCATCAGTGTTTCTGTGCTCATCCTGAACTGAAACACAGTCGCTGTCTGTTAAATAAAGCAACACACACATATCATCAGTGTTTCTGTGCTCATCCTGGTCTGAAACACAGTTACTGTCTGTTAAATACAGCAACACACACATATCATCAGTGTTTCTGTGCTCATCCTGAACTGAAACACAGTCGCTGTCTGTTAAATAAAGCAACACACACACATATCATCAGTGTTTCTGTGCTCATCCTGAACTGAAACACAGTTACTGTCTGTTAAATACAGCAACACACACATAACATCAGTGTTTCTGTGCTCATCCTGGTCTGAAACACAGTTACTGTCTGTTAAATACAGCAACACACACACATATCATCAGTGTTTCTGTGCTCATCCTGGACTGAAACAGTCACTGTCTGTTAAATAAAGCAACACACACATATCATCAGTGTTTCTGTGCTCATCCTGAACTGAAACACAGTTACTGTCTGTTAAATAAAGCAACACACACATATCATCAGTGTTTCTGTGCTCATCCTGAACTGAAACACAGTTACTGTCTGTTAAATAAAGCAACACACACATATCATCAGTGTTTCTGTGCTCATCCTGAACTGAAACACAGTTACTGTCTGTTAAATACAGCAACACACACATATCATCAGTGTTTCTCTGCTCATCCTGAACTGAAACACAGTCACTGTCTGTTAAATAAAGCAACACACACACATATCATCAGTGTTTCTGTGCTCATCCTGAACTGAAACACAGTTACTGTCTGTTAAATAAAGCAACACACACATATCATCAGTGTTTCTGTGCTCATCCTGAACTGAAACAGTCACTGTCTGTTAAATAAAGCAACACACACATATCATCAGTGTTTCTGTGCTCATCCTGGTCTGAAACACAGTTACTGTCTGTTAAATACAGCAACACACACATATCATCAGTGTATCTGTGCTCATCCTGAACTGAAACACAGTCACTGTCTGTTAAATAAAGCAACACACACATATCATCAGTGTTTCTGTGCTCATCCTGAACTGAAACACAGTCACTGTCTGTTAAATAAAGCAACACACACATATCATCAGTGTTTCTGTGCTCATCCTGGTCTGAAACACAGTTACTGTCTGTTAAATACAGCAACACACACATATCATCAGTGTTTCTCTGCTCATCCTGAACTGAAACACAGTTACTGTCTGTTAAATAAAGCAACACACACATATCATCAGTGTTTCTGTGCTCATCCTGAACTGAAACACAGTTACTGTCTGTTAAATACAGCAACACACACATATCATCAGTGTTTCTGTGCTCATCCTGAACTGAAACACAGTTACTGTCTGTTAAATAAAGCAACACACACATATCATCAGTGTTTCTGTGCTCATCCTGAACTGAAACACAGTCACTGTCTGTTAAATAAAGAAACACACACATATCATCAGTGTTTCTGTGCTCATCCTGAACTGAAACACAGTTACTGTCTGTTAAATAAAGCAACACACACATATCATCAGTGTTTCTGTGCTCATCCTGAACTGAAACACAGTCGCTGTCTGTTAAATAAAGCAACACACACACATATCATCAGTGTTTCTGTGCTCATCCTGAACTGAAACACAGTTACTGTCTGTTAAATACAGCAACACACACATAACATCAGTGTTTCTGTGCTCATCCTGGTCTGAAACACAGTTACTGTCTGTTAAATACAGCAACACACACATAACATCAGTGTTTCTGTGCTCATCCTGGTCTGAAACACAGTTACTGTCTGTTAAATACAGCAACACACACACATATCATCAGTGTTTCTGTGCTCATCCTGGACTGAAACAGTCACTGTCTGTTAAATAAAGCAACACACACATATCATCAGTGTTTCTGTGCTCATCCTGAACTGAAACACAGTTACTGTCTGTTAAATAAAGCAACACACACATATCATCAGTGTTTCTGTGCTCATCCTGAACTGAAACACAGTTACTGTCTGTTAAATAAAGCAACACACACATATCATCAGTGTTTCTGTGCTCATCCTGAACTGAAACACAGTTACTGTCTGTTAAATACAGCAACACACACATAACATCAGTGTTTCTCTGCTCATCCTGAACTGAAACACAGTCACTGTCTGTTAAATAAAGCAACACACACACATATCATCAGTGTTTCTGTGCTCATCCTGAACTGAAACACAGTTACTGTCTGTTAAATAAAGCAACACACACATATCATCAGTGTTTCTGTGCTCATCCTGAACTGAAACAGTCACTGTCTGTTAAATAAAGCAACACACACATATCATCAGTGTTTCTGTGCTCATCCTGAACTGAAACACAGTCACTGTCTGTTAAATAAAGCAACACACACATATCATCAGTGTTTCTCTGCTCATCCTGAACTGAAACACAGTTACTGTCTGATTCTAGCTGGCTGTGTACAGGCCGCCATGCTACGGTTTCGTAGAATTCTTGAAAACTAGAAGAGTCTGTTGGTTTATTTGTATAGGTTGTATAGTATTTACAGTCATTACGTTCCTGTGTATATTGCGTGAATGACGGGTGGTTGGGCAGATATTGTGTTTTGCGGTAGGTGGTATGCCATACGGAACCGTTGCCACTGAAACTGCATATTAACGCACCAGTGGGGCTCGACAGCCTTAGTCAAACGGGTTGGCGCGTATGGTTGGGTTGCGGAGAGATTGTGGTTAGGTCTCAGCAGCAGGAGGGATGTAGAGGTCAGTAAGCTGGGCTGAGTTGAGTGGGGCACGGAGGGGGGTGACCTGTAAACAGTAAACATCCTGTAAACAGCTCTGTGTTTACAGGATGCTGGAGACACCCGCCCAAGGCTTCTGAGAAATTAAAGAGAAAAATACCCCTAGAGTCTGCGAGAGCAGGGGCGGAAGATGACTCAATGTTGGAAAACATGGTTAACGACGTTGGAATGGAAATGGATATGAGTATGGAGAGTACTTCAAAAAAGACTAGTTCAAGGTCTGCAGTTAGCAAAGTCATTGAACTCCAAGCTTGTGTCTGTGGCTGGAGCAAGGCGACAACGGTCAGGGGTTTGAAGGTTCATCAAGGGAAAATGAAATGCATGAGGGAGAAGGGACAAGGGCCTCGCATTGATCAGTACTTCTTACGAAGTCAGTCAAGTCAGTCGAATGAAATCCAGCGACAGGAAGCAAACCACAGTTTGCAGGATATCAGTACCCCTGTCATAGAGGAGATGAGGGTTTGCACAGTTAGTGATGAACATATTCATACTTGTGAACCCGGTCAGACTAACCAGCATAAGAGAGAAAAGAACCTCAACGGGCATAGGCCTGGAGTTAGATGGCCAAGAGCTTGTGAGAAAACTGCATGGGACACGGTAAACACAGATCTATGCTTTGCATTGGAAAGATTAACTGGTACAGTTGAAAAGAAGCTGGATAAATTGGGGACATCATTTACGCATATGGAAGTGAGAGGTTTGGTGTGGAAAAAAGGAAGGAAAAAGTACAAACTACTCCTGCTGTATCTAGACGGCAGCAGAAAATTGAAGGGTTAGTTAGAGAAAGGAGACAGCTGAGGAAGCAATGGAAAAAAGCAGAACAAAGTCAGAAGGAGGGACTCAATCTCTTACAAAGGGCCATAAAAGATAAGCTTGCAACATTACGCAGAGCTGAGCGCCTACGGAAACGCTACAAAAAGAAGGAGCGTGCGAGGGCTAGTTTCTATAAAGACCCATTCAAATTCGTAAAGAAGTTATTCACCAGTGAGAAGAATGGTACTTTAAAAGCATCTAGGGTTGCGCTAGAGAGATATTTGGAGGAAACGCATACAGATGCAAAAAGGCATGAGCCTATGTAAATTCCATCAGACATACCACCTATCAATCCACCAGAATACCAAATGGAGGTCTGTGCACCTAAGTGGAAAGAGATAGAGCAGGTTGTGAGAAAGGCAAGGGCTTCATCATCTCCAGGGCCTAATGGAGTTCCGTACAGAGTGCACAAGAGTGCTTCAGGAGTTCTACGAATTCTGTGGAAATTGATAAAAGTGGCATGGGAAAAGCAGGTTGTACCTAGAGCATGGCGCAGAGCAGGTGGAGTCTTTATACCTAAAGAAAAAGATGCTACAAGCATCAGTCAGTTTTGTCCTATTTCACTATTAAACGTCGAAGGTAAGATTTTCTTCAGCATTATTGCGCAGAGATTGTCAACCTACCTATTAAAGAATGGCTTCATTGACACTTCAGTTCAAAAAGCGGGCATTCCAGGGTTCTCAGGATGCTTAGAACACATCAATGCTATCCGGCAACGAATTCAATCAGCTAAAAAGGAGAGGAAGGAGCTCCATGTGACATTCCTGGATTTGGCTAATGCATATGGTTCAGTGCCACATGAGCTTCTTTGGGCAGCATTTGATTTTTTCAGAGTACCAATGTCAATAACAAATTTAGTGAAAGCCTATTTTGGAGATTTGCAATTTAGTTTCTCAACTCCAAAATTCAGCACCGCATGGCAATGCTTAGAGGTTGGAATAATGGCAGGATGCACCATTTCTCCACTGGCTTTTACCATGGCAATGGAAGTAATCATTAGGGCATCAAGATGGGTAGTAGGAGGAGAGTGCTTGGCTTCTGGGATGCGACTACCACCAATCAGAGCATACATGGATGACATGACAACCATGACTACAACAGTAGCATGCACTAATCGGTTATTGGGGAAGTTAACAGATAATATTGAATGGGCACGAATGCAATTTCAGCCCTCTAAATCAAGGAGCATCTCGATAGTTAAAGGAAAGGTAGTAGATAAAACATTCTTCATTAATGGTAAGGCAATACCAACAGTTTCTGAGAAGCCAGTGAAGAGTCTTGGGAGATGGTACGATGGGGATCTAAAGGACACAGTTCGAGTGGGAGAAGTTAGACGACAAGCAGTGGAAGGGTTGAAGAGCATAAACAGCTGTGCTCTACCAGGCAAACTAAAACTCTGGTGCTTTCAGTTTGGTCTACTGCCAAGGTTGCTGTGGCCACTGACAGTGTACGAGGTTTCTTTGACAACAGTGGATAAGCTGGAAGCGTTAATAAGTTCATACATCAGGAAATGGTTGGGAGTTCCACGTTGCCTCAGCAGAGTGGGACTTTATAGTAAAGGAGTATTGCAGCTGCCAGTCTCTGCTTTAACCGAAGAGTTTAAGTGTGCCAAGGTCAGACTGGAAATTACTTTAGCAGAGTCACGTGACAAATGTGTAAGGGAGGCAGCCCCTGTGGTAAAAACTGGTAGAAAGTGGTCAGCAAAGAAATCTGTAGTAGAGGCAAAGGCTGACCTTCAAATTGGGGATATCATGGGGCAGGTACAGCATGGAAGAGGGGGTTTTGGGCTCAGTTTAGCTCCTCCTAAATGGCACAAGGCAGGCCCAGCTCAAAGGAGGAAGCTGGTAGTCAACGAGGTGCGAAAGCAGGAGGAGAGGATGAGATGTATAAAGGCCATTTCCCAGGCCAAGCAGGGAGAGTGGATGAGATGGGAGAGTGTGGAACAACGCAAAATGGGCTGGCAAGACCTTTGGTCAATGGAAGAGAGTAGGATCAGTTTCCTTATTAGGTCAACATATGATGTTCTCCCATCACCGCAGAACCTAAACCTCTGGGTAGGAGAGGATCCCGCTTGTCCTTTGTGTTCATCACCTGCCACTTTAAGGCACATTTTGACAGGATGTAAGGTGGCTCTTAGCCAAGGTCGGTTTACTTGGCGCCATGACCAAGTATTGCGATATTTGGCTTTAGCATTGGAAGGCAAGCGTAGTATGACCAATAAGTTGCCGCCTGTTCTAGCAAAACATTACACGCAGAGGACAATATTCCTCCGCCCAGGCGAGCAACCACCAAGAAAAGGTGCTAACACCAATTCTTGCCCAGGACAACTGGAAGCTGCTAGGGACTGGAAGATGCTGGCTGATCTTGATCAACGGCTTATTTTTCCACCTGAGATTGCCACCACTAACCTACGACCAGATATTGTTTTGTGGTCTGGATTGTTCAACTGATAGAGTTAACAGTGCCATGGGAGGATGCGGTAGATGAGGCATATGAGAGGAAGCAACTGCGGTATGCTCATCTGGCCACTGAAGCAGAACAGCGAGGATGGAGAGTCCAGGTTTATCCAGTGGAAGTGGGTTGTTGAGGTTTTGTGGCACACTCTACAATCCGGTTCCTCAGAGACGTCGGATTCAGTGGCCAAGAGTTGCGTCGCACAGTAAAGAACTTATCTGAAGCAGCAGAAAGGAGCAGCAACTGGCTGTGGTTGAGACGGAAAGATTCTAGCTGGCTGTGTACAGGCCGCCACGCTACGGTTTCGTAGAATTCTTGAAAACTTGAAGAGTCTGTTGGTTTATTTGTATAGGTTGTATAGTATTTACAGTCATTACGTTCCTGTGTATTTTGCGTGAATGACGGGTGGTTGGGCAGATATTGTGTTTTGCGGTAGGTGGTATGCCATACGGAACCGTTGCCACTGATACTGCATATTAACGCACCAGTGGGGCTCGACAGCCTTAGTCAAACGGGTTGGCGCGTATGGTTGGGTTGCGGAGAGATTGTGAGATTGTGGTTAGGTCTCAGCAGCAGGAGGGATGTAGAGGTCAGTAAGCTGGGCTGAGTTGAGTGGGGGACGGAGGGGGGTGACTCTGGGACGCCAGAGTCACTGTCGAGCCCTCTTGAGGTGTCGTGGGCTAGTCGATGAAACATTGAGGACGGAAGGTGCCCACTTGAAGACCCTAGAGATGTCCCCTACTCAGCTCAATCCAGACGGTTGTCATGGGGGGACCGCACTGTGGTTGCAGCCGTTGTGTGTGCTGACGCGTGTTAACACTAGACAGAAGGAGATTTACATCACCATATGGAAAGTAGCGTAAATGGATGGAGAAGCATAGGTTACTGTAAAGCTATGTCTTAGTTGGTGCTTATCTTGGCGAAAGCCGAGTACAAATCAGCATGAAGTTTTAACATCTACTCTCGTGTAATGGAAATCATGTTAAATACAGCAACACACACATATCATCAGTGTTTCTGTGCTCATCCTGAACTGAAACACAGTCACTGTCTGTTAAATAAAGCAACCCACACATATCATCAGTGTTTCTGTGCTCATCCTGGACTGAAACACAGTTACTGTCTGTTAAATAAAGCAACACACACATATCATCAGTGTTTCTGTGCTCATCCTGAACTGAAACACAGTCACTGTCTGTTAAATAAAGCAACACACACATATCATCAGTGTTTCTGTGCTCATCCTGGACTGAAACACAGTTACTGTCTGTTAAATAAAGCAACACACACATATCATCAGTGTTTCTGTGCTCATCCTGGACTGAAACACAGTTACTGTCTGTTAAATAAAGCAACACACACATATCATCAGTGTTTCTGTGCTCATCCTGGTCTGAAACACAGTTACTGTCTGTTAAATAAAGCAACACACACATATCATCAGTGTTTCTGTGCTCATCCTGAACTGAAACACAGTTACTGTCTGTTAAATAAAGCAACACACACATATCATCAGTGTTTCTGTGCTCATCCTGGACTGAAACAGTCACTGTCTGTTAAATAAAGCAACACACACATAACATCAGTGTTTCTCTGCTCATCCTGAACTGAAACACAGTCACTGTCTGTTAAATAAAGCAACACACACATATCATCAGTGTTTCTGTGCTCATCCTGAACTGAAACACAGTCACTGTCTGTTAAATAAAGAAACACACACACATATCATCAGTGTTTCTGTGCTCATCCTGAACTGAAACACAGTCACTGTCTGTTAAATAAAGCAACACACATATCCAGGGACGTGCACAGACATTTTGAGGGCACTTCATTTATGCACTTCTCATAATTACGTATTTTTTTTTTACTTTTTTTAAACAAAAAAGTATATATATTAACACAACTCTGACTTCCTTTTTAGAAAATTAATTAAAAAAGTTAATTAATTTTATCTTCCTCAAACTTTTTAGCTTCACACAACCAAGCATCAGAATACTGAATTGCCTGAATGTTTTAATCAAATACATTAATATTATTATTGCTATGCATGTACACAAACACATACACAATAACTGATGGTGACATGGACTTAGTTTCACATTTGAGGGAGGACTGTATCATCATCATCATCATCATCAAATAAAACCTTCAAAATCCACATTTAGATGGAGTTTGTTTTAAACCTATCCTCTGTTTGCATCTGTAGATTTCTTCTAAATTCACCAATTTAGATTTCTTAATTTCAGGGGGAAAGACTCTTGATGTATGCAAGTCATTAACTGGGGACGTTCTGTGGTGATATGCTTTAGTTATTTTGTTTATTCCCATTTACCTGCATTGCCCTGTCAATTAGATGCAAATGTGCGCATTTTAACTAGTTGACGTCTAATTTGCATATCAGTTTATCGATTGTGATGATGTTATTAGACACACACACTGTATTCACCTGTAGGGTCCCCATTTAGTACAGTAGCACTGTATGGCCATGATATATTTGCCTTAGCTAAACTGCTGTAGCTAACTTATTACATTAGCTAGTAGCTCATGAGGCATGCATGCTAGCAAGACACAGGTCTTTGGCTAATCAGCAGTAAATTCGAGGCACTGGTAGTTTAATCTTTTGTTCATCGCCACTCACCTCAACACAAGCCAAGAAAAACACTGCTGGGAGGGGCCGCTGCTGCTGCTGCCTGCAGGTGTGTGTGTGTGTGTGATATGCCGATGTGCGCCGCAGCGCAGAGACGCAGGGGGGAGAGGGAGAGAGAGAGAGAGAGAGAGAGAGAGCTTCAGAACTCCTGACCTGATATTTAGATACACTATTCGATAAATATATTTGTTTGACAGGGAAGCTGTGCGCAAACAGGAATATATATTATTTTTCAATAATAAAAAAAAGCACCCCAGAAAAAAGGGCACTTTCTCTCCAGGAATAAAAAGGGCAGATGCTCAAGCCCCCTTTTGATGTCTATGTGTGCACGTGCCTGCACATATCATCAGTGTTTCTGTGCTCATCCTGAACTGAAACACAGTTACTGTCTGTTAAATACAGCAACACACACACAAATCATCAGTGTTTCTGTGCTCATCCTGAACTGAAACACAGTCACTGTCTGTTAAATAAAGCAACACACACATATCATCAGTGTTTCTGTGCTCATCCTGAACTGAAACACAGTCACTGTCTGTTAAATAAAGCAACACACACATATCATCAGTGTTTCTGTGCTCATCCTGAACTGAAACACAGTCACTGTCTGTTAAATAAAGGAATGCATTTGCATTAAGCACCCAGTTTGCACTTGTCTAAAGTAACTGCTTACATTTACAAAATAAGCCTACAATAGCAGAAGTAAGCCCTGCTGATGAAATTAAGGTTTAAACACTCTTCAATAAGGCTTCAGTTGTTTAACTAGTTTACATGCAGTGAAAGTACAATAAACCTACTGCATTTATTACTCTTATATGAATCAGCAATTAATAAACTACTAATAAACGGAAAACTACTTCTTCACTGCTGATTCCTGGTGGTTTAGAGGAGAATTACTCCGAGTCGCCCCCTGTCGTTTCACAGAATAGCACAACGGCGATCGCGTCAAGTATAAATGTGCAAAAGGCCCTTCATAAGATGGTGTTAGAGTACAGTTGCACTATTTTAGTTGGGACTCTTATTATGAAGTCTGTAGGGAGTGTCCGGAAAAGCAGCCATCTCTTCCGCTCGGTGCGAATGACATTGCATCAGCCGCTGCTGGCAATCAGGTTCACCGCAATCACGAACAGCTGAAGACGTGCATCAGAATCATTATCGCCTTTCAGGTGGATGTATCTTGTGTTTGCGTGCGTCCTATAAAGAGTGAGTGTTATTCCATAATGTTCACTGATTGATGCTCGTTATTAGTAATGACGCAGTTATCGGCTGTATAATGTTACATGACGATGTTGATTGTTGATTGTTGATTGATGTTAATCCGTAACAGCTCTTATAACTTATCTGTCGATCGTTAAAGTTCAGAGTTATAATGTTTATACTGTTATAGTGAATAATGTAGATAAATAGTGAAAGTAAATATGATGGAAGATGTTATATCTAGTGTTTATGTATCATTGTTATGAGGGAGCAGCCTATAGTCAGTATGTGAATGATGATTTGTGATAGTGTTTGTTGTTATTTGAGTATTGCTCTTTGTGTGTTGCAGAGAAACCACACACACATGTACATGCATCTACATCCTCACCTACCATAATGCCAACCAAGTCTACGGCAGCTGATATGCATTCAGTCCACTTATGAGCAAAGTCCACCTCAGATAAAGCAGGACTCACCGACTGTACACCAGGTCTCCGCTAAGTGTGCCTACTCTGCTCACGCATTGTGTTATTGTCAACCACTGTATGCTCAACGGTAATCGTCCTCAGGCTCAAACAGGCTCAATCAAAGCTAAGGAGATCCATTCCCTCTAGAGGCTGCAACGGGAAGCTCTTATCAGTCTATGGCACTATTCAACTCAAACCCTTATATCTTTTAATGTTTCTGTAAAGGCTGACTCCTCCCTCTAATGTTGATTCTTCATACTAGCTATAATAAATTTGGTTCAAACTGACACTTCACTCTGTGGTGTTCTGACCGACACACCTGGTTCACTGCGATCCAACTAGCCCTAGCAGTTTCAGGTAGTTCTTCGCTACATTTTGTGGTCCTTCGAGCCGGATCGCAGCTGTGCTGGGAGCATGCAACGAAGTGAAGAAGCAGTGTGGGCCCCATCCACTCGGCCCAGGCGGCAGTTAAGGCAGCCATCATATTTGAGAGATTATGAGGTCAGTGTAGTGCGACCGAAGATACGTGGTATCCACCACAGGTCAGCCTGGCACCACGCACGCCTAGCGGGGATGAGTGGGGTTCAAAGCCTCATGTGAACTGGGACCAGCTCCCCAATGCACAGGATGATTATTCCACGAGTCCGGAGGAGAGCTTCAACCACGCCAACCTAGGATGGCCACATACCCCTATGCCCTACACGGAGGATGAACCGAGCGGGTTACACAGAGAGAGTCTGGAGTACAGTTTAGCTTCACCGCATGGTACTAGAAGGGAGTCGGTCGCGTTATCAGCCTCAACCAGAGTGCTTGGAGCAGCGCAGCAGGATCCGTCCTCAGAGCAATGGCCAGTGCCACCCCTTCCATTACCGGGTGACCCATTAGCGTTAGAGGAAGAGGAGTATGACGAGGGACTTCCCCCTCCACCATGGCCTTCGTTTGACTACTCTCCACCGTCGGCGGCTGCCGAGGATCAGCGGATGGTCACCGTTATAGACAGAATGATGAACGAGTTACAGTTAATGAGGGATAGTGTGACCTCCAGTGTCGCCGCCCATTCTCGGCCACATTCTACCCCTCGTAGCTTGAACAGCCCTCAACCTAAACGAGGTCCTGGAAAGCAGGACGTCCGGTCCTACACCCCGGGTCCAGAGCCCTACATGCCCATCTCCCGTCCGCAGCCCAGGATGTATCGCACAGATGGGGGATCTTCAACTCCGTACCCAGCCAGGCCTGATACAAGCCAACACCCTGCTCGAGGCAAACAGTTCTCGCCAGCATCGGTGACTCTGGGAGGAGGAGAGTACAGGGGGCCAGCACCAAGAATTCCTTTCTTCGTCCATAAGGACCCGATGGAGTTCTCTCGGCTGAAACTAGCCCTAGCCAATCTGCTACCCATTGACGCTTCAGAGCTTTTTAAGTATCAGATTCTGGTGGATCATGTGAAACTTGAGGAGGCCTGTCTCATTGCCGACTCCTTTATTAACTCGCCTAGGCCGTACACTGACACCATGGCAGCCATGACCGAGAAGTTCGGCCAGCCGCACCATGTAGCATTGCAGAGGATCGCTGCAGTGATGGATTCATCGGAGATCAGAAGAGGAGATGTAGCTGCCTTTGAAAGGTTCTCCCTGCATGTACAGTCACTTGTGGGTATGTTACAGACACTGGGCCCAGATGGAGAAGTCGAGCTGAAATGTGGCTCACATGTGGCACGACTCCTCACCAAGCTTCCGACAGAGATGAGAGCGAACT
Organism: Gila orcuttii; assembly: GCA_026230005.1. Lineage (NCBI taxonomy): Eukaryota > Metazoa > Chordata > Actinopteri > Cypriniformes > Leuciscidae > Gila > Gila orcuttii. Next base: position 61,906,990 of record JAPDVR010000003.1, on the reverse strand, counting down.
TCAGACGTCAGATGTTCCATCGTCCCGGACATACTCATACGCTGCTCGACCTGGCGGAGTGGCTCCGATACGAGTCGTGGTGCCAAGGTTACGACAACCCTTCAGACATCCGTACCCAGGGGCTGTCAGGACCCCGAGTCGAGAAGCGACGGAGCAAGCCAGTAGCTACGGTGCTACACGGAGCAGAGAGCTATACGTCGAGCCGAGGATTGAGACAAGAGGGTCAGAAGTCATTTGTGCCGAAATGGAAGAGCAAATCCAAACCCTACTGTCCATACTGTGAGGGCACAGAGCACTTCTTGAATAGGTGTCCAGTCATTCAGAGACTCACCAAAGAGGAGGTCATTGAGTGGATCAGGGTTAATAAGAGATGTTGGAGATGCGGGAGAGCACATCAGGCAGCGCAATGTGACCTCAAGAAACTCTGCGAGGTGTGTCAAGGGAAGCATCTGAGAGTCTTGCATGACGCCAACGCACGCCCCAAGGCTGAGCCGCCGAAGGCTGGAAGCTGTCTGGTGAGCACTAGTACAGAAGTTCTCTACCTGGACAGACCATCGGCCCACTCTCGTGTTCTGCTGAAAGTCGTCAGAGTTCTCCTGCGCAACAGGGACAGGACATTAGACACTTACGCAGTTCTGGACGATGGTTCTGAGCGCACAATGCTCCTCCCCGAGGCCGTTGATAAGTTGGGTTTGGAGAAGAAGCCTGAGGACCTTGCTCTCCGCACGATTAGGCAGGAAGTTCAAACCCTGAAGGGAGCTGCTGTCTCATTTAAAATATCATCCTCTACCAATCCTAAGCGAACATTTCGGATAGTGGAGGCCTTCACCTCTCAACGCTTGGGTCTAGCAGACCACTCCTACCCCATCGCAAGCTTGAAGAGGAAGTACAAGCACCTGGCGGATCTTCCCCTTGAGGCATTCAATCACGTTAAGCCGCTCGTGTTAATTGGCGCTGACTACCCCCATCTACTCAACCCTATCGAGCCAGTGAAGATGGGCCCTCCTGGAGGTCCGGCCGCCATTCGCACGAGACTGGGATGGACTCTTCAAGGACCCGCACACCTTACACAGTGGGCACCGAGCACCCAGCAGTGTCTCTTCACTAGTGTCTCACCCCAGATGACGGAGTTGATGCAGAACGTAGAGAAGCTTTGGAAGATGGACACACAGCCATACCAGAGCGTTAAACTGGCAATGAGGTCAAAGCAGGATAAGGAAGCAGTTAAGCTCCTAGAGGTCAAGACAAGGCGAGTACAAGTCGCAGGCGTCCTCAGATATGCCACGCCTCTGCTACGGAAACGAGACATTCCCTCTCTTCAAGCTCCCAAGGAAGCCGTGCTACCCAGCCTCAGAAGTTTGGAGAGACGCTTGGCCAGGGACCCCTTAAGAGCTGATGAGTACTGTGCAGCAATTCGCAAGTTGGTGGAGACAGGAGCGGTTAAGAAGATTGACCAAAGGGAAGCCTCAACCAAAGATGAGTCATGGTATATACCCCACCATTTGGTGAGCCATAACGGAAAGAGTCGTTTGGTGTTTAACTGCTCCTTCCAATTCCGCGGTCGTAGCCTCAATGATACCCTCCTTTCTGGACCGACATTGGGAGCCTCTCTCCTGGGCGTTTTACTGCGATTCAGGGAACGTGCAGTAGCAGTCACTGGTGACATCAGAGGCATGTTCCACCAGGTTCAGCTCTTACCAGAAGATCGGTCGCTCCTCAGGTTTATCTGGAGGGACATGAAGAGTGAAAACCCCCCTGATGTCTTCGAGTGGCAGGTCTTACCATTTGGCACTGCGTGTTCACAGTGTTGCGCCACCTTCGCTCTCCAAATGCATGCGAGAGATCATGGGGGTCCAGGAGAAGGAGTCAGGCATTCAGTGGAGCACTGTTTCTACGTGGACAACTGTCTTCAGAGTGTGCACACAGCAGAGGAAGCTAAGGAGCTGGTGGACCGGCTCAGGGAAGTGCTAGCATCTGGAGGGTTTGAGATCAGGCAGTGGGCATGCAACATACCTGATGTCCTTCGACACCTACCTGCAGAGGCGAGGTCCGACAGCATGGAGAGATGGCTTTCACACGATGAACTCGGACTTTCAGAACCAGCCCTTGGACTCAGCTGGCATTGGGAGACAGACACCTTAGGCTACAAGAGCCGACCTCTGGAGTATGGACCACTTACCATGAGGAATGTTTACAAGGTGCTCGCCCAGCAATATGATCCCTTGGGATTCATTGCACCTTACACGACCCGCGCAAAGATGATCGTCCAGAGCATGTGGGACAAACCGCGTGACTGGGACGACCCACTGATCCCTCAAGATCTGCAGAAAGCATGGAAGGAGTGGGAATCAGAGTTACACCTGCTGCCACGTGTCTCATTATCCCGGCACTATGCTTCGACTCAAACCGATCAGATGGTTGCTTCCAGACAGATCCACGTGTTCAGTGACGCCTCTGAAAGGGCCTACGGAGCAGTCTCTTATCTGAGGACAGAAGATACTGAAGGACGGGTTTACCTGGCATTCCTGGCGGCTAGATCCAGGGTAGCACCCCGGCGACAGCATTCCATTCCGCGCCTAGAGCTCTGTGGTGCCTTGACCGCTGCCCAATTGGCGAAGACACTCGAGAGAGAACTGACCTTGAAGACGGATCAGACAATCCTTTGGAGTGATTCGACAACAGTGTTAACCTGGTTGCAGTCGGAATCATGCCGCTTCAAGGTGTTCGTGGGTACTCGAGTCTCCGAGATCCAGGAGTTGACAGGAGAGAGTACCTGGCGCTATGTCGATTCTGCGCAGAACCCAGCAGATGATGTGACCCGTGGGAAAACCCTGGCAGAATTGGCTATGCCGAACCGCTGGAGCCAAGGGCCATCCTTCCTTCACAAGGGACCTGCTGAATGGCCACCCTCACCTGGGAAAGCACCAGAAGAGGACATCACGGAGTACAAGAAGTCTGCTTCATGTGGGGTGATATCTAGAGCAGACAGACAGAAGACCCACCTGGGCCAGTCATACGAGTCCTGGAAGGATATGGTTGAGTCCGTGGCGCAGGAGGTACATGGGGCGGCAGACCGAGATGAGCCCTTGATAGCGGCTAACTACCGGCAGGCAGAGATGACTATCTTCCGGAGAGTTCAGGCTGAGTGCTTTCCAGAGGAGTTGCGTCACCTAAAGGCAGGGAAAGCGGTACTTCGAAGTAGTCGTCTCCTAACCCTGTCTCCGGAGCTGGACCCCGACGAGGGAATCATACGAGTCGGAGGAAGACTCCGACGTGCCGAATGGTTAGACCCTGCATTCAAACATCCTGTTGTCCTGGACCCCTTGCATCCAGCGACAAAACTCCTTATCCAGGACTACGATGCTCGTCTTTGTCATCCGGGTCCTGAGCGAGTATTCGCCGAGATGCGCCGGGTCTTCTGGATTCTCCGTGGTAGGGAAGCAGTTCGGAGGGTGCAACACCAGTGCAAGGAGTGTCGAAGATGGAAGTCTAAGCCGTTGGTCCCGAGGATGGCCGACCTACCAGTGGCACGTCTACGCTTATACAAACCGCCGTTCTACTCCACTGGCGTCGACTGCTTCGGGCCTTTCCAGGTCAAATTAGGACGACGCTCAGAAAAGAGATGGGGCATAATCTATAAGTGTCTTACCACCAGGGCGGTGCATCTAGACATCCTACACAGTATGGACGCTGACTCGTTCCTGATGAGTCTCAGGCGGTTCATTGCTCGTAGAGGCACTCCAGCTGAACTCTATTCCGACCAGGGTACGAACTTTAAGGCAGGAGAGAAGGAGCTCCGTGAGTCTTTTAACAACATGTCTTCCGACCTCCAACGGCTCCTATCCAAGCAGAAGATTGACTTCCACTTCAATCCACCTGCAGCTCCTCACTTCGGGGGAACCTGGGAGAGGGAGATCAAGTCAGTTAAGGCTGCACTGTATACGGTCTTAGGAGTTCAGCCTATCTTTGAGGAGGTACTACATACTACCTTACTGGAGGTAGAGGCAATACTGAATACCAAACCTTTGGGCTATACCTCATCCAGTGTTGATGACTTGGACGCCGTGACTCCTAATGTCCTCTTGATGGGGCGGCTTGATGGAGCATTGCCTCCAGTAGTTTATCCTAAGAGTGAGGGACTAAGCCGGCGGAGATGGCGACACTGCCAAGTTATAGCCGATCACTTCTGGGCAAGGTTCATCAGGTGTTACCTGCCAACCCTTCAATGCAGGCAGAAGTGGCATGGTGTCCCAGCTGATCTGACAGTTGATTCAGTAGTCCTGTTGATGGACCCTCAGTTCCCCAGGGCCCTTTGGCCGGTTGGCAGAGTGGTTAAAGTACATCCGAGTGCAGATGGTCATGTGCGATCCGTGGACGTGCAAGTCAAAGACAAAGTATATACACGGCCAGTTGCCCGGCTTATTACTCTTCCAGTCATTCCAGATGCTGAGGAGGATGAGGAATGCCCCTCTACGGACCGAATTTAAGATGAGCCTTTTACGTGAGCAAATTGCACGCAATTTGGGGGCGGCTGTGCAAAAGGCCCTTCATAAGATGGTGTTAGAGTACAGTTGCACTATTTTAGTTGGGACTCTTATTATGAAGTCTGTAGGGAGTGTCCGGAAAAGCAGCCATCTCTTCCGCTCGGTGCGAATGACATTGCATCAGCCGCTGCTAGCAATCAGGTTCACCGCAATCACGAACAGCTGAAGACGTGCATCAGAATCATTATCGCCTTTCAGGTGGATGTATCTTGTGTTTGCGTGCGTCCTATAAAGAGTGAGTGTTATTCCGTAATGTTCACTGATTGATGCTCGTTATTAGTAATGACGCAGTTATCGGCTGTATAATGTTACATGACGATGTTGATTGTTGATTGTTGATTGATGTTAATCCGTAACAGCTCTTATAACTTATCTGTCGATCGTTAAAGTTCAGAGTTATAATGTTTATACTGTTATAGTGAATAATGTAGATAAATAGTGAAAGTAAATATGATGGAAGATGTTATATCTAGTGTTTATGTATCATTGTTATGAGGGAGCAGCCTATAGTCAGTATGTGAATGATGATTTGTGATAGTGTTTGTTGTTATTTGAGTATTGCTCTTTGTGTGTTGCAGAGAAACCACACACACATGTACATGCATCTACATCCTTACCTACCATAATGCCAACCAAGTCTACGGCAGCTGATATGCATTCAGTCCACTTATGAGCAAAGTTCACCTCAGATAAAGCAGGACTCACCGACTGTACACCAGGTCTCCGCTAAGTGTGCCTACTCTGCTCACGCATTGTGTTATTGTCAACCACTGTATGCTCAACGGTAATCGTCCTCAGGCTCAAACAGGCTCAATCAAAGCTAAGGAGATCCATTCCCTCTAGAGGCTGCAACGGGAAGCTCTTATCAGTCTATGGCACTATTCAACTCAAACCCTTACATCTTTTAATGTTTCTGTAAAGGCTGACTCCTCCCTCTAATGTTGATTCTTCATACTAGCTATAATAAATTTGGTTCAAACTGACACTTCACTCTGTGGTGTTCTGACCGACACACCTGGTTCACTGCGATCCAACTAGCCCTAGCAGTTTCAGGTAGTTCTTCGCTACAATAAACGCCTCGTCCGTTTGGAGAGGTGCGCGCACAGTCAGCGGAGACTCGCGCTCGTGGACGCGTCGAGTATAAACAAGCCTTTACGAGCTGATCACCGGTGATCGGTTCAGCGCAGATTTTGCACATCTCAAACAAGCCTATTTTAAAAGAGAACAATACATCACGGTTGTTTAAACCAATCAACATTAAGCTGTATCGTCAGCAAGTCGTTTCCCATCATGCTTTAGATCAGCGCAGTCGGTGGAGAGCAACTGGGCGCGACTGCAGAATCCGACACGTGCGCCTTGCGCTCGCGAGAGCTTTTTGACACACGTCAGCATGACATCAGAGCAAGGCGGACCGCTCTCGGACACATTTCTAACCGGCATGCATCTCGCGCTGATCACCGGTGATCGGTTCTGCGCAGATTTTGCTCATCTCAAACAAGCCTATTAATTGACGCGCTATGACACGAGCTGGAGGCGGGGCCTTAAGTAATTTGCGGGGTCTTACGCACCGGTCGCGTGCAGCGCTGCAGCCACGTAAACAGTTTGCCCTTCCCTTACTGACTTTCACTTTCGGTGCCCGAATGGAAGTGAATGAGGCTTTGGGATTTTTTTTATTTTTTTTTTATCTAGGCCTACGTGAAATTCTGCATCCATTGTACGATTTTTATATTTATTTTTTTCCTCAGAAGGGCAACCTGAGTCGAGAAGGGCATATGGGCAGTTGCCCGGGCAACCTGAGCAACCCCCCTGTGCACGTCCCTGTATATAAAGATTTTTTACATTTAAATGGGAGGTTTAAAGCTTGTGTACTCCCCATCTTCATCCGGGTCCCCTGGTGAACACAGAGCACAACACAAGAAGGAATGGCAACCCTGTTGTGCTTTCCCAAGTATCCCCAGCACACGGACACACAACATCTGTAGGCCAGGTAGCGAGCACAACTGTAATGACAAGATAAAACCAAAATGTCATGTCACATGATAATATTATATTTATATAGGTTTGTTTTGGGTCGGTGGTTTTCTGTCTGATTATTGCAATAAAAACTGGCATTGTGAAGTTGTCATCAATATCTGGTGTCTTTGTACAACAAAAACAGCCTTGGTCTTATTTTTCCTCTCCTGTTTGATCAGGTCTAACAGAACGGGACCCCAGAATATTCATCAACCTGCAGTCTGCCTCAAATCATTCATGTATACATTAATAAACATAATTTCATGATATGATTGCATAAATAATGTGACTTGGTTCTTGTGTCCTAAACCTTAACAGATTTTGAAAAACACGCATGCCATTTGATCAGCACAAACTTCATTTCTACACATTCATCTACTAGTTGTGTATTCATCCTTTTAATGATCATTGTGGGAGACACATTTGTTTATCTGAATTCACAGTGTGACTAAAGATATTATCGTACATTTGAGTTGTCAATTCTATATTATGAACAATCGTAGAGAAAAGTTATCTGAACAATTTAGAGCATATTCTGTTTCTCAGCTCTTTTCAATAATGATATTCAGCAGTTCATTCTCTCATATGCATTTATGCACAATGTTTTCATACTTAATATAACAACCATGATGGCTGTTAGTTTGATCTGTGACTATAAAGGGTAAAAATATGTTGTATTCTATGTTATTTATTGCTAGCCTAACTTTGAGCATCGTGACTTGGCAGATGTTTATGCTCAAACATCAACATTACACACTAACTGTATATTATCTTCCCTTACACTAAACCTACTATCACACCATTTTTTGTTGCATTTTTACATTTTCAAATAACATAATTTAGTGTGATTTATAAACGGTTTTCCTCATGGTGACCAAATTTTTTTTGTGAGAAATAACAGTATTTCCAATAGAGCTGTTTTACAGGCTTTTAACATATATCCTGACTCTGTTTCTAACAGCAAACACTCAGAATAAAGTGAGATGATCTGCTGATGATCCTGAATGTCTTGTTGAATGAGTGTTAATAGTCTGAGGATCATCGAGATTAACAGATCTGCTGAAAATACTCTTTATTTCATGACAATAGTTCCTGTTATCACCTCATTTATTATGCTGATGTCTTCAGATCTCCTGTAAATTGACACTTAAAGCTCATTTCATTGGTGTCAGCAGACTGAGCTTACTATTATTTATATTGGGAAGAATATACACTATTTATATTATATTGTCCATGAGCATATAAAGCTGTAACTGATATATTTTTGATTTTGGCAGATCAGCTCCTCCCACACTAATTATTCACCAGTGAAGCTCCTCCCACTGCAATTACATCACCAGTGAAGCTCCTCCCACAGAAATTACATCATCAGTAAAGCTACTCCCACATCAGTTTACCTATAAATGCTGGAATATTTGCCCATCAGCTACAAGTGAAGACGAGCATCAGAGCATCAGGAAGAGCTGAAATCTGCAAAGACTGAGTTTATTAAAGAGGACAGTGAGAACACGAGTGATCCAGAACCTGCAGAATGAAACACACTGAAGATCCTGAAGAACAAAGAGGTTGGTGTTTATTCTTCATTCATTCATAATGCTGAAGAACATTCATGTTAGAAACATTCAAGCACTTCATCACATTTAGATTAACAGTTAAACTATAAAATGGCTGCAAAAGTTTCTGTTTTGTTTCATATTGATTGTCAACATCAGGCCAAATGAAATTTAAATATTTTAAAGGGCCCCTATCATGGATTTTTGAAAATGACTGTTCATGTAGTGTGTAATATAGCTCTAAGTGAATGAAAACATCCTGCAAAGTTTTATATCTGAAAGCAGGGACGGACTGGGACTAAAAAACGTCCCTGGACTTTGACTAGGCCCGGCCCAAAGCAATCGGCGCGCGGAAACTCGACAAGCCTGCTCCCTGGCATGAGTGTCACAAGACTTTAATTGTGGCTCATGATACTATACCATCTAAATTATAGCTAACAGCATATTATACAATATATTCCATGCTGTCTTAAAATGAATTTATTACTTAATAATATTAAGTAATGTATGCAGTAATTTATCTTAGCTACTGCAAAAATAATAATAGACCTTATCCTCAAACACCGGAAGTAGCTAACCGCGGCCATATTGTTGACATGACATCTGTCCTGCCCCTAGCCGCGCGCAGATTTGAGTTGAGAGGAGCGGTAACATTAGCCTAATGGCTTCATCTCGTCGGTATCAAGAGAAGATAAGCTTGATTGGTGTGGACCCACATCAAATAGACCCAATAGCATTAAGTAAAGATCCGTCCTTATTGCCAGCCGTAACTTATCCGGATATTTATAACTAACTTATCTCGTTCACACAGTATCCGTATACTAACTACAATTTACCTCAACAAGGCAACATAATGAACGACACTCGTCTCATTCGTGGAGGTGGAAAAACAAGTTCTTTGTGACATGCAAGATTGTATTAAAATGTAAATGCAAAAGAAAAGGCATGAGAGTCGGTTGTTTTTGTCAGTTTTAAGTTTTAATTTATGTTTGCGATTTTAATATTTAGCCTACATGGTTACATATTTGACCACTTGCTTGAGCAACTTAATATATAGAAGTAATGCATGGAATAATTGGCTTACGTTGTTAAAATAGTGAGTATGTGTTAATATAAAAATAGTGAGTGTTTGTGGTACAGCCGCGGATCAGTTACGCACTGCAAACGCAGCACTATAGCGCGTCCTGCTTCTGTACCGTATACGCACCGCACACGCATTGCACACGGATTATGTGTGAAACCTGTGGTAAAATGATGGGAACAGACTTTTCTTTGGGGAGTTGGCTGAAAGTTTATTTATCCTAGCTAGCTTCTCCTGCGCTGGCTCAACTCTGTCTCCTTCCCTTCACGTTTTCTGACAGTCGGTAACTTATCGCATAAAAACTAACTCCGGGGTTATTATTGCTGTTGTTAGAACAGCCGTGTATTACACAACACACCATCACGCTGTTTTTTAAAAAAAAAAAAATACAGTGATAATACCATGGATAATACCGACGCTGCCTCGCTTGTCAATTGACAGACTGACAGTTGCGTGGTTCCTATGTCAACAATATGGCCGCCGCAAACATTGATGACGCAGATCGAATAACATCTATACCACATCTAAATGAAAATAGGCTACACCATTACAAATGTAACTTCTGTATTCAAAATCTTTAGTTTGTAAGCATTAACTGTAACCAACATTTTTAAAAGTAAAAGCACAACATATTTCTTAATATTAGCTAGTCCTACTGCATGTGGCATTTTACAGCTAAAATGTTGAAGTTTAGCTGTTTTAACTACTGTAATCATTAAAAATGTAGCAAGCTGAATATCACTTCCTAACATTATCCCTAGCAAGTAACTTGCAAAGTAATTTCTGATTAAAGGGTTAGTTCACCCAAAAATGAAAACTATTCTATAATAAAAAGTATTCTCGTCGCTTGATAAACTTAAGATTGAGCCACTGTAGTCACTCGGACTATTTTAACGATGTCTTTCATAACTTTTGGGCCGGTCAGTTTCGATCCCTTAAGAAGCCTATGGAGGAGTGATCCAGCTCTCAGATTTAATAAAAAATATCTTAATTTGTGTTCCGAAGAAGAACGAAAGTCTTACGGGGTTGGAACAACATGAGGGTGAGTAATTACTGACAGAATTTTCATTTTTGGGTGAACTAACCCTTTAATTCGGTTCGGGAGTAGTAGAGTGCACCGTATATAAAGTTATTAGCCGTTTCTCAATACGCGTTCTTGTCTGTACTTGTGTTCTTGTGGACTTGTGAAACGTCATCAGTCGCTGCCCAAGTACTGTCCCAATGTTCACATCTAGCCAAGTCCAGTTCAAATCCCCGGATGTGTTCTTGATCCGCCCCTTTTACCGAGGATGCATCGAGAGGTGACTTGTGCGGACCTGAGACAGCCATGTATCCCAGAATGCATCTCGCACCAACCAGCAAGCTTCAATAGCAGAGGAGAAAACCCGCATAATATCAAAATACTACTGTTATTGTGTCATGAAATGTCATTTTAAAGGCAAGTGTTTCAGGCGAGAATGTAGTTGTTTAAAGCTCAAATCTGTGGTTTGTTTATAAAGATAGCACCTATTTGAAAAATTTATCTGACGCTTTCGGAGTTGTAAGATCCAGCGATCACCGGGTGTTCAACGCTCATTAACCCCGACTGGAACAGCTTTTTCTCGGCTAGTGCTTCTGACGTGTGCCGCTGGCTCCCCAGCGGGCACCTTGCGTCAATTTAACATCAATATGACATCAAACATTATGTCAAAATGACGTCACGAAATAGGTCAAAAATGAAAGTCATATTGACGTCAAAGTGTCAATGTCAATTTGATGTCAAGATTTTGACCTCTGCTGATGTCATTTTGATGTCATGCTTTGTTTGTATTTGATGTCAATTCTACATCTATTTGACGTCAGGGTGTTGATGTCATTTTAATCCATTATTGAAGACACCTGATGTTAACAAGCAGAATCACCAAAGGAGAAAATACAAATTTTAAGCCACCATTTTGGTGATCAATGTTTGCTTTAGTTGGGCCCTTGACCCTTAAACTATTAATATTTCAATTTTGTTTGGCTGATGTAATTTACTTGTAACTGCCAGATGAACATTGAGAAAATGTGATCAGGTGGTGTTGGTTATGTTTTGACATAATCATCACTTGATCTGAATAACTGAAGTCATTTAGAGTGTCTTTAACTTGTTAAATACAGTAACACTATGAATATATAGCAAACAATTATCAGCATTTTTAATATATTCCAAAATATTTCTTAAAACTTGTTCTGATTAGTAGACTTGGGAAAATTATTTTATTTAGACACACTGACATCAATAATCAGCCTGTGAACCTCAACAATGGTGACAATAATAAAGCATGTTGCAGTGCATTATGGGTGCCACCAATCAAAACTCATTCATGGCTCCCATCATTAATTGTGGTATGAATAAATTATGATCTGATTTGTCTTTGAATATTTTGTTTGTCACCATTGTTGAGATTCATAGACTGATCCTAGATGTCTGTGTGTGCCTAAAATACATATTTGCTCTATAAGAACAACTTTTAGGAAATCCTTTTGAATTAATAATAAAAAAATAGGATCATATGCCGTAGAATACCGTGATGCTGTAATTTCTAACTCAAATCTAAGACAGAGATTAGGCTCTAAATGAGTTCAGTGACTCATGGCAAATGATGATTATGTCAAAACATAACCAACACCATCAGATCACCTTTACTCTTAGTTCATCTGGCTGTTCACCACTCAGTTTCAGCAGCCAAACAAAATCTAAAGTTAAACACTTTAGGGTCAAGAGCCCAACTAAAGCAAACATTGATCACCAAAATGGTGGTGTAAAATTTGTATTTTCTCCTGTGGTGATTCTGCTTGTTAACATCAGGTGTCTTCAATAATGGATTAAAATGACATCAACACCCTGACGTCAAATAGATGTAGAATTGACATCAAATACAAACAAAGCATGACATCAAAATGACATCAGCAGAGGTCAAAATCTTGACATCAAATTGACATTGACACTTTGACGTCAATATGACTTTCATTTTTGACCTATTTTGTGACGTCATTTTGACGTAATGTTTGATGTCATATTGATGTTAAATTGACATCAAGGTGCCCGCTGGGTCTGGTGTCTCTAGTCTAGTGGATAAACATGACGTATATTCGTCTTGTGTCGATCTTTGGTCTCACTCATTAATCTATATTTGTTCCATGGCAAATCGTTTTGGCTGAGGGCAAAGTGAAGTTTCATAACTTTATATATTTAGGCTATTTAACTTTAACTTTGTAGCCTAATTGTTTGCTTAATTTCTCATTGTAAGTTAGCTTCTTATACCTTTATACTGGATATTATTGATCAGTAAAAATGACATTTAACAAAAAGAGACAGGGTTGTTTATTTTATTTTATATACTTTAAAATAGATATATATTTTTATATTTATTTTAACATTCTCTTCACTATATGTAAAATAAAATGACACAACCCTGTCTCTCTTTGACAAATGGCAATAAAAATCAAGAATGTTTCATATTTTTAAAATAAAATAAAAAAGAAGCAGGGTTGTGTTTTAATATTTCATGTTGTTATAAATATGCAGTGAAGATAATTAATGTAGGCCTACACGTTGCCTGAACCACAATTGTGTGGCCATTTAGGCTAATATGTTTAAGATTTTTTTTTTTTATGAAAAGAGGCAGAGTGGTGTTTTCTAAAATATTTTGTTTTATTATTGACGAAAAGAGGCAGAGTTGTAGCATATTTCGTTTGATTGTTGCCTAAAATATACAATTTCGTATGCTATTTCATCATTTAATTCACTTCTGAGAACATTTGATGCGAGAAATCAACTGTGAAGATTTTAAATATTGGCATTTTTACGAAAATGTATGGCGAGTCGTAAATGTTTGAGTTCTGTATGAGGGTATTGCGCAATACCCGCAAGAACACATCGCCTCAAACTGTCAGCAGCGTTCTGTGTGCTCGTCACCTTGCAAGTTAATTCTTCCAAGAACAACTAGCAAGAGCGTTCTCCCCAAGAACACAAGTCCGTTCTTGGCATTCTTGGTTTTGAGAAACACCCATTGTCTTTCAAAAGTGAGAGTCGACTCTGAGTCAATGAAATGAATTGTTTTTCAAACGAGTCATTAGCCGTTTCGTAATGACGTAGATACGAAACATTAGCCTATTGGCCGCGCCCAGTTATTGCGCGCGCACTCGAAGGGAAACTTAAACCTCAAACGCAGCTGAATCCTGTACTGGACAGCATCATGTCGGGAAGACGACGCTGTGCATAATGTGAAGGTAAAGCCAGTTATGTTTCACTCCCCAAGGATGAGCATGTGAAGAATCAGTGGTTAAAATTCATCTTTACCAAGAGATCACAGCAGTATAATCCTAAACTATTGCTATGTTCCCTTTATTTTACTGCAGGATTCACAAACCGCTTGCTCTTGAAATATGGTGTTAAAAATACTTAGTTTTGAGTTTTATATTGTGTAGGTCTCCTGCCTACTCACATTATCACTGCCTTACTGAAATACTTCTGCTGATCAGCTGTGGGCCACTATTATCGAGTTGTCCTTGCAATGGAGGTTGAATAACTAGTTCTTCTAATATTTCTTCATCGCACTCCCGCTCGCATTAATATGGTAAAATCGACGTCATTGTTCGTTACTGTGTTTAGTTTACGGTGATGGAAGCCTCAGGACACGCAGAGCTGTCGCGTTATGCAGTCTATGGTGTTATGGCAATGGGCTTTTTTGTTCTCGCGCTGTACACGGTAGACCACTCACATCAGACTGAGCTGTCTGGCCAATCAGAGCAGATAAACTCGCGGAAAGGAGGGATTTAGAGAGATATGCTGCATCCCAATTCGCCTACTTATACTACGCCCTAAAAGTATGTACTCTTTTTGAGAAGAAAAAGTACATACTTTTGAGTGTGTAGCAAAAGAGTAGGCAAGCTTTGGGGCATACTACTTCGTCATCTTTAACGGACAGCTCAGTCTCGAGCATCTGTCACCGTAAACTGCCCTGTCAATCATCTTGTCACAGTTAAAATCCTCCATTCAATCTAATTTAATTTCTTACCGTTTCGGAGAGAAATGTTGTCGCACGTTCACCTGCCAGTCGTGGGTCTTTCATGCGGAGACTCTCCTCGTGTGTTTGCAATTTGAATATAATGATGCATTTAAAAGTTAATGGCTAAACGCTTTACAAAAGTTCACAATGCTGCTGCAGATGCAATATAATGTAGCCAACATTGAATAAATACATTTTCGTCAGGTTAGATACTGATAATTAATCACTCAAACCCCTTTTTCTAAACCACTCTACATAACCGCCGGACGCGCGCGTCCTCCATGTCTGTAGTTTTTTTAACACTTTTCACTCGTGTTTGTAGTTCTAACCGAATCCTCATCCAACGCGCGATGGGTTGTGGGCAATATCAGCCGTTAGAGTGTGCATCGATCTACACTTCGGATTCTGACCGGAAATAGTAGACCATCCGGGTCTCTTTGGAACACTCATTTAAACATACTACGATTTGGGACGTACTAGTTCTATTTTCGAATACTATTTAGGACGGATAGTATGCGAATTGGGACGCAGCAATTGATTTATTTGATGAGCCGTTTGAGAATCATTGAAAATGTGATGATGTGCAAATGTATATTGTGAGAAAATGAAACAGTGTAAACATGTTGTAGGAGACTCTACAACAACATTAGGAAACTTTAAAATACCATGATAGGGGCACTTTAACTGTTTTATTATATTATACATTTATGTTATATATCAGTCACAATTTGCCATAACTTAAAAAAAAATATTTTTTTTAAGAATAAACCGAATGTTTATAAACCAAAATGTCTGAATAAAAATAACATTCGAGAATGGCTGACAGTACTGTAAGCATAATTTAAGATCCATCTGATTTAAAGATACTGATAAAGTTGTGTTTCTTGTCATTAAAGAAGTTACTCACATTTATAGAGATTATTCTTCTTACAGTAACTTCGGTAACAGGGTTGATGAATACAGTCAATGCTACAGTTTGTGTAAAAACTGAGACAATAGATTGAAATTGTTTTCTTGTCCTCCAATCATGCAGTAGGAAAAGCACAGATAATGTCACTTCCTGAGTGTCACAGCTTTAAGAAATGCTGTTTTGATAATGCTAATACAATTATTAACTTAAAACTAGTTAAAGCTGCGGTCAGTCTACACTTTGAGCATGTGACATTTCTACAGACACTGCAACGGTCGTTATATGATCTCACATTCTGCGACATCTTTTTTAAAAACGTATAAACATCATTCCAAAAGTATAAATTTACAATATACTCCACTTTACTGCAAAAAATGTGTGTTCTTTCTCAAAGCAAAATTCATTTGAGCTTGTGTTTCCGGTGTCTCAGATTCACATGCTTATGAAGTCAATGGAAGGAAAAGTTTAGTCTGACCAGCACTTAATAATTAAAATGTTTTTAATAACATAAATCAAATATAAATCTAAAAGTTGGTGTCAAAATATGGCAGTATTGTGCAGAATGATAATATCATGTTATATAGTTGTGTTATTGATCAAATATATATAATAGTTCTTGCTTCAGAAACATGGGATTTGTGTCTACCTTACAAGTGTACACACTGTGACAAGAGATTCAGTCGAGCAACACGTCTGGAAACACATGAGAGGATCAACACACTGTAACACCAAACAGTTATACTAAATAAAATATTACCGAAAGTTATGTGGACACAATGACTGTCTACAATGTTTTAAAAATAATAATTGAAAGATCAGTGTTCCTCATTCATGGAAAGTTTCAGGGACATATAATTAATTTATAAAAAGGCATAAAAATTATTCCCTCCATATTTCTTTCTTTGAATTATTTTGATGAAATCAAAAATGAAAATAAATTTGAAAATGAAAGTTTTTCTTTCATTTCAGACCTGATGGAAGTGATGGAGGAGAGTGAAGAACTGAGAGAAGTGAAGGAGGAGAGTGAATAACTGAGAGAAGTGAAGGAGGAGAGTGAACTGAGAAAAGTGAAGGAGGAGAGAGAAGAACTGAGTGAAGTGAAGGAGGAGAGAGAAGAACTGAGAGAAGTGAAGGAGGAGAGTGAATAACTGAGAGAAGTGAAGGAGGAGAGTGAACTGAGAAAAGTGAAGGAGGAGAGAGAAGAACTGAGTGAAGTGAAGGAGGAGAGAGAAGAACTGAGAGAAGTGAAGGAGGAGAGTGAACTGAGAAAAGTGAAGGAGGAGAGAGAAGAACTGAGTGAAGTGAAGGAGGAGAGAGAAGAACTGAGTGAAGTGAAGGAGGAGAGAGAAGAACTGAGAGAAGTGAAGGAGGAGAGAGAAGAACTGAGTGAAGTGAAGGAGGAGAGTGAATAACTGAGAGAAGTGAAGGAGGAGAGTGAACTGAGAAAAGTGAAGGAGGAGAGAGAAGAACTGAGTGAAGTGAAGGAGGAGAGAGAAGAACTGAGTGAAGTGAAGGAGGAGAGAGAAGAACTGAGTGAAGTGAAGGAGGAGAGAGAAGAACTGAGTGAAGTGAAGGAGGAGAGAGAAGAACTGAGAGAAGTGAAGGAGGAGAGAGAAGAACTGAGTGAAGTGAAGGAGGAGAGAGAAGAACTGAGTGAAGTGGAGGAGGAGAGTGAAGAACTGAGTGAAGTGAAGGAGGAGAGAGAAGAACTGAGTGAAGTGAAGGAGGAGAGAGAAGAACTGAGTGAAGTGGAGGAGGAGAGAGAAGAACTGAGTGAAGTGAAGGAGGAGAGAGAAGAACTGAGTGAAGTGAAGGAGGAACATCATGTCAAACCTGGAGAAAAACATTTGAGTCGCTCAAAGACTAAACAGACATTTTTCAAGAAAATAAAAGAAAATAAATCTTTCACCTGCACTGACTGTGGAAAGAGTTACACAACCAAACAAAGTCTTGAGCGCCACATGAGGATCCACACAGGAGAAAAGCCGTTCTCGTGTGATCAGTGTGGGAAGAGTTTCAGTCAATCATCATCCCTTAAGAGTCACATTAGAATCCACACCAGAGAGAAGCCGTTCACATGTGATCAATGTGGGAAAAGATTTCTCTGGGCATCACACCTGAAGAAACACCTGACAGTTCATACGAAGGAGAAGCCACATTTATGTTCTTTATGCGGAAAGAGTTTTTCACGGCTGCAATGTTTACATGTACATCAGAAAAGACATACTGGTGTGAGAGAGTATGTGCTTTGAGTGTGGGAAGACTTTTATTTCAGTGAGCTGTTTAAAACTGCACCAGAGAATTCACACTGGAGAAAAACCTTACAAGTGTTCACACTGCGACAAGAGATTCAGTCAATCAACACATCTGAAAAGACATGAGAGGATTCACACTGGAGAAAAACCTTACAAGTGTTCACACTGCGACAAGAGATTTATTTTTTTAGTACATCTGCAAACACATGAGAGGAGCCACACTGGAGAAAAACCTTACAAGTGTTCACACTGTGACAAGAGATTCAGTCTGTCATCATATCTGAAAAGACATGAGAGGATCCACACTGGAGAGAAGTTGCACACATGTGATCAGTTTGGGAAGAGTTTCTCTATTAAACTCACCTAAAGTGACACATGAAGTTCCATGCAGTGGAGAAACCACATCACCACTGTCTGAGATCACAGTAAGTAGTTCATCTTTAAAGGATTAGTTCACTTAAAAAAAAAAAAAACTTTTGCTGATAATTTACTCACCCCCATGTCATCCAAGATGTCCATGTCTTTCTTTCTTCGGTCGAAAAGAAATTAAGGTTTTTGATGAAAACATTCCAGGATTTTTCTCCATACAATGGACTTTAATAGGTCCCAAACGGTTCAAGGTTCAAATGACCGTTTCAGTGCAGCTTCAAAGGGCTTTAAACGATACCAGACGATGAATAAGGGTCTTATCTAGCGAAACGATCGGTCATTTCAAAAATAAATAAAAAAGTTTAAGTTTTATAAGCACAAATGCTCGCCTTGCTCTGTTCTGTGATGCGCGTTCGTGACGACCTTTTCAACGTAACTGCGTATTACGTGACGTCACGTTACGTTGAAAAGGTCATCACGAACGTGCATCACAGAACAGAGCAAGGCGACATAGGAACATAGGAACTTCATGAAAGACTGGAAAAACAAAGAAAACAGAAAGAAAAATACAAAAAGAGGTGCCAACGTTTAAAGAAGCATTCCGATCCACCACAGTCAAAGGTGAATGAGCTAACTGCAAATTGCCACGTAAACCCCAGAATCAGGAAGACGTTGCTGTATCACCAATCACTAATTAAAGACATCAGTAACAAAATATCAGCAAACCACCAAAGAAAGGGAAAGACAAATAATTGCAAAAGTGACAACAGGGAGAATTGTCAAAAAAATACAGGTTACAGAGATTTGCTTAGGATTCCCTTGGCTTTTCGAGTAAGCGTTGGCAGCATAAGGAGAGTCTTAACTTTGAAAGGAAGAAGACCAACAGGTTCACTGATGAATTCAAGAACAGAGTGAAGATGTTCTATGTAAGAGATGATGTCAGTAGGATCACAACAGGGACCAAACAAACACTCACAAGGAACAAAGTTAAGGTGCAGAAAAGGTTCCTGGTGGATACACAAAAAAAATCATCACAGAAGATTTTTATCAGAGAACTCTGATGAAAAGATCTCATATTCTCTGTTTTGCCACCTTTGACCTTTTTGGGTTGTTAATCCAACAATCTCAGAACGAGACACATGCATGTGTAAGTTGCATGAAAATCTGAGCTTTGTGGCTGAGAAGCTCAATCAGCTAAAACTTACTGAGACTAACCATCTTGAAAAATTGGTAGAGAAGGTGTGCTGCAACTCTTCCAACAAGAGCTGTATGTACGGAGAGTGTGTACACTGCAAAGACAAGAGTGTCCCAATTTCCAGTACATATAACAGTATGAACAAAGTGTCTTTCACCCAGTGGGTAACAGAAGATAAAGAGATGGATAAAAAGAAAGAGGGAGAAGAGAGGTCAAATGTCAAGGTCACCATCAAGAAATCTGTGGAGGGCACACAGGAGAACCTCACTGAGCTGTTCCACACCTACATACAGCAGTCCAAACAGCATCACTTCAATATCAAGCAGCAGTATGCCTTCTCCCGCGAGCTGAAGAAGAACATGTCAGGGGAAGAGGCCTTGATGCATATTGACTTTTCAGAAAATTACAGCTGCAAATACAGCTCCCAGATCCAAGCAGTCCACTTTGGGGCTTCACACCAGCAGGCCACTCTGCATACAGGGGTGTTGTATGTTGGTGGAAAACCAGAGCCTGTGTGCTTCAGGACCATCTCCCCCTGCAGACATAAAGGCCCTCCAGCAATTTGGCAACACCTCAATCCAGTGCTGGATTACCTTCAGGCCACACATCCACAAGTGTCTGTGCTGTACTTTTTTAGTGATGGCCCCTGTACTCAGTACTAGCAACTAGGCAACTTCGTCCTTTTTAGCACAGAATTAGACATAAGAGGATCCAAGGCTGGCTTTTAGAATTTTTTTCGAGGCTAGTCACGGCAAAGGAGCCCTGGATGGCGTCGGGGGAGCCTTAAAAAGAACAGCTGACATGATGGTAGCAAAGGGACGTGATATCCTGGATGCACACGAGCTGTTCAAGGCCTTGACCGAGACAAACACAACAGTGAAACTGTTCTTTGTGAAGAGTGAGGATGTTGAGACTGCAATGGAGAAAATGCCGCAGCAAATACCAGCAGTCCCGGGAACAATGATAATCCACCAGGTGATTACTCTGGCTCCAGGAGAACTGATACACCGTGATGTCAGCTGCATGTGCACAACACAGAAGCAGTTTAACTGCAAGTGCTTCAACACACAGTGTTTCAGTTTTGTCCGGAAGGTACCAACTGCTGTGCCTGTGCCACAGCCAGCCAGTGAAGGGAATCCACAGCCACAGCCAGAAAAGGAAATCCAGTGGGGAAGTCCATAGCTGCTTGGGCAGTGGTGCATGCTCAGATATGATCAAGAGCTGTATCCAGGCATCATCCTTAGCACAGATGAAAGGCATGTCCAATTGAAATGTATGCATCGTGTTGGGCCAAACCGATTCTTCTGGCTGGCTCGGGATGATATCCTCTGGTACCTGTTTGAATCATTCCACCCCCAAAGCCTGTTACAAAGCGCCATGTGGAGATCTTGAAAGAGGTGTGGGCCAGACTTTGAATGCCACGCGTACACGCACAAACACACAGACATCAAAAAAGCAAAAGTTATATGTTTTATTTTGAGGACCTATTCAGTCAGTTCTAATGTATGCTATGTTATTGTTTTCCTGCAGTCGGGTTAATAAAACTCAGTTCAATTGCAATTTATATTTGTTGTCTTTCCTTATATCTTAACAACACTCGTACCATTAGGCAACGTTGTAGGCAGGCTGAAAGGAAATGGAAAAAGGACAAATGCATGTCTCTTTAGACATTTTGCGGGCCAGTCTTGCTGATTACCAGAGGGCCCTACGGGAGGCAAAATCTCAGTATCTCTCTGATATTATTTCTAGCAGCAGTCACTGTCCCAGTGTCCTGTTCACCACAATTAATTATTTTGTGAACCCACCTATTTCTGCTCTTGCTAATGTCTCAACTATCACCTGTGAAAATTCTCCACTTTTTGTTGATAAGGTTGACTCTATTAGACAGAGTACCAGGAAAGTTTTAATAGGGAATTTTCTGTTGCCCCAGCTCATTCTGCTGTGTTTGAGGATTTTGAGTTAGTCTCTTTATCTTCCCTTGGCGAGATAGTGAAATAATTGAAGCCTACAAATTGTCCACTTGATATTATACCTGCTAGAGTGCTGAAACTAGTTTTTAACGTTGTAGGGCCTGGGCTTGTGGTTTTCATCAATAGCTGTCTTACCCAGCGGGCACCTCGACATCAATTTAACATCAATATAACATCAAACATTATGTCAAAATGACGTCACGAAATAGGTCAAAAATGAAAGTCATATTGACGTCAAAGTGTCAATGTCAATTTGATGTCAAGATTTTGACCTCTGCTGATGTGATTATTGAAGACACCTGATGTTAACAAGCAGAATCACCAAAGGAGAAAATAAAAATTTTAAGCCACCATTTTGGTGATCAGTGTTTGCTTTAGTTGGGCTCTTGACCCTTAAGCTATTAATATTTCAATTTTGTTTGGCTGATTTAAATGTCACTGTCAGATGAACATTGAGAAAAGTTGATCAGGTGGTGTTGGTTATGTTTTGACAAAATCATCACTTGGCCTAAAACACCGAAGTCATATAGAGTGTCTTTACCTTGTTAATTACAGTGTAGGGATCTTTTTCCTTGTAGAAAAGTTAGAAGCTCAGACCAGGAGATGGAGGAAGTTTTCCAAGCAGAAGTTCTTTATTGCTTATCGGTAGCTGCAGTCATTCCAACATCGTCTAACTTAAAGTAACTTTACATAGTATATTATAGGCATTTTAAGAAAAGGGACTTCTGAAGGTGGAGACAAATTCAAACAAAGCAAGCAAATGTAATACGAACACACCCTACTCTGAGGGCATTACCAATCCAATGGAATCAGCATAGCTATTCAAATGCTGATAGTGGCCAGGAACTCTGGTTCCAAGAGCCATCCCAGAGCCATTAAAGAAAGTCTCAGTGATCAGACTCATTTAACTTACAATGGAGAAAACAGGATTTGCCAGGTTCTCTTGCTGGAAACTGTTTCACAGCTGATATCATTAACCATCCTAACCTGAATTGCTAACTTCAACAAACAGAACTTTCTCTGTTTATATATGATAGTAGGGCTGGGCGATATATCGCACGATATTGTTATGCACATCTCCTCAGTAAAGCCGGTTCCTTGATTAGTAGTAAACCACCATCACCTGCTTTCAGATGGAGCGGCATTTACTACAAAGAGCCGTAGTTCACTGACAAGCTGAGCCATATCGCATCAATATCGCGGACGTATCGCCAGCGATAATTAATGCGATATGGCTCAGCTTGTCAGTTAACTACGGCTCTTTGTACACAGCAAAAACTCCAGTGTTAAATTAACACTCATGGGAGTGTATATGAGTCCACACTCAAGAGTGTTAAAGTTAATGAGATATTTAAGTGATTAATTGAGTGATGATTGAGCATTATTGAAGACACCTGATGTTAACATGCAGAATCACTGAAGGAGAAAATCTCAAATTGTAAGCAACCGTTATGGCGATCATTGGTTGCTTTAGTTGGGCTCTTGACCCTTATATTATAAACTTTAAATTTTGTTTGGCTGTTGTATCTGAGTTATAACTGCCAGATAAACAAAGAAAAAAAGTGATCTGATGGTGTTGGTTATGTTATGACAATCATCATTTGAAATCTATGTTTTTGATTTATGTTGTTGGTTACAGCATAACCGTGATTCTGCATAAATATCCAGAATTTTAGCTATAATAAAAAGGATTTCTTAAAAGATGTTTTCAAAAAAAAAAAATCCTTCTTTTAGCCACACTCAGACTTCAGGATTCAGTCAATGCATCTCAACAATGGTGACAAGCAGAATATTCAATTAGGAAAAGTAAATTATATAGAAAATTCAGATCATAATTTATTCATATCGCAATGCATGATGGGAGCCATTAATGAGTTGTGATTGGTGAATCACTGCAACATGCTTTATTATTGTCACCATTGTTGAGATTCACAGGCTGATTATTGATGTCTGTGTTTCTAAAAAATTCATTTGAAAGTGTTTTGATTAGAACAATGTTTATTAAATATTTTGGATTATAAGAAACATAGCAATACTCATATGTGCAGTAGAATCACAAAACTTGTCAAACAAGTTAAGCCAAACTATCTCAATAAGATTCATTTTCAGATCACAGCATGATTATGCCAGAACATAACCAACACTATCAGATCACACTTTTCGTTGTTCATTTGACTGTTATAAATAAATAACAGCAGACAAACAAATTTAAAGTGAATGTATAAAGATTAAGAGCCAAACTAAAGCAAACACTTATCGCCATAACGGTTGCTTACAATTTGAGATTTTCTCCTTCAGTGATTCTGCTTGTTAACATCAGGTGTCTTCAATAATGCTCAATCATCACTCAATTAATCACTTAATTATCTCATTAACTTTAACACTCTTGAGTGTTAATTTAACACTGGAGTTTTTGCTGTGTAGTAAATGCCGCTCCATCTGAAAGCAGGTGAAGGCGATTTACTACTAATCAAGGAACCGGCTTTACTGACGAGATGCGCATAACAATATCGTGCGATATATCGCCCAGCCCTATATGATAGTATTAGAAACTTAAATAAAACATTTAATTAAATTTGTATTCTTTCAATTCCCCCTTTGGGAGTTCTAAATAACTCCCACATAATATACAAATTTAAACACTTAAAAGTTCATTCTTGTAACTTGCGTAAGTTACAGGCACATAAGGCATGTTCTGTGTTTGCTTTTCTGTAATTGCATGCTGACACAGAAAACAAACATCCAATCAGGGTTTGTGAAGTTCTTACGGATAATAGTCTTTTCTGGTTGGAACTGTGATTTTCTCGTGAGAGGCGTGATTAATTTGTTGAATGAAGCACTTGATACTGTGGACACATAGATAGTACGCCAGTAGAACAAACAACAACATAATTGCTATTTCCTTTATCCACAGCCAGGGTTTACCAATCAAGTTTCCGAACCATGAAGAATTATCTTCAGTCATCTGGTGTAATTTTGCTGAAAGATCAAGAATGTCTTGTTGGATTTTGTTCAAGTTCTCTGTTGGATCCATTAACCCGGTGCAGCACTCAGGTCCGATGATGGTGCAGGCTCCTCCTTGCATTGCTAGAATGTAATCCAAGGCCACTCTGTTCTGTAAGATCATTATCTTGTGCGAAGCGAGAGTGTCCGTGATGTTACCAAGGGCCAAAGCCGTATCATTGGCCAATTTCTGTACAGAATTCGATAAGCTTCTGACTTGATCAAGGGCTTGCATGACACCATAAGATGGTATTAATGCTCCAAGAGTTCTTGACCACCATGTTTGTGCACAAGTGAGTCCTGGAATGCCACCATCTTCGGATGTGACATGCACACTTTCTTTCCAGCAAACAAGGCATTTGTGACATATTCATCAGCTCTAAGAATATGTTGTTTCTGGAGTCCGGACTTTGTGCGATCTTCATGATGTGTAGTAGTAGGACAATCTTGATCATGTCGATGGATGACTGAAGGTTTCGTAGTCTCTGCGTTGTGTATTTTTTATTTTATTTATTTTTTATCCTTTTGTGATAGTTGGCTCGGAAGTGGGTCTAGTTGTTTCTTGAGGTTATGTCTTCATACGCAGACGAGGAGGTCAGTGCATATGGGTCTCGGGTCAGTCATCAAGTGTTATCTGCACAGAGGAAGAGAGAAAACAAAAGACAGGAGAGCAGTATTTGTTCAAACACTAGGGTTGTAAACTTTTCTGAGTCTGCTAAACAGTAGAGCAGTATTGGTTCAAACACTAGGGTGGTAAACCTTTCCGAGTCTGCTATTGTTGTTCCTTCTTTCCCTATTTCTTAATTATGACACCTAAAGAACGCAGTGAGGTGAGGATGGATTAATGGATGGGAAGGCCTATGAGGGATTCTTCACCGAAGGGTTGGCCCCCGACGCCTGTTGCAATCGGTTCTTCCCTCGGCTCCCCACTGGTTCGTGTCCTATCCTATCCCTGTTGGAGCAGGAACAACCTTACAGTGTGACATTAGTCCAGGTTTTTTTCTTCCCTGACACAATCCTGCAGCTGCTGTAATCAACATCACTTAATGTGGTCCATGCCACTCTAATGGCTTGTTTCTGAGTTATTTTCAATTACTTGAGCTGAACCGTCAACAAACAACTCAAATTCTGAATTCTCTATGGGAATCTCTTCCACTTCCCTCGAAGGTGTGTATGTAAGCGCAACACAATCATGAGTCATCTCTCCTTCAGCCTCCAACACAAATTCAGTCATTGCAGACATCATACATGAGGATGGGTGAGTGACAGGTGCACATTGTCATTCATCAGTGTGGACACTGCATGAAGGCATTTTACATTTACAGTCTGACCTAACACCATTACTGATGAAGGGCCTGTGCTGTAGCATAACATTTAAGGCTGTGAGGGTACTTAACCAGTGTTCCCCAAAGGAAGGGTGAGATTGTCACTTTCCTTTTGTTCTATTAAATAAAAATAAGTCTTTCATCTTTGTTGTAAGTTAGTCGGGAAATTAAGCCCTCACAGCCCAAATGGTTAACAACTAAAACAGCTGCCCAACGAGCTTAATGACGAGGGGACAGGCTGCTTCAGAGCAGCCAGCAGGCTGAGCAGAAGCTGAGTTACATTGTTAGTTTCTCTAACATTCTTTTTGTTTTTTCTACATTCTTTTCCCCAATGTCCATGTTTGCCACAATAATAACAACTGCTGCCCTCTCTCTTAGGACATTTGCGTTTCTGTTGCTTCTCTGCGTTGACCTTAAAGGATGCTGCTGCAATGTTTACTCTATCTTTAACATCAGAATCTCTTTCCCAAGTAGCTAACCTGTCTAGGTTACTTTGCAGGGTACTGGTAGCCCATGTGACGTCTAAGAAAGGCAATGCATTTCTATGCTCTGAGAAAAGACCATCATACCATGTGCGAACTAATGGCCCATTGTCATTTAACACCTTCTCTGAAGTGTCTGCTATTCCACTGTAAGTTACAGCTGACTGACAAAATCTTTCTGTGTACTGACTAACAGTTTCATGCTTCTTCTGTACACAACTAGTGATTTTTGACCAGTCCACTTTTGGTCCAACAATGTTCTTTAACACTCTCATAACTCCCTCTCTCAAGTCATCTTTTCTGGCATTTTGAAACTCAAAATAGTTTACAGCATTTTCAAAATCACTGAATTCTGACTCAGTCAAGATCTGTGATATTAGCTGGGTGACTTCAGCTAGAGACATATCGTAGAGCCGCATCTTTCTGGACAATTCTCTCCTAAACTCAGAAAAATTTCTTTGCACTGATGGCAAATTTTCAGCGATTCTCTCGATTTCTTTAGGACCTAAAGATAATTTGACTGCTTGTAGCTGCAGTATGGGGGTTACAGATTGAACAGAGTCAATCCCTTTTGCCCTAGTCTGAGCCTTTTGTCTTGCTCCACACACTTCAAATGCATTTACATCTTCTATCAAACCAGAATTTCTAGTGTTTTCTAGTCTACAGAAAGACTGTAAATCAGGATAGCTTTCATCTGACTGTTGGTCTTCAGAGTCACATTTGGTTGAGGCCTGATTATGTCTCACCTTTGTCTTGAAACAGGACACTTGAGTCTGCAATTGTTTGTTTTGTTCATTTAACTTATCAATACACCTAGTTTGTTCTTGTGCAATGGATAAGCTATATTCTCTATGGCAACAGATTATGCCTTGCATGTTCTTCTTTCTGATACATGCACCTAACACCTTCTTGCATTCTTCAATAGACCAAACTTTGTCTGGATCAATATCAAATTTCTTTGTCAAATCCAATCTAACTGACTCAGTCACTATGGAATCAATTTTCTCTCCTAACAATGACTTGAACTCACTGTCTGTCCATAAAGGGCTAGCTAGTCCATTTTTCTCAGTTGATGGAACTAGCCTAGCATTTCTTCTAACTATTTTGTGGATTTCTTTTGTTACCACACAATCAAAAAATAAACTTCTCTGATCAACAGAGGGTATACTTGTTAACACAGATCAAATCTTGTTAAACTTCCTTGTTACCAACACATCACAAACTATTAGCATGTTACGCTAATCTTCCCTAAAAGAAAAACTGCAAAAGGATCTTTCACCTTCTTAACTTTTAGAGGATAAAACAAACAAAAACACTAAATCTTCTCTGATCAAAAGAGGCTACACTCGATAACACAGTTAACCTTCCTTGCCCAGAGCAAAGGGTAACACACAAAATATTAGCATGTTACGCTAATTTTCTCTAAAAGGAAAATACAAAGGATCTTTCACCTTCATAACTTTTAGAGGATATACACATCCCTGTTTGAACAGAGGTTCACCAATATTAACACGTAATGTTAACCTTCCCTAACTTTAGAGGATACCTTCTCTAGCAACGTAGAGGCTATACTTTCATCTTTAAAATAAATTTTTAAAGGGTAACTTTGTTAGTCAAACACTGCAGCTGTCTGATAACTGTTCTCTGACGGCGCAGAGATTTGTACTGGTCTTCAGTGGTTCTTTGAATAGAGTGAAACTCACCGAATCGTTGTTTGAATGAAAAGATTGAGTCTGGAAAACTCAGTCAGCTTTGTTGAGGTCCAGTTGAGATTCAGTTCTGGAACTCAGTCAGAAAGTTCATTCTTTGTTGAGATCTTTGTGGCTTGAAGTTCTGGAAATCAGTCTTTGTTGAGATCTTTGTTTCAAATCTGGAGGAAGCTGGAAAGATTCAGTCTGGCAATCTTTGTTTAGCTGGATGTTTCAAAATTCAGTCTGTAGACTTAGTCAGCTTTGTTGAGATCTTTGAGCTTTGAAGTTTCAAAAGTTCATTCTTTGTTGAGTTTCAGTTTCTCCATCCGGGTCACGGCACCATCTGTAGTGATCTTTTTCCTTGTAGAAAAGTTAGAAGCTCAGACCAGGAGACGGAGGAAGTTTTCCAAGCAGAAGTTCTTTATTGCTTATCGGTAGCTGCAGTCATTCCAACATCGTCTAACTTAAAGTAACTTTACATAGTATATTATAGGCATTTTAAGAGGAGGGACTTCTGAAGGTGGAGACAAATTCAAACAAAGCAAGCAAATGTAGTACGAACACACCCTACTCTGAGGGCATTACCAATCCAATGGAATCAGCATAACTATTCAAATGCTGATAGTGGCCAGGAACTCTGGTTCCAAGAGCCATCCCAGAGCCATTAAAGAAAGTCTCAGTGATCAGACTCATTTAACTTACAATGGAGAAAACAGGATTTGCCAGATTCTCTTGCTGGAAACTGTTTCACAGCTGATATCATTAACCATCCTAACCTGAATTGCTAACTTCAACAAACAGAACTTTCTCTGTTTATATATGATAGTATTAGAAACTTAAATAAAACATTTAATTTAATTTGTATTCCTTCAACAGCAACACTGTGATTCTATAGCAAACAATATCAGCTTTTTCAATATAATCCAAAACATGTCTTAAAAGCTGTTCTGATCAGAAGACTTTAAAAATTATTTTATTTAGACACACATGACATCAATAATCAGCCTGTGAATCTCAATAAGGGTGACAATAATAAGTTGCAGTGCATTCTGGGTGCCACCAATCAAAACTCATAAATGGCTCCCATCATGCTTTGCGGTATGAATAAATTATGATCTGATTTGTTTTAGTAATTTTCTTTTCCTAATTGAATATTCTGTTTTTCACCATTGTTGAGATTCATACACTGATCCTAGATGTCTGTGTGTGCCTAAAACACATATTTGTTATATCAGAACAACTTTTAGGAAATCCTTTGGATTAAATTAAAAATTCAGGATTATATGCTGTAGAATACCATGAGGCTGTAATCACCACTATAAAATCTAAGTCAGAGATTAGGCTCTAAATGAGTTCAGTGACTCAGGTCAAATGATGATTATGTCAAAACATAACCAACACCATCAGTTCACCTTTACTCTTTGTTCATCTGGCTGATCACCACTCAGTTTCAGCAGCCAAACAAACTCTAAAATTAAAAACTTTAGGGTCAAGAGCCCAACTAAAGCAAACATTGATCACCAAAATGGTGGCTTAAAATTGTGATTTTCTCCTTCAGTGATTCTGCTTGTTAACATCAGGTGTCTTCAATATTGGCCAATCATCACTCAATTAATCACATCAGCAGAGGTCAAAATCTTGACATCAAATTGACATTTTTGTGATGTCATTTTGACATAATATTTGATGTCATATTGATGTTAAATTGACGTCAAGGTGCCCGCTGGGTAGTCTAGGAACCGTCCCAGCTGCCTTTAAACATGCTGTGGTTAGGCCCCTTCTTAAAAAACCTAACCTTGACTCTACAGCGCTATCTAATTTTAGACCTGTCTCTCATCTTCCATTTCTTTCTTAAGTTTTAGAAAAAGTTGTTTTCATACAGTTAAAACCCTTTCTGGAAAACAACTCTGTCCTTGAAAAATTTCAATCCGGCTTTAGGCCTCACCTCAGCACTGAGTCTATTAAAGGTACACAATGATATTGCCGTCTCTGTAGATAACAAGTGTCCTGTTGCCTTAGTGCTGCTGGACCTCACAGCAGCCTTTGACACAGTAGATCATACAGTCCTCCTGTCACGCCTGAAGCAGTATGTTGGCATTCATGGCACAGCACTTAAGTGGTTTATGTCATACTTAACAAATAGAACTTTCTCTGTGATGATTCGTGATTTGACTTCTTCTTGTGCTTCTCTCTCCTGTGGAGTCCCGCAAGGCTCCATTCTTGGCCCTATTTTGTTTTCATTATACACGCTACCACTAGGGTCAATTATAGCCAGGCACAACCTATCTTTTCACTGTTATGCAGATGATCTTCAAATCTATCTGCCATTGAAGCCTGGTGATGTACAAGGTACTTTAGTTGACTGCATCGCGGACATTAAGCAGTGGTTTGCCCAAAATTTTATGCACTTAAATGAGGATAAAACTGAATATATTGTGTTTGGAGAATCTGTGTCTAACGGGTCTGGTCCCTGGTTTTCAACTGCCAGGCAGATGGTAAGGAACTTAGGAGTGACTTTGGATAGTTCCTTTAAATTCAACAAACAGATTGACAATGTTGTTAGGTTGAGCTTTTTTCAACTGCGCCTTCTGGCAAAGGTAAAATCGTTTTTAAACCGTCAGGACCTTGAGAAAGCTATTCACACTCCCAGTCCTCTGTTGGCCGTCTCCAACTTGTCCAAAATGCAGCTGCCCGTCTGTTAACGAGCATTAAAAAAACGAGATCACATAACTCCGATTCTTTATTCTCTCCATTGGCTCCCGGTACATTTTCGAATTCATTATAAAATTGTATTGTTTGTTTTTAAAGCTCTTAACGACCTCGCCCCATCTTACATATCAGACATGCTTCGTAATTCTGAAGCCATTCGTAATTTTGGTAGGACGTTGAGGTCGTCCAATCAACTCATGTTGGAAGTGCCCAGGTCAAAACATAAACACTGGGGAGACCGCGCTTTTTCAGTTTCTGGACCGAAGCTCTGGAATAAGCTCCCCAGTGAGATGCGTATTGTTACTGACCTGGGCCTTTTTAAATCAAGACTTAAAACGCATATTTTTATAGTGGCTTTTAGTACCTAGTAGTGTGGTGGCACGTTTATATTGATTTTATTTTTATCTATTTTTCTTACGTTTCTTTCTTTTATTATTGTACTTGTGTTTTTAGGTGTGTTGTTGTTTTAAATTGTTGTTTAATCTGTTGTTAAGCACTTTGGTTCACCTATTGGTTGATGTAAGGTGCTATATAAATAAAGTACATTACATTACCTTACATTACATTCTTTGTTACATAATGAAATACAGTGTTTATAGAAAATCTTACAGTGAATTTGAATAAAAAACAACTATTTATATGTTAAGTTGTATTTGTCTCTTCAACCCCATTACCATCTTCAACCCCGTTACCCTAGTCTCAACCCTGTCACACGTCCGTTTTTATTAATTTTATTTTTAAGTTTATGAAAAAGTAATTTAATGTTTGTTGAACTTAGTCTAGAATGTTTAGAGCAATAATACGAATACTGATTTTAGTTCAAATTCTGAAGTTTAGCCACATCTTTGATTAAAAAATGATGAGGATGCTGTCACAAAAAGTGCCCAATTCAGGCTTTAGTATAGCAAAAGTGTGTGATTTTATGTAACTTTTATATTAGCAATTACTAAATTAGTGTGAGGGACATCTGATTAAAAGGAAAATGTTGATTTCATTACAAATACATTTTTTAATCATATTCAAAGAACTCATATATTGTCCATAACGGGGTTGAAGACTAATAGTGCCCACATCTTAAAATAATAACCAATAATAATAGGGATTTGATACCTGAGGTGGGAAAATATGTTTTTCTGGAAGTTAAATATGTCATTAATGTTGTGGGGTGTTCAGAAAAGTAATATATATTGGTAAAAAATCTAAAAATGTGTAAGTCAAAATCGTACCGGTTTCGTGGAATGACTCATCCAATGTTAAAACAATGATTTAATGCATCTCTGCTCTTGATATGTCACTGATGAACATCTTTGGCTTTAATGAAAAAAAGAAAAGAAAAGGCGGTTTAGTGATCAGTAGTGAGGCAGTAGTGATCTTGGGACCCGATTCTGCGCAATAGTGATCTCGGGACCCGAGTCTGTGCAGTAGTGATCTCTGGACCTGGGTCTGCGCAGTAGTGATCTCTGGACCTGGGTCTGCGCAGTAGTGATCTCGCGACCCGAGTCTGCGCGGTAATGATCTCGGGACCCGAGTCTGCGCGGTAATGATCTCGGGACCCGAGTCTGCGCAGTAGTGATCTCTGGACCCGAGTCTGCGCAGTAGTGATCTCTGGACCCGAGTCTGCGCAGTAGTGATCTTGGGACCCGAGTCTGCGCAGTAGTGATCTCGGGACCCGAGTCTGCGTAGTAGTGATCTCTGGACCTGCGTCTGCGCAGTAGTGATCTCGGGACCTGGGTCTGCGCGGTAATGATCTCGGGACCCGAGTCTGCGCAGTAGTGATCTTGGGACCCGAGTCTGCGCAGTAGTGATCTCGGGACCTGGGTCTGCGCGGTAATGATCTCTGGACCTGCGTCTGCGCAGTAGTGATCTCTGGACCCGAGTCTGCGCGGTAGTGATCTCTGGACCCGAGTCTGCGCAGTAGTGATCTCTGGACCCGAGTCTGCGCGGTAGTGATCTCTGGACCCGAGTCTGCGCAGTAGTGATCTCTGGACCCGAGTCTGCGCGGTAATGATCTCGACTTGTTTTGTTTGTTCCATGGATTGCTCAGCTAAACAGCCGAATAAGTATCCTGAAGAAACACCTGATGATTCTCCTGAATTCTATTCATAATATTACAGCAGAAAAGACAGGAGGCAAAGTCTTTCTTCAGAGGGATTTCAGAGAGAAAGCCTGAGCACTTCTTCCCAGTGTGAACTCTCATGTGAATCTTCAGACTTGATTTATGTGAAGCGTTCCTTACACTGAGGGCAGGAGACAGATTTTTTGGCGTCTGTTTTTCCTTTCTTGTTCACGTCCATCAAGTCTAAAAGAAACATTAAATCAAGTGAGTTTCAATGGACTATTTTATGAAAACAACTTGCTAATCATGTCTTACTCATGTAGTTAAAGTAGTGATGGGCGATTTGGAAACACTTCAGAGAAATGAAGAAGAGGCCATAACACTTTTAAGAGAGACATGAATGTGATATTGATTTATCTAATTCTTCATTGTTTTTCATCAGGACATCTAGTTTCTCTTCCACTTCTCTTCCATGCAAACACAAGATATACTTTCATTTATCTTTTAAACTGGGTGCTTTAAAAGATCTTCTCTTCTTCTCTTGAGATGCTTTGGCTTTTATAAGTCAGTAAAGAGAGAGATCTGTCTCATTCACTTTCACTTTTACTTAATGTTTGTATTTGCTTTATTATTGATTAAACTCTTTACTCATTTTATTAACAACTCATTGTTATCGTCCAATTTCTTATTTTCTGCTGATTCTGCTTGAGGTAGGAATAATTTTAGTTATAAAAAATGTGAATTATCCTGATATGATTGCTTTTTGAGCTTTCCATGTTTTAATTTTCTCAATAGAGCGTTTAAATGTCTTGGTAAATTATATTTGACCCACACATGACTGACATTGAATGAGATTGCTGTCTGTCTACATTATTAACAGTTTCACCCTTGATATCCAGTATCATATATACATTTAAAAGAGTTTGTTCTAGTCAGTTTGATGTTTCATTCACACCATGAGGCTTCATGAAGTCAGAACAATTACTATGAACTTTAAACAACACCAGGCCTGGCTCCAGCATTGAGATTTAGGGTGGGCCAAGTGAAATTCCTAGTTTTAACATTATTAAATTTTCCCCCCGTAACAAAACTTTATTTTTATTTTATAACAAAAGAGACAGGTCTTGATATTTGCAGGGCTCAACACAAATGGTTCAATTCTGGTTCAGATTTTTACTTGCCCTGAACAATTTTGCGCCACCTTTGTTAAAGTATTTTAATAAATATAAAGACAAGTAAACAGTGCAAGTAAAAAGAACAAATTACAAACAATAGCACAAATAAATACAATCAGGGCAGGACTGAGACAAAATTAAAGTTTTTATGACGTCTTTTTTTGACATGTTCTGCATGTCCGATATAGACGTTCATGGACCCTCTTCGTACAAGGTTAAAAACTAGTTAAAATGTGGCCATTGTGGACATATTTTTTTACATCATTTATGGTCTCATTTTAGCCCCCAGGCTATTTTACATTTGTAGTCCCATGTGAGGTCATCAAACAATACCTAATAGCACAGCTAAACATGTAATTTAAACACGATTCAACTTAATTTAAAAGACACACAATTAGCAGCAACATATAAGAAATGACGCAATTAGTAAACAGGGCATCTAATATGGCATACTCATACATGACGGACACACACATATACATATACATAGTAAAGTGCTACTTAAAGTGCATTAAGTGCTTTATCAATTTCTTAAGTGCTATTAGATGCTGCAAAATGCTGGATCTAGTTTGGTATACATACATACACTTATAAAGTAATACAATGAACCATATCTATTTATATAAATTACAACAATTATCATTAGTGGGCACATATTTGATTTGTTTTAAGCCATTGTTTAAGTTGGTTTTTAAAACTGGAGAAGGTCGGGCTTTCTCTCACAGCAACCGGTAATTTGTTCCAGATCTCTGTCCCCTTAATTGATCGTACATATTGTCCGAATGCTGTGCATCTGTAAGGCACCACACAATCACCTCTCGTGCAGGCCCTGGTTATATTTCTGCCTCCGTCCGTTGCTTTCACTTTAATGTAGTCCCTCAGTGGGGGTGGGGCAAGACCATGTAAGGTCTTATATATAGCACAGGCATATTTGAGCTTTAAGAAATTTGCAAAGCTTAGTAGGTTATATTTTTGTAATATTAAGCAGTGATGATATGAGAGTGGTTTCCGATCTAAAATTTTTAGAGCTTGTTTGAAAAGTGACTCTTGAAAAGTTTTTTTGAGTGTTGTGACGTTTGTAAGTGACCAGTTTGTAAAACCATATTCCAGATGAGAAAGGATCATAGAGTGAAGAAACATTCTGGCTACTTTATGTGACAGGGATGGTCTAATGAATCTAAAGTTAGCAAGATTAAATTTAACAGTTTTTGATAAGCCTTTTATATGATTTTTAAAAGACAGTGTTGGGTCTAGTACAATGCCAAGGTATTTAAATTTGTTTACTAACTGTAGTTCTTCTCGGTTTAAAAATATATTTGAGCGAGTCCCTTCAATGTGCCGCTTCGAAAACATCATACAGACAGTTTTTTTTAGGGTTCAGTAGTATACATGATTTAATGAGCCACTCCTGTACACGGCTCAATGCAGATGTAAGTGACTGAGAGGCTTCTTGAACAGTTTTTGCATGTGTAAAAAGTACTGCATCATCTGCATACATTAAAATATGGATGTTTTGGCATACAGTAGGCAGCTCGTTAATGTATAAAGAAAAAAGAATAGGGCCAAGTATGGAGCCTTGTGGAACCCCTACTGGACATTCTAAATAGGGAGATTTAATGTTGTCAATAGAAACACAGTGTATTCTATTGCCTAAGTACGAGTTCATCCAGCTGATGGCTTGTTCGGAGAAATTGAAATGTGTTAATCTAGATAGGAGCATCTGATGATTTACAGAATCAAATGCCCTTTTCATATCTAGAAAAACAGCACCAACAACAGGATCAGTGTCTAATGAATGTTTGACCTTTTCCATAAAAACATTAACAGCTGTTTCCGTTGAATGATGAGCACAAAAACCAAATTGCATTGGATGCAAAGGGGAGCCGCATATATTTAGATGTTTTATTAATTGGTTTGCTATCCATTTTTCAATAACTTTTGATATAACTGGCAGGATATTGATTGGTCTATAATTATTTATATCCAATCTACTCCCTGATTTAAAAATTGGTGTAATTGTGGCCATCTTCCAGTCTGGAGGAACAGTAGATTGTTTGATTGATAAATTAATCATATGTGTAATCGGGCATACCAAAGACTCTTTATGTAGTTTAAAAAAGTGTGTGTCCAATCCAAACTGATCCTTGGCTTTGGAATTATTTAACCCATCAATGATGGATGCCACATCTGGTTCCGTGAT
Source organism: Gila orcuttii (assembly GCA_026230005.1). Classification (NCBI taxonomy): domain Eukaryota; kingdom Metazoa; phylum Chordata; class Actinopteri; order Cypriniformes; family Leuciscidae; genus Gila; species Gila orcuttii. Next base: position 61,871,426 of record JAPDVR010000003.1, on the reverse strand, counting down.
AATAAATATCATAAATATCATAAATATAGGCTGTGAACAGTTTACAGGAGAAGAGACACATTCAGGTGTAATGAATAATTGAGATATTTCTTGGACAGAATTAAAAAAAAATGAGTTTAACTCAGACGCTAGAGTGAGTGGATCTTTCACCATTACATTATTAATTTTAAGTTCAGTTAATTTATCTTGTTTATTCTGTTTGCCAATTAGTTTATTAATACTTTGCCATATTTTTTTCCCATTCCCTTTTGCATCGTCAATAATATTCATGAAAACTTGTAGGTTTTAATAATTCTTTCAGGTTTGTTTGTAAAAATTAGGTCTATTGTTGTTTTGGAACGATTAGTTATTCGGGTTGGTGTTTTGATTAATTGCTCCAAATTAAAATAATCCGTTGTGTGTTTAAGGTTTTTCCTTTCTTTCTTATTATCCCAGTTAATATTAAAATCACCTATTAGAATTAACTCTTTTTTCAGATTAACAAGCTTGATTAGAGTTTTAAGATCACTATAAAAATCTATTTTAGCTGATGGTTTACGATACATGCATATGACTGTGAAAGTCATTTCTTTCGAAAGTATAATCTCTACTCCCACACATTCAAGGTTAATGTCATCAGACCATACAATCTCATTACATTTAAGGGTGTCTTTGACATATAATATAACCCCCCCTCCCTTCCCCTGACCCCTATCCTTTCTAAAAACATTATAACCAGGTATTGTTATTGCTGCCTCAGGTGATGAAGAAGTTAACCACGTTTCTGTTAATCCTAGAAAGGAAATATTTGATTGTATTAAAAGATGCTCTAACTGTTCACGTTTGGGAATCATGCTTCTAATATTTAGGTGTCCACCAAGTAGCCCTTTAGGTTTACAGCATGGATCCCAAATCATCTTTGCTTGATTTATAGTCTGGAAAATTCTTAATGCTCTATGTTTCTTAAAAACTAGGTTTTTATGTTTGACTGAGGTTATCATAACTTGGTTGTATTCATTGCTGCAGTTTATACCTAATGAAGTTGATATCGTTTGGTGTTTACCGCCAAAAGTCTGTACTGCTTTGCTGGTACCTTGAAATGGTCTCGTCATTTCTGCGTTGGTGTCCGGGTGTTTCAAATCGATGTGTATGTTCAATTGCTGGACACCATGTTGAAGACGCAGACCCACGGGTGAGGCCACTGCCGCGCCGCCGACCTGGCGCATTCGGTCCACACGAGCCAGGCCCAGATCCGCCCGCGGCGCCGACCGCACGAGCGGTAAGACGCTGCCACAGCACCTCTGATCGGCATGAGCAGGACCCGCAGACCAGGCGCGGCGCGGCAACGACCAAGCGCTCCGCGTCAGCAACCGGGTGAGCTGCGCCGATGGTAGACATATTAGCTGCGGTGGAAGACGAATTAGCTTTGGTGATGGCCAGGTGAGCTGCGCCGGTGGTAGCCAGATGAATTGCGGCAATGGTATCCAGGTTAGCTGTGGTGGTAGCCAGATGAGCTGCGTCAGTGATCTACAAGTTGATAGTGATGATAGGCCGGAGAGCTGCGCCGGTGGTATCCAGGTTAGCTGCGACGGTATTATCCATATTAGCTGCGGTGAAAAACGAATTAGCTGTGGTGATGGCCAGGTGAGCTGCGCCGGTGATAGCCAGGTGAGCTGCGCCGGTGGTAGCCAGATGAGTTGTGGCGATGGTATCCAGGAAAGTGGCAATATTATCCAGGTTAGCTGTGGTGATAGCCAGATGAGCTGCGGCGGTGGTCTACAAGTTGGTAGCGATGGTAGGCCGGAGAGTTGCGGCGATGGTAGGCCGGAGAGCTGCGCCGGTGGTATCCAGGTTAGCTGCGACGGTTGTATCCATGTTAGCTGCGGCATTAACCCGGTAAACTGCGCCGATGGTGGCCAGAGTTGCTGGGGAAGCTGCCTGGGTTGAGTTGATTGAGTGATAACAGAGCTGTTTACCACCATAGGCGGTGGACCAGGATTTGTTTCTACATCACCTGCCAGTAGCAAAATAGCTGTGAAGTATACAAATCCCATGGAAAGGCTAAGTGTATTGGTCTGCTGATGTTTTGTTGAAGGGGGCCTTGCACGGCCGTTATTCAAGAATCTTGAGAACAGTAAATGTTGACTATATTTAGCTGAGTAGTAGACTTGATCACCATTTTCGCTTTTAATACTACAAAGACGTGATATACATAACAATAAATACACGCTTGTAACAGCGGTTAAATATAGAGCAATTTTTGGAAGAGACGGAGATCTTTTTGATGGTTTTCGAGATGTTTGATACAACCACGCAGGGCCTGACTGACTGTGTGACTGTGTTCCGGCGGCCATCTTGGATCTTCCTCATTTAGACATAATTAATTTGACTATTGCTGTCAGATGATCTTGGTGAGAATTAGCAGAGGTTTAGATGTTGATATTTGTTTCATTCGAAGTGTCACCATTATGGTGATCAGTGTTTGCTTTAGTTGGGCTCTTGGCATCATGTAAATGTCACTACTTTATTAACCTTAGTCTACCATAAAAAAAAGTAAAGTTTTATTCTGTAAATGTAAATATGAATATAAATATTAGTGGAATTTCTAAATCATTTACTGATTTTTCATATAAAATCGCCTAAAACTTTAAAATGAACAATCATGATGCTTATGTACATTTCTCAAAAACAAATCTTCTATAAAAAGCATTAAACAAATTTGTATTTGAACAGGCAATTTAAAAATGTTGCTGAGGGAAAAAGGCTCCAGCCTTCCCACAACCCTAAAGAGGAAAAGTGATTTAGGGAATTAATGGATGAAGGGGGATAAGAACATGTGAATAGACCCTAATTGTACAGTCTACAAGCAAGTGCATTCCAAGTAAAGATATAGTGTCAATTTAATACACTTGTTATCAGGGCAGATTAATTGTAGTTAAAGGGATAGTTCACTTTAAAATGAAAATTCTGTCATCATTTACTCACCCTCAAGTTGTTTCAAACCTGTATGAATTTCTTTCTTCTGCTGAACACAAGGGAAGATATTTTGAAGAATGTCAGTAACCAAAACAGTTAACTGGAAACATTGACTTTATGGAAGGTTTGAACCATTCATACAGGTTTGAAACAACTTGAGGGTGAGTAAATGATGACAGAATTTTCATTTTAAAGTGAACAATCCCTTTAAGCTGTGTGTGCTTTAGAAACCGACCTGGTTCCAGTTCCTTAGACAACACTTGACTTGAACATAAAATAATCATTCATAAAGTTTGAAAAAGATGAAGTGAATCACAAGAGTGTTCACATTGGGCTGTTTACAATTATCTAGCATCATAAAAGCATTTCTGAGCCGAAGTGCAAGTACATTTAACCACTAGCTGCAGGGGCGATTCTAGGATTTCACCTTTAGGGGTGTCGATCAGTAAACAAGAGAATGATAAACTTTACTGAAGAAGCAGCACTTGCATGATCCTTCAGATAGCTGATTATAGTTTTAGGGGGGCTGAGACGAAAAATATGGGGGTTGAAGCCCACCTAAAAAGGGTCTAGAACCGCCCCTAAGCTGAACGCACACAAGTGCTCTGTTCTGTTCTGTAGGGCTGTTCTTCATGACCATTTGAGTGTCCGGTCAAAAACTAGATTAGAGCACTATCTGCAGTTAAAAACTTAGGATCAGAAAACACAAAATTTAACAGTTTGCAACAAGCACAACAAAACTTAACTTACCGATGTAGGCCAACTGTAAGGCAACTTGTGACACTGTGGCGGTTCAGGCTCTTTCGTGTTTTAGTGTAAATCCGCTGTAGAAAATTGACAACTTCATTACTAATGGGTTTAAAGCTTATAACAAGTAAATTACTTTAAAAAAATCGATGTATTTCTCTGACTTACCACAACAAAATTTCCGTCAGACCATCAATTTAAATCAGCAGACGGGGATCAGACAGTATCTTCTCGACCGTTGGAATTCAAAACCGTGCGTGCACGCACTCGCGAGACAGAGCTGCGCGCAAACAAATTGTTTAGCTACTTTGTCAAATTAATGAAAATAATGAGTTTATTACTTCTTTTTGTTTATGTTTGCTGTTCAACAGATAAAAAAAATTAAATCCATAATGCAAAATTGTTTAGTTGCGGTACAATAATTTCACATAAATGACAAATAATGAGAGCAGCAAACAAGGCTAAGACAAGACGAAAGCCTCAGCTATAAATGGCTTAGAATGAGCCCTTATGTTTGTTTTTGTACTGAGTAATTTCTTGTTATGATGATAATAATGATGATGATGATGATGACGATAAGGTGAATATAGAGGTGTGCGAGCTAAATTGTCTGCGATAATATCGTATTTTTTGTTTTAACGATGTGCACTTTAACATTATCAAGTATATTTCAAAAACTAAACAAATCGTGCCTACAGAGAACACGCATCTAAAGTTACATGATGAAGTCTAGTTAGTTATAGACTACTAATGCGCGTGTGCATTTTGAGTGCGTTCTTTCACTGCATTATTCAAAAGCTTTTATGAATGCATGTGAATGATCACAAAATTCAAGATATGGGGGTTAGAAAATGTATATATTTATATAATTTTATGTAGTTAATCAATATCACGAGTGCCATTTCAGTTTTTACTCCTCCAAAAATCAGCATGATTAAAATATGCCTGCAGCATATTAAAACTTCTGCAGACGTCTGACAGAAATAAAGTGAGTCTGGTTAGTAATAAGTGAAGCTGGTCATGCTGTTTGTGGAGTTGTTTATTCCTCCTCTGCTGAGATCTTCACAGATTTAATGTCTTCTTTTCTCTTCAGTTGATTTCATCTAAGACTGTGTCTGAAGTAAGTTGTAGTTCTTGTGTTTCTGCTCGTCTCTTTTCCTGTTCTCTTCTTTCCTTCAGTGATTCTGCTTGTTAACAGGCTTTATTAAGGCTGAAATTACTTCATATTAAATATACACAGATTTTGTGGCTCAGATAAGGTCCAGTTCTGGTTTATTTCTTTGATCTTGGCTGACATGTGGCATTGCTATGGCCTGCTTGTGGCCCAGATCTGGCAAACAGGAGTGGGCCACCCAAAGGCCGTCATTCCACGCTGTATGTGGGCCAGATCCGCATTCCACAAGTGCCAGACTTGGGCCGGCTCTGGGCCGACACAATGTTGCTATGTTGTCTGAAGATAAATGCAGTTTTCATACTTTGGCTTTTCGGTTGTTTCTTTTGTATGTTTATCAAAACGACAGACATAGTTAATCACAGGAGGACTGCTGCTTTGGAAGGCCTGCCTGTGTTTCTTCGAGAAGCTATTCAAGAAGTGTAAAGTATGTATCAAAGACTTTAAAAGGCTGAAAGGGTTAGCTCACCCAAAAAAATTTATTGAATTATTCATGAATTATTCACTGTCATGTCATTCCAAACATGTAAGAATTTTGTTCATCTTCGAAACACAAATGAAGATATTTGTAATAAAATCTTGAGAGATTTCTTTCCCTTTATTGCATCTACTCACTTTCAAGGCCTAGAAAGGTAGTAAAACCATTTAAGTAGTCAATGTGACTCCAGTGGTTTAACCTCAATTTTGTGAAGTGATGCAAATATGCTTTATGTGAGAGACAAACAAACAAAATCTCCCAACGCACGTTCACTAGAGCACTATGACACATGCGTGTTGTGTTGATGCAAGAGCAGATGTTCTCACCCATCCTGGAAGCACCAATTTTAGAAAACAAACCAAGACCTAAAGCAACATAAATGTAGAATTTAATAAACGAAGCTTGCATACAGCATCTCTCTTCCCCTGGTTTCCCTTGTTATTAAACAGTGCAGTGTTGCCGGGTGAGGATGTCTGCTCTCAAGTCAACACAACACGCATGCGTCATGGTGCTCTCGTGTACGTGCGTTGGAAGATTTATTTTTTGCGAATAAAGATGTCTGACAAGGTATAAAATGGTCTGTGGTATAGAAGCACACTGGTCATCGGAGGCGAGAGAGATCACGGCGAACTCACGTGTGTCTGTCTATCAGCTGGAACCAGAAAATGACAGTCTCTCTGTCTTTTCCGGCTCCAGATGATCTCCAACTGTTATCTATCTATCTATCTATCTCTAACCAGTGTGCTTTTACTGTCTCTCCAAGCCTATTACAGCAATCAGAAAAAGGTGTAACTCATTTTGTATTTCACATACTTACTCTCCGCTCATCTCCTGACTGTTTTTACACACAGAGCACTCGCATCGCTTATCAAATTGAGGTTAAAGCACTGGAATCACATGGGTTACTTTAATGATGTCTTTACTACCTTTCTGGGCCTTGAAAGTGGTAGTGGTGTAGGCTGTCAATAGAGGGACCGAAAGCTCTGATTTCATTTAAAATATCTTCATTTCTGTTTGAAGCTTAACGAAGGTCTTACGGGTTGGGATCGACATGAGGGTGAGTAAATGATGACAGAATTAACATTTTTGGGTAAACCAACCATTTAAAGAAGGGATGTCCAAACCTGCTCCTGTAGGGGCCAGAATCCTGCAGAGTGTAGCTCCAACCTACCTGGAAGTTTCTAGTAATCTTGATTATCTGGTTCAGATATGTTTAATTGGAGATAAAGCTAAATTCAGCAGCACAGTGACCCATAGAGCAGGACTGGACACCCCTAGTTTAAACCGTTTCCAGATTTTGTGTTTTCTTCTTATTTACTTGTTCTAGACCTGGTCTTTCCATTCTTTGTGTTGTCTGTTCTTTTATAATATTAACTTTTGATTAATGATTTCATATTATCTACCACTACAAATCTGAAAACTAGTCTAATGCATAGTGGGTTCATTCTCATAAAATGTTAAAATACCACTTGCTTTTTACTTTTTGAGAATAAACAACTTGTTTATTCAACTTGAATTTTCTAACAACTTGAATTTTAAACTAAAATTTATTTGTATTTTGTGTTTGTGTTATAGGAGACTGAAGATGGGACAAAATGTTATGTGGATGAAGGATGAACCCAATAGCAGACAGCAAATGATTCTCACAGGGTTTATTAATGGACAAAAACAGAAAACAAAAACCCACGATGGGGCAAAACAAGGCAGGACAAGACTAATACTCAGAAAGTAAACTCACAGCTACGACAGGAACAGACACTTCTTGAAGACAGGACTCTCAACAGGTTACTCACAGCTTGATACACACAACGTATGACAACATCAAACAATGAACCGACACAGGACAGCAAACACAAGGGGAGCAAATAGGGAACACTAATGACGAGAACAGGTGAAACTGACTAGACAATAATGACAAGACGAGGTTAACAAGGGGGCGGAGTTACATAACGAGACAACACAAGCACATGGCCCAAACAACAGACCATGCGCTTGTACACAAAACATGATTCTGTCATGATCCTGCCACAAGACTAGGAAAAATCAAGGACATGATGGCAGAATCATGACAGAACCCCCACCTTAAGGAGCGGCTACCAGACGCTCCTCAAGGGGACATTTAACATGGGACATGACATACTGTGACAATGACACAAACCAACAATACATGACAAAAACTAACAAAGGCAGACAAGAAAACACAACGACAGGGTTGGGATTGAACAATAAAAACAACAAACATGAACTAACATGAACTAAGAATGGGCAATACTTCTAAAGCATTTATTAATCTAAGTTAATATTAATTACTAATACATTAACTAATGTTATCAAATACACCATTAGATTGTAATAATGTTGTGAACCAACATGAATAAACAATAACTAATAAAGTAACAAATGTATTGCTCATTGTATAGTTCATGTTAGTTCATATATTAACTAATGTTCCTTACTGTAAAGTGTTACCTGAAAGTATATCTTTCATTTGCATGGAAGAGTAGAAGTAGAATAGAAATTAGATGTTCTAATGAAAAACAATGAAGAATGAGTTAAAAATGAATATAAGATTCACGTCTCTCTTAAAAGTTTTATGACCTCTTTTCCAGTATGTCTTTTCTGGCACTCTTTCAGTTCCTCTTCTGTAGTGAAGGACTTCATGCATTGAAACACACATCGCTGTCTCTTTTCTGCTGTAATATTACGAATGAATCTTCTCCTTTGTGTGAATCTTCAGGTGTTTCTTCAGGACTGAAGTCCAATGAAACTGTTTCCCGCACTGATCACAGTTAAATGCTCTTTCTTCAGAATGAGAAGCAGAAGTGTTTTCAGAGAGAAAGCCTGAGCCGCTTCTTCCCAGTGTGAACTCTCATGTGAATCTTCAGACTTCATTTACATGTGAAGCGTTTTTTTACACTGAGGGCAGGAGACAGATTTTTTCTTTCTTGTTCAAGTCCATCAGGTCTAAAAGAAACATTAAAACAAGTGAGATTTCAAATGAGAGACGTGAAATGAAAAGTGAAGCCCAAAGTCAAGATCACTGATGAGTTCAATAGTCATTTTAAACCCATCATATCTGGTCAACAACCGCTGTGCACGATTATGATCTATTTTAATGTCATGAAGATGATTTGTGTTATAAATCACTAGTTTGGTCATGAAACTCTAGACGAAGCAGGCCCGACATGTGATCTATAATCAATAACATAGTTTCACTGATTCTCCAGAAGGAAATACGATGCATGCATGAAGATACATGCATGTTTCCCAGAAGACAAATTAAGTCAAATTTAACAAAATTAAAATTAAAAAATCTGAAGAACATTGTTTTGCACTTTTTTTTACAATTAAAAAAAAAAAGTATTAAGAATCAAGGGGACAAACTTTTGTAAATGGGTCATTTTTGTAAATGTAGCTATTTTTGGTTTTGTGGACTATATGTAAAATTTTTATTTAAATTATCTTGTTCAGGACAGTACTAAATAAATCATTTTGTATGATCTGCCTATATGTTAATCGCCACAGACCAATGGTAGTTCCAAGGTGTTTACCAGCCAGAGCGAACTTTCCAAAATATTTCGCTTCGGCAAACAGCTTCAAACTCCCAAAACGAATTCAAAACTTTGTTTTGGCCTGATTTTGATTGAAATGTCATGAGAGTTCGTTCTTTGGTTTCGTTTGAAGTATTTTAGGGCCTTTATATCTAATTACTTTTGTGCCAATAATAATGAATGTAACTTTTCAAGAAACTAATGAAAATATAACTTGAAACTGAATAAAATATCTTTGAAACTGAAAAAGAATGAGTTGCAGGCACATTTCTGACTTTGTTTTTAATACACTGCATGTTTTGCTAACTTTTTCTCATATTTCTTTCGTTGATCTAAACTTACAAATGTGCTTCCAGAGTTTTCATTTATGCTTCTGAAGTTTTCGAGTTTTCATTCGCCGTTCTGACACATAGCTCTCGTGGGGGCGGGGCTAGTAGAGGTGTGTTCTCATTGGCTACTGAGTTTTGGATTGACAGCTGCTTGACCTGGAAGTGAAGACGTCAGTGTTGTGTTTACATGTGTGGATGTGAGCGTCTGTGAGCACAGCTTTATATTTAAAAATCATTTAAAAATATAAAAAGTAACACAAAGTGAAAATAAAATGGGAATTTGGGGTTATGGAAAAGACTTACCACGGTGAATACACAATACTAACAAGAACTGTTAATGAAACATGGAAACTGCTCCTGATGAATAGAATGAAAATCATAATCATACAAATCCATCTCAGCTAACACACGACGTACCAGTAAGGTGATTTATTGGTATTTTATATTTATTTCGTGACTTTTACAACGTAACGATGTTGCATGCTCATAGTTTTTTTTGCACTTTATGTACAGTGAAGCGATACACAGCGTGCGCCGAAGCATACAAGCACAGTATAACCGCTGACAGGACAGGAAGGTCCGTTTTTGTGAAAAGACTTGTGAAAGACTTTATTTCAATGTAGACTTATGCCACTGCTCGGTAGTTCCTATTGTGCTGGGTTATGTGAAGTAGTCGTGATTCGCCTCTAATAACACAATTGCTCTAAACACGTGCACGCAGAGTGGATTTGAACTTTGAACGATTACGTAATCGTGATTAGAAAATCGATTAATTGTGCAGCCCTAATATATGTACAGCTTTTCTGGGGGCGCTTAATAAACTGGAAAACTTCATATCCACAAAAAAAAAAAAAAATCTGATGACTTGTAATAAAGTTCACTCTCCCTTTAATTTCTGCGGTGATCAGTGTCGCTCCGGAGACTAGGGATGGGAATTGATAAGATTTTATCAATATAAATGCCACTGACGATTCTGCTTATCGATCCGATTCCTGATAGCACTGTGTGGAAAAAAGTAGTCATATGCTTTTTCGGCAAAAAAAAAAGTGGTTTTATTTTGTTTTAAAGCTTACACTTGTTTAAAGGGGGGTGGGTGGAATCAGAATGCTCCACATGAACAGTGATGGAGTAACGCGTTACAAAAGTAATGCATTACAGTAACATATTACTTTTTGCTGTAACGCAGTAGTGTAAGGCATTACTAATCAATTTTCAGTAATATTTTACTATATTACATGTTCAGTTATGCTTGCGTTACAACACACTTTTAGTTTTAATTGTAAAAAAAAACAACAAAAAAACAGCAAGACCGCGAGACATTAACGAATGAAAAATGCAAGTAGGCTAAGTTACCTGTTCGTGGTCAGTCAATAGCCGCGTGTGGTGTCCAAGTTTGTAAATAAAGACTAAATGGCAGCGTCTGATATATTTTTTTATAGCGATTTATTTTTTAACAGGAGTGCCGTGAGGCATGATTTCGGCCTCTGTGCTCGCGCTGGCCAGTGGAAAAGCGGCTAATGGATGAAAAAGAAGACTGTACATTCGCGAGATGGACGTATGCACATTAGGCTACTCCATTTGTTCTGTGTTTTCTTTCTAAACAGTTACTGTAGGCTATGTTTAGGTGGTATTTTTCTTGTTTTCATCATGCAATCATTTTTGATGCGGTGGTGACGCGTTCACGTATCATGATGTAAGGAAAGCAACTAAAAGCTGTCACAAAGAACCGGCAAAAGCAATGATTATGAATATGTCAAATATAGCAAGGAGACATTTTAATTGTTTATTAATAAAGATGAAGTTGAAGTTTCTGACTTGCGATCTTCGCAATAGTGAATGCGCCAGAGAGAAATGCACATTTCATACAGAAAAGCAGGGAGCAGTCCGTTTTCTTTCGTTTTGAATCGTTCTGTTTACAAGTAGACATTTCAATAAATATTTTTTTCAGGTCTGTGAAGTAGGCTAGGCTACCTTATAGCCTACACTGAGTTTCGGTTAATTTATGAGACGCGCTCCAGTTCACGCGCAGGTGCCTCCATGTCGTGATTATCTATTGTCTGCTATATTTACTTCTTATTTATTAAATCCAGGCAATTGGTTGATGAAACATTGATTAAAATTAAGATACAATTAGTACAAATCTAAATTCACTTTAAAGACAGGCTTTGTGTCTTCTGTGTAAGGTCTCTGTGAAAGTTTTAAAACAGTCTTTTAGTGCCGCTTCAGAGCGGTCGCGTCCGTAACGGAGAACTGTCACGTAGGCCTACATTGTTTTTTCCTCATAAATGCGAACACGAAAAATAAAATAAAATGAATATTTTATGTTCTGTGGAGAGTCAACCCTTCTTCATCCGGTGGGTAGTATTACTTTTGATTTGCGCAGTGTAATTCACCGAATTACAAAAAAATATTTTGCCTCCTAAAAGTTAAATATTTTTTTTGTCACGCATGAATGCGTGTATTTCCCTCATATTAAATATAAAACGCATGTGTAGACTGATATTTTTCTAATGTCTGGACTCTTTTAAGGGGGTATCCTATGGATAAACAGACGTTTCAATATATTGGTATTAAATGCATTTTCTGAGAATTTATATTTCAAGTTTTGACTGCAAATGTCACGTCCAAAACGCTGGAATTCCCCAATTTTAAATAATTTATCCTCAACTAGTTTTGTGGTGTAGGTCTACGTATTTTATAATGTTAACTTCAAAATTCAAATAATACTAATAGTAATTTAAAGATGTGGTAGCATTGGATCTGGACGGGAAGGATAACTCTTGGAGTTGGAAGGGGTGTGTCGATTCTGCAGGTTCGTGGATCTGAGTGTCGCGATTTCGGTTTCATATAGCATATCGTTACAGCCTTAGAATGTTAAGTTCTAATTCTGTATAGTTATTTTGGTGAAAGTAACTCAAAAGTAATACAGGAGTAATGTAACGCATTACAATTCTGAGACAGTAATATTGTAAGGAAATGAATTACTTTTAAATTACAGTAACAAGTAATGTATAATGTATTACAGTTCGGAAGTAACTTGCACAACACTGGCTGTTACTAACAGCATTAATTTTTCCAGTAACGAGTAATCTAATTGATTACTCTTCTCATCTTAATAACGGCGTTACCATTACTGCCAAAAAATGCGCCACGTTACTATAACTGATGAAGCTTTTTTTTTTCATCAGACCAACTAGATCTCTGAGCGAGAGGCAAATACTTTTTTTACTGTTCTTCCTTGGTTAGTGGGCAGAGGACGAGACAAGCGCATAAATGCTGACGATTGGCTATAAGGTAGAGTAAAATGTCATTGTAAGCCAATCAGAGGTAGAGTTGGTCGGGTGTTCGAAAGCACGCATAGTAGTGATGGGCATTCGGCTCTTTTGACTCAGCTCACTGAAAAGAGCCGGCTCTTTTGGCTCACAAACGGCTCTTTAAATGACTGACTATAATATTTCAATTTTTATTACATAATTATTTAATTTCTATAGGCTAAATTTGTAAAAATAGAGTCGGCTCTTCAGATATGCGAGCCAGCTCCCGACGTTCACCTAAAAGAGCCGGCTCTTAGAGTTGGCTCATTCGTGAATCGCGAACGACCCATCAAAAGCTCATTCGCGAAACGAGTCGATCCATCATCACTAACGCTCATTCGCGAACGACCCATCATAACTAACGGCTAACGCTCATGAATTGCGAACGACCCATCATAACGTATAGTCGGACAGGGTAGAGGTGGGGTCACATTTGAGCATTTAAAATAAAATTTTACTTGAAAGTATTGCAATAGTTACTTTAAGTAACTAGTTACTTTTAAAATTTGTAACTGAGTAACTAATTTAGTTACTTTTTGGAAGAAGTAACTAGTAACTGTAACTAATTACTTTTTAAAAGTAACTTGCCCAACACTGCACATGAAACTTTGGTCTTCCAAACTTTTACCATCGTGTTGATTTATTTTGATTAATATGTGCGAGGGAGAGAGAGCAAGCACTAGTACTAGCGCTAGCGCTTAGTTTGGAGCCGGTGAAGCCTTGTTTATACTTCGCCTGGTTCCGCAGAGAAAGAGTGCGCCCGCGACCGGGGCTCTCTCTCTCTCTCTGCTCGTTCTCTCAGTTTAACATGAACATTGCGCCCTGTCAAAAGCGCAGCAGTTCATCTACATTACTCACCGATCAAATAAGACTTTGGCGGGGCAAAAATCGCTTTGGCGGCCGCCCCTGTTATTGCAAACGGCATAATTTATCTCGGTTAGTAAGATACTAACTAAATACTCCTTTGTTCAAATCGCTTTGACGTCATGACACACAGATGCGTAGGACGCCATGCTATGGTGCCCGATAAAGGACAAAAAGGACAGTTGTGAGCTCATATACTATGGCTGGGACTCGGAGCAGGAGCATCGATAAGAGGAATCGTTAACGTCGAGGGCATACAATATCGTTGGTTCATAAAATTTAGAACCTGTTCTCGAATGGAACCGGTTTTCAAATCCCATCCCTACCGGAGACTGTAAGCTGGATCACGAACAGTTGGAACTGATCCATCCTAACAACGAGAGTAAATGAAGACTGCTATTTTCATTCTTCATCTTTGAGTCGATTTTTATCATTAGAGGGTAGTTGTGTACACATTTATGTTCAAACACCATGTAAAAGTGAATTTTGCATAATAGGTGCCCTCTATTTAACAAGGTTTTGCATATCGCATTTTTCTTCAATATCACATAACCCTATGTGAGATCAACCAACTAAATGTGCAGTCGCTCATTCTGACTAATAAGAAACTAACGAGTCTGTTTCTCAACACATGAAAATTAACCACTTACTGTGATTTCAGACTGTGATTGTTTTTCATATGAGTGAATAAAGAAGATAACTGAACAAACCTCTGCATGGATCATCTTCATGTGCAGCTTCAGATCACTTTTTAAAGCAAAACTCATTCCACACTGATCACAAGTGTGCAGCTTCTCTTTGCTGTGGATCCTCTCATGGGTTTTTAGATATGATGACACACTGAATCTCTTGTCGCAGTGTGAACACTTGTACGGTTTTTCTCCAGTGTGGATCTTCTCATGTTTTTTCAGAGATGATGAGTCACTGAATCTCTTGTCACAGTGTGAACACTTGTACGGTTTCTCTCCAGTGTGGCTCCTCTCATGTGTTTTCACAGTTGATGACTGACTGAATCTCTTGTCACAGTGTGAACACTTGTACATTTTTTCTCCAGTGTGGATCCTCTCATGTGTTTTCAGATGTGCTGACTGATTGAATCTCTTGTCACAGTGTGAACACTTGTAAGGTTTTTCTCCAGTGTGAATTCTCTGGTGCTGTATTAAACTTTGTGCTGTAGTAAAAGTCTTCTCACACTCAAAGCACATGTACTCTCTCACATTAGTATGTATTCTTTGATGAAGTTGTAAACTGTACAGCAGTGAAAAACTCTTTCCACACACAGAACATGAATGTGGCTTCTCCTTCGTATGAACCATCAGGTGTGTCTTCAGGTTTGATGCCCTAAGAAATGCTTTTCCACACTGATCACATCTGAATGTTTTCTCTCCAGTGTGGATCCTCATGTGAACATTAAGGTGTGCTGATTGTGCGAAACTCTTCCCACACTGATCACATGTGTGAGGCTTCTCTCCAGTGTGGATCATCATGTGTTGACTAAGATTTGCTTTTAGTGTGAAACTCTTCCCACACTGATCACATGAGAACGGCTTCTCTCCAGTATGAACTCTCATGTGCTGCTTGAGATTACGTTTGTCTATGAAACTCTCACCACTCTGAGTGCAGGGGAGCTGCTTCTCCCCAGTGTGGATCCTCATGTGAATCTCTAAACTATCTTTCCTTGAGAAACTTTTCCCACACTGATCACAAGAGAACGGCTTCTCTCCAGTATGAACTCTCATGTGACGGTCAAGATTACCTGCCTTTGTGAAACTCTTTCCACACTGATCACATGTGAACGGCTTCTCTCCGGTGTGGATCCTCATGTGAATCTCAAGATTACGTGTGTTTGAGAAACTCTTTCCACACTGAGTGCAGGTTGTAGATTTCTTGGCTCTTCTTCTCTTTAAAAATTTATTTTTAATCTTCGAGCGACTCAAAGGTTTTTCTCCAGGTTTGACATGATGTTCCTCCTTCACTTCACTCAGTTCTTCACTCTCCTCCTCCACTTCACTCAGTTCTTCACTCTCCTCCTTCACTTCTCTCAGTTCTTCACTCTCCTCCTCCACTTCACTCAGTTCTTCTCTCTCCTCCTTCACTTCACTCAGTTCTTCTCTCTCCTCCTTCACTTCACTCAGTTCTTCTCTCTCCTCCTTCACTTCACTCAGTTCTTCTCTCTCCTCCTTCACTTCACTCAGTTCTTCTCTCTCCTCCTCCACTTCTCTCAGTTCTTCTCTCTCCTCCTTCACTTCACTCAGTTCTTCTCTCTCCTCCTTCACTTCACTCAGTTCTTCACTCTCCTCCACTTCACTCAGTTCTTCACTCTCCTCCTTCACTTCAGTCAGGTCTGAAATGAAAGAAAATGTTTTAATTTTCAGCATATCAAAATAATTCAAAGAGAAATATAAAGTGAAAGGATATAAAAGTCGATTTCAAGTGCTATTTATAGCTCATACCTTCATGAAACATACACAGATCGTAGAAGATAGCACATCATTATTTACAGCAGATTCTCATGATTAAAATATAATCTATTGCAGCGGTTTTCAATAGGTGAGGCACAGGGGAGGCGCAACACGCAAAGAAAAAAAAAACAGTATACAGCTCTATTGATATCAGTAATTGTGCATTTATTAGCTTTAAAAAATGCATCGTTTCCTTGTCCCAAGTCAACAGAAGTCAGCATTAAGGGAGGAGACAGGACCCAGCAAAAAAACGTAGGAAATTAGATCCTGAGTACTTAAATGGCGCTTTGGCGCTTTTCCACTGCATGGTACGGTACGGCACGCTTTAGCACTTTTCCACTGCATGGTACGGTACGGTACGGTACGGCTCGCTTTAAATGGTATCACCTCTGTTGAGGTTCCAAGCGTACCGTACCAATACTAAAATGTGACGTACACACACCAGATCACTGATTAGTCAGACAGAATCGTCACTACCAGCGTCATTGTATTTGCGAGACATCAAACCCGCTAGATTTAAATAGCCAGTAACAGCCACCGCTGTAGCACCTGTTTTAAAACTACTTGCTTGAAGAAAAAAGAAAGAAAGAAAACTTCCAAAAAAAGAAATGGCTGAATCGTGGTCAGTGGACGAAGTGCAGACGTTCCTCTCGTTGGTTGCCGAGGAGCGGATAAACTATAACGGTCAGACTATAATCCAGGGGCGTAGCCAGAATTTTTTTATGGGGGGTCCCGTCTTTAAATGAGGGGGCAACATATTTATTTATATATATGTATATATATATATATATATATATATATATATATATATATATATATATATATATATATATTTATTTATATATATATAGCCAGAATTTTATATACAGGCCTATTCTGGTGGGTGCGGTGATGCGGTGGTGACTCATGTAACATGTAAGGGTGGCGCTGCCAATAAAGCACCTTAAAGCTGTCACAAAGAACCGGCAAAAGTAATGATTATGAATATGTAAAATATAGCAAGGAGATATTTTAATTGTTTATTAATAAGTGTTTTCTTGTCGGCTAAGATGAAGTTGACGACGCTGACTCGCAATATTCAGTAGTGAAAGCGCCAGAGAGAAATTTCAAATTTCAGAAATTACACATTTCATACGGATTGCATAAGCAGAGAGCAGTCTGTAGTCGGTTTTCTTTCATTTTGAATTGTTCTGTTTAAAAGTAGACATGTGAGGCAAGTAGGCTACCTTATATGCTGAGTTTCGGTTCATTTATGAGACGAGCTCCATCACGCGCCGGCGCCTCCGTTTTTTATCTATCGTCTGCTATATTTACTTCTTATTTATTAAATCCAGGCAATTGGTTGATGAAACATTGATTAAAATTAAGATACAATTAATACAAAACGAAATTCAGGTTAAAGAAGGTTTTGGTGCAGAAGGTGCAGGTTTTGTGCTTTCTGTTTGATGTCTCTGTGAAAGTTTTAAAGCATCTTTTAGTGTCGCTTTCGGAGCGCTCACGTCCGTAACGGAGAACACGTCCGTAACATTGTTTTTTCCTCAAATGCGAACACGAAAAATAAAATAAAATAAAATGAATATTTTATGTACTGTGGAGACTGAGAGCCAACCCTTCTTCATCCGGTGGGTAGTATTACTTTGGTTTGCGCAGTGTAATTCATTTAATCACTAAAAATATTTTGCCTACTAAAGTTTTTTTTTTTTTTTTTTTTTTTTTTAAGCAATCAGAAATCTGAGGGGTGCCACCCACTTTGAAGCGGTACTAAATGCAGTGGAAAAGCAAACCGAGCTAAAGTGAACCGAGCCGTGCTATGCTGAGCCGAGTCCTACCTCGCAGTGGAAAAGCGAAGCGAGCCGAACCGTGCCGCGCCGAGCCGAACCGTACTGAGCCGTAACAGCAGTGGAAAAGCGCCAAAAGTTAGGATTCCCCTGGTCCAAGGCTGCACCTCTGCCGCAGTGTGTGGTCTCTGCAAGGAGGTACTGGCAAATAATAGCATTAGACCATGCAAACTTCGGCGTCACATTGAAACTAAGCACACGAATTTAGTGAACAAGCCCGTTGAGTTTTTTTAAAGGAAGCGTGATGATTTGCAGTCACAAAAAAACTAAATACAGTCGTTTGGCACTATTAATATAAAGGCGAAAGGGGCTTCCGGTTGAAATGGCGGCGTGAATGGTCGTGTAATCAGTAGTAGAGCCCGACCGATATGGATTTTTGGGGGCCGATGCCGATACCGATAAAAAAAGCCTGATACCGATATATCGGCCGATATTATTTATGTGTACAGTAGCAATATTATTTATGTGTATTATAGTACAGTACCAGTCAAAAGTTTGGACACACTTTCCTATTGGTGTGTACAAACGTTTGATGGGTACTGTATATAAAATACACAGTATTTAAACTGAATAAATATATAAACGTTTTGCAATGATCACTCAAATGTGGTGATAAACACTTGTGTGACAAAGATATGTAATGGAGGCAGGGGGAATGATAGAATGAGAATGATACATTTGAGCTGTAACCAAACTAGTTTGCATTGCATGTTATATTATATTATATTCTAAATACTGTTGCATAATCTTCACTAACGACTTTGTCTTTTAATTTAGTCACGTTATATAAAACAACTTGTATCAATAAATATATCAAAAGTGTCACTGACATTATCTTCTATTTTTAGTCTTAATTCCTCTAATCTCTACCAGTGGAGGAAGAACTCAGATCTTTTTACTAAAGTAAAATGTATTATATCATAATGAAAACGTTTTTAATTACATAATGTACAGACTTTTATACTATTTTAAATAAGTAGTAAGCAAAATGTACCTACTAAACGTGAAACTAGGCTACTCTTAATGCAAAATGGCCCTATATAAAGTGTTATAATTATATAAATTATTGGAATATTGCTTGATGTTGTAACGTAGCGTTATAGGCAGAATAAGCTTTAACACTGAGTCTACACACCGGACGCGGACGTTATTGCTCGCGTGAGTCGCAACAGCTGTTTACCCGAGACGCGGAAAAGCACCCGTTACAGAGCAGAATGGGCCATCCGTTTACTGTCGGAGATTTGTCGGTCGCGCCACGCATTTTAATCAATGTTTAATAAATCAATTGCCTGGATTTATAAATAAGAAGTAGGCTAAATATAGCAGACAATATAATCAGGACTTCTCAGCTGCGCGCTTGCAATAGTCACAAGCTCACACAATACGTGACAGAGGCTGGCAGCAGAGAAATCAATTCAGTGAATTACACAGCGCAAATCAAAAGTAATAGTCTACTACCCACTGGATGAAGAAGGGTTGTCTCTCAACAGAACATATAATATTCATTTTATTTTATTTTTCGTGTTCGCATTTATGAGGAAAAAACAGACGTGACAAGCTCCGAAAGCGGCACTAAAGTGCTTTAAAACTTTCACATAGACCTCGAACAGAAAGCACAAAGTCTTTCATTAAAGTCAATTTCGTTTTGTATTAATTATATCTTAATTTTAATCAATGTTTCATCAACCAAATGCCTGGATTTAATAAATAAGAAGTAAATATAACAGACAATAGATAATCTCGAAACGGAGGCGCCGGCGAGTGAACTGCAACTCGTCTCATAAATGAACCGAAACTCAGCATATAGACCTGAGAAATATATCTATTGAAATGTCTACTTTTAAACAGAACAAATCAAAACGAAAGACAAACTGCTCTCTGCTTATGTAATCCTTCTGAAATGTACATTTCTCTCTGGCGCGTTCAAAGATCGCGAGTCCGCATCCTCAACTTCATCTTTGCAGCCCACAATGACTGAAAACACTTGTTATTAATAAACAATTAAAATGTCTCCTTGCTATATTTGATGTATTCATATCATTGCTTTTGCCAGTTCATTGTGACAGCTTTTAGGTGCTTTATTGGCAGCGCCACCCTTACATGAATCACCGCACGCCGCATTTTTTTTAAATATTCATTTATCGGCCATTATAAATGCCGATACCGATAGTTATGAAAATGCCTAATATCGGCCGATAATATCGGCTCGCCGATATATCGGTCGGGCTCTAATCAGTAGCTCCCGATAGTCAGTCAGATTTATCTCCTGAAATTCAAATACTAAACTCGTATTCTGATTAAAAAATGAGTGGGGGTGGAAGAATGAAAAGTCGGAAAACTTTTCGTAATCAAGTAAAAGGGAAGGAACAAAGTATAATCGAGGACGCAGGCACTTCACCTGAAAGGGATGGCGATGCGGGGGAAACTAAGCTAACAGGCGAAGACGAACAGACTGTGGCTTACGTTGGAGTTGAAACTAATATAAAAGCGACAGAAGCATCTAATCGTGCAACCCCATAACATCAGCGAAACATTGCTACTCACTGCAGCTAGAGATATGTGTTCAGTGATGCTGGGAGAAGCAGCTGCTGCTAAACTAGATGTGATCCCTATCTCTGACAATAACAGCGACGAATATCAGACATGGCTTGTGATGTTAAAGAGCAGGTCCTGGACTGTGTTCGTGAAAGCCCCTTTCACGCCATTCAGCTGGACAAGTCCACTGACGTCGCACACTGTGCTCAATTTATGGTGTACGTCCGCTTTATCAAGGAGCTCAGTGTCCAGGAAGATTTTTTTTTTTTACGTTCCTCTACCTGCCACAACTTTTCAAGGCCTTGAATAACTTTTACCAGGCTAATTGCCTTGACTGGGGCCGGTGTTGTGGGATATGCACTGATGGGGCAGGAGCAATGACTGGCCATCACAGCGGTCTCGTAAAACAGGTGCAGGTAGTTGCCCCTGCGGCTGTCTGGAAGCACTGCATTATCCATCGGCAGGCTTTAGCAACAAAAAGGATGCCCCAAGAATTGCATGCCATTCTTGATGAGGCTGTCAAAATTGTGAACCTAATTAAATCGCTTGCCTTAAACGCCCGTCTGTTCTCAATCCTCTGCAATGAGATGGGCGCTAACTTCCAGCAGCTGCTCCTGCACTTCGAGGTCAGGTGGCTCTCTCGGTGCAAAGTCCTCACCAGGCAGTGTGATTTGCGCGAAGAAGTCCTCCTCTTCCTCACCGAGATTAACTCCCCACTGGCAAAACATCTGGCAGACATGAACTGGCTTGCTATGTTGGCCTATCTGACATCTTCGATAGGATCAACTCCCTCAACACCTCTCTCCAGGGCAAAGTGTGCCACATATTTTCGGCACACAATCAAGTGTCTGGGTTGAGGAAAAAGCTGGACTTGTGGTGTGCTCGTGTTGAACAAGGTTCGGTGGAAATCTTCCCAACCCTGGAGGATGTTGCAGAGAAGACAGGGCTGCCTCTAAATTCTATGTCACTGCGCATTTGAATGGGTTGCGTGACCAGTTTGGCGAGTATTTTGGAGAGGACGCAATGGGAAATAAGTGGGTGAGAAATCCGTTCTCTTTCCCTGCCACACCCCATGATGGACTCGATCTCATCTCGAATGTGGACTTGAAGCAGAGACTGGTATAAATGCCGATCACACATTTCTGGTTGTCTGTGGAGAGCGAGTTCCCCCAGATCTCCACTAAGGCTATGAAAGTCCTAATCCCCTTCACCTCCACCTACTTGTGTGAGTGTAGGATTTCTGCACTGACCATGATTAAAAACAAATACAGATCAAGGCTGCAGGTGGAGGAAGACTTGCGTTTATTTCTCTCTGCAGTGCAGTCCCGCATCAAACACCTCTGCGCATTAAAAGTGCGGCCTCATTGTTCCCACTGATATGGACTATGGAATGAAGTTGTTTAAATCTGAGATTTTGTGTGGCTGAAATCGTTAAATAAAAATTATGAAAATATGTGAATCTGTTTGATTTGATAACATGCCTTCAATGCAGTTGATTGTTATATGTTATGCGTTCCATGAACAAAAAGCATTGTCGTCAAAAAGCATTCATTGATCAGAGAGCTGGCCATTGTGCTGATTTTGTTTGAGACGATGTGCATTCAAATGTGTGTTTAAAAGGATAGTTCACTTGTTCACCAAACAGTTAACTGGTCCCATTGACTTCCATAGTAAGAAAGAAAAAAATATACTATGGAAGTCAATGGGACCAGTTAACTGTTTGGTTGACATTCTTCAAAATATCTTCCTTTGTGTTCAGCAGAAGAAAGAAATTCATACAGGTTTGAAACAACTGGAGGGTGAGTATATGATGTCAGAATTTTATTTTTAACATGAACTATCCCTTTAAGGCCCAGACACACCGCACCGATTTCACATGTTAAAGGGATACTCTACTGGTTTTTCATATTAAACTATGTTATTCCCTTAACTAAGACGAGTTGATACATACCTCTCTCGTCTCAGTGCGTGCATTCAATCGTTCTGTCTTGCGGTGAAACTTTGTTAGATCTTATCTCAGCCCATCTCAGTTCATTCAATACGTGCCCAGAAGAGAAGCGACCAAACACCTCCACGTCTTCCCTATTTAAATACAGTTACACGAGTAGTGTAACTCGACCTAGGACGGTGACACAAAATAAAACGTTGCGCTTTTCTAAGCGTGTAAAATGGATAACTATATTGTATGGCAGAATATCATAGCAAGTGCTTGGGAGCACTTCGACTCGGCGCAGTAATATCATCTCTCGTGAAAAGTCCGCTCCCGTTGAAATGAGAGGGAGGAGGAGAGGGAGCGGGGGGAGAGGACTTGATGTTGAAAATCAATATGGGCATTTCTCAAAGTTCACTATATGACGAGGTCACCCTGAACAATTTAAGGCCAGATTTTCGCTCGCCGGCAGGTTTCGGGAGATCGCCAACAATTCACCCGAAATCATAGGAAAATCGGTGCTCGTTCACGTTAGTAACAATCACGCAGTGTGAATTATCAAAGACGAGTCGCCGATGCCAGTGAGAGATTTGGCATGCTACATATCTATATCTGGACCTGTCGGCGATTCACAATCCTGCGGTGTGACTGTGTTCTGACTGAAAGCTACATCGGCGATAACCGACAGCCAATGAGAGAGCAAGATACAGGGCACCGGGATGTTCGGGAGGAGTTATAGATCAGAATATCAGTATTTTAAGATATATTTACAATTATGTCAAACAAAGCAAACATATTTGCTTGACCAACAGTACATTGCAAAATTATTTATTTACCCCCAAATTCTCTTTGCAGAACACACACACTCCATGCCCTCATCTCCCCAACCATTTCCTCCTGCATAAACTTTTTCTTTTTATCCTTTTCGCTGCAAATCAGAGCACAGACAATTTGGATCGCAAGCTTCTTGCAGGCTATCATTTTTTAAATTTCGTGATCATGCGTTATTTCCTAATCACTTCCCGCGTGTGTTTGTTTGCTTGTGAAACGTAGTTTGCGGACCAGACAGAAGTTGTCTGCAATTCTTTCTTTTGTAAAGTCATATAGTGTGAAACGATCCATCGTTTAGTGTGACCACAGCAGAAACTGAATGTTACCCCAGATAGTCACGCAGTGTGAAAAGAACAGTGACCCGACTACTTTGAGAATGCAGTGTGAACTTGGCATTACTGACCATTTTTGAAAACCAAAAATTAAACTGTTTGTACCATTTCATAATTGAACTGTTTGTCTAAAAGTGATGAAGTGCTTGAATGTTTCTAACATGAACAAAGTTCTTCAGCATCATGAATGAATGAAGAATAACCACCAACCTCTTTGTTCTTCAGGATCTTCAGTGTGTTTCATTCTGCAGGTTCTGGATCACTCGTGTTCTCACTGTCCTCTTTAATAAACTCAGTCTTTGCAGATTTCAGCTCTTCCTGATGCTCTGATGCTCGTCTTCACTTGTAGCTGATGGGAATATCCCAGCATTTATTGATGAATTACAGTGGGAGGAGCTTCACTGATGATGAATTACAGTGGGAGGAGCTTCAATGATGATGTGATCTGCCAAAATTTCAAAAAAAAGTTACTGAGTTTGTTTTATGCTCATGGACAACAGAATATAAATAGTTATATTATAAATAGTGCTGGGCAACGATTAAAATTTTTAATCGCGATTAATCGCATGCTTTTCTTGCGATTAATCGCATTGTTATGCGCAAAATTGAATAATGACTTCTAAAGTAGTGTATTGCGCACTTTTGATTTAAATGTACTGCTATATACACAAAAGTGCAATAACTTTAAACAAATAAGGTGCTTTTATACCAGCAGTATTCCCTTTACACAGTAATCTCAAATCTCAACTTAAACATTATGTAATCAAATCAAATATTTAAACAAAGCTATTTGCCACTGCCAGGGCATTACCTTTTATCTAGTTAGTTAAAACGAGTCCAGTTTTCTTGTTTTTTTTTTTCTGAACAGGTATCAACAGGTATCTTTTATCAGGGAGCAGCAGAAACAGTCTATGTAGTAGTCAGAGGTCATGATCACTACTACAGATATAAGTCGACCAACGTTACTTATAGTAGCATAGGTTTGGTCATGCCATGGTTTCCCACGTAAGATTACATTAAACAGAGTAAAAAACAATTTATACTTTATACTCACGCCGTAGCTGTGTAGTGCGCGTACACTTCGGCGTACCCTGACGTGCACCTCTCCAAAAATGTAACGTCAATTCTACGCGTACCGCAAGCGCTGCGATTGCTAGAACCGCTCCCCGGGTTTCACATGCTCCCTCTGCATGTGTAATTGCGCGTCAACGCGGACAACGACGCAGAGATATAAATGAAAACCAACGCATAGTCTATAGCGTATAGTCTTCGGCGTAAGTCCGACGCAAAAGTATAAATCAGCCAAGAGTGAGGTGAAGTGGTCGAGCACAAGGTGCAGCGACAAGCGGGTGCGTTCCTGTGAAACTGTTGCGGTCATGCTCGCCTCACGCACGCGCCCGCGCCCGCTCGTTGCCGAAGTTGAATTGTCTATAACTTTTTATAAAGGACGCGCAGCACAAATCATTAGAAGAGAGACTGATCCTCGGCTCGCTGTTAGTGAGTTTCCAGAATCTAAATAGTTATTGTCTATAGGTTTTATAGGTACTATCCATAGAGCGCCTGTCATTCACTCGCGGAGTGCAACCCTTTAACTGTTCACCAGAGAGAACCTGCCTCTCTCCACTGCTTGTTTGGGTGGGTTATTTGCTGGCTGACCAACATCCCACCCCTCCTGTGATCATGGTTTGACTGTTGGCCTATGTGTATTCAGAGCCAGTGAGCAACGGGCTTTCAAAATAATAATAAAAAAAAACTGCGTTAACGTGCGATAAAAAAATTGTCGGCATTAATTAATAAACGCGTTAACGCGATAATAACGCGTTAACTTGCCCAGCCCTAATTATAAATAATCTTTTTAACAGTGAAGCCGAGAGCAAGATATGCCTCATCATAGTTTCGGCATTTCGCTTTAGAATGACCAGCACCTGCCTGTGATGTCTGAGAGACGGAGACCTCATCTACTGCTTTCCTCTTGCCTTTTATAAACCGATCCATCTTCCATGCGACGTCAGTTAACTTGCCAGGTTTTTTTTCTTTTATCTCCCGCGCCCCCTGCTACGTCATTTGGCAGTGTTTTTGTTTGTTTCGTTTTTTTATGTCCCGCGCCCCCCCTGCAATACCTGTGCGCCCCACACTTTGAGAACCATTGGGCTAAACAATGGTAAGAAAAACAGTTATAAGCAAAAACAGAAGTAGCCTAAATCTACAGATTTGTCACCAACAAATTTACTCTCAGTCTGCTGACACCAATGAAATGAGCTTTAAATGACAATTTACAGAAGATCTGAAGACATCAGCATAATACACGAGGTGAAAACAGGAACTATTGTCATGAAAATAAAGAGTGTTTTCAGCAGATCTGTTAATATTGATGATCCTCAGACTATCAACACTCATTCAACAAGACATTCAGGATCATCAGCAGATCATCTCACTTTATTCTGAGTGTCTGCTGTTAGAAACACATTATTTGACTCAGTATGACTATAAAACTATATTGAACTTTACTGAAATAATTGTAACTATATTAAAGACTGTTATCTCTCTCAATATTACACGTATAAAACATCAATGATGCAAAAACAAACAAAGTTTATACTCGGGTAAATAACTACCCTACTAAACCATAAAATGTCCAACTTAGGTAAAGTTGGTTTTATATTCGCATATTCACACATTCGCGGACTTTCGCGTTCAATAACTCGTGAACTAAATGTTGTTGCAACACACAACACATATAACTACAGATAAAACACCAGAAGCTACAACATAAATTTCCTCAAAACGATCTTTCCTTCGCACTGGACAAAATACATTGATCTCTATGCGCAGGCTGCTAAGAAGGGACCATCTGCAAAGTGCAAACCCGAAGGAAAGCTCGTTTTGAGGAGATTAAAATATTAAAACAATGTTATTTGTGTAGTAAGGGTTAGGGTTAGAACACATAATGTGAGAGATATTTGCCAGTAGGCTTCGTCTGCAGTTGGCTAAAATGTACCTGTTTGCACACGATGAAAAACAATATTCACTTTTTAGACGGTCCCTATCTTGGTTACCACACTACATTGAATATTCTCCTAAGTATGTATGCATTAAAAATATACTTGCCCATTTTGATCGATTGTAGAAAATGTTGTAGTTCACAATCTTTGTTGTCAATATCATGTAGCTGCTTCGAATCTGGAAAAAAATTGCTTTATTGACTATTTAATTGAAAAAGTTCTTTAACGCGAATGTGCGAATATAAAACCAACTTTACCTAAGTAAATGTCCATATGAATCTAAATATAGTTCTACATTTTAATAACTAGATTATTGCAATAAAGTAATTAGATAATAAACGTGTTACAGTTTTTCAGAAATTATCATACAACCTTTATTAAAATAAAGAGTACCACAAAACAATATTGTTTACTATCAGACTGTATTAATATTTATCTAGGCTATATTAGCATTTATGTATAGGTTTAAAATGTCTCACGTGGCTCCCTATTGGCTCAATGTATTATTTACAAAGTATTTGTCAGGATCCGTTCCAACACATTTAGTAGTGAAAATAGTAAATAAAACGGCAGCAGCGACACTTGAGTTTCCCCTCACATATCTCAAACTTTAACTTGACAGTAACAGTTTTGAACTTCTCACTCTAAACATCGAGACAATCACACAAACAAACACAAAATCTCTCAGGTCTGAATGAACTCAACATATTCTCCTCATGCTCGCTGCTGGAGCACTAAATGTGTTGCCTATCTCAGGAGACGCGCAATAGTCCAGTCATTTTAAGCCAAAATGGGGGTCAACCTTGAACAAATTGCAACAGAAGCAAACTCAACTGATTTTGTATCCTCAATATGTCCTGAGTAAGGAAAAAAAAAAAAGCCCTGAAGAATCCCATTAGGGGAAAGTTTCGAAAAAGACCCAAATATAATCTATTCATTCGCCTATTCATTATTTTTCTCACGTGATTAGGGTAAAACTTTTAACCTTTAAATATCACCATGAAAATTACTGAGTTGATTACTTACATCAAGACAAACAAAAAACGTATTACAAGTTTTTTGAAATTGTTTGTTAACATGGACAAACGGTGCATAATCTAATTGTGTGTGCTAATTTGCATAAAAACCCAAACAGATCTAAACATTGGGTCTAGCAGGTGAAAATGTCTTGTTGAATCTTGTTGACATATAACAGTAAAATACTTAATGTTAAGGTCTGAATGGAACCCATTTAGGCTACCCATGAACATTAATACATAGAGGCAGGAAGAAGTACTTTAGAAACCAGCCTTTATTAATTATTATTGCAGAGATGGGGTTTGAACATTGAGTGCATTGTGTACGTAACTAGATTTTTTGATCCAGACACTTTTTATTTTACCTACCTTTTGTCTTCTGCATTCTCCGAGTCCTTACCCATGTCTCCTGTTCTTCCCGCTGATTTATCCCCCAGAAACAGTCCCACTGACCCAGCCCCAAAGCCCAACTAATAATAATTAATAAAGGCTGGTTTCTAAAGTACTTCTTCCTGCCTCTATGTATTAATGTTCATGGGTAGCCTAAATGTGTTCCATTCAGACCTTAACATTAAGTCTTTTTTTTTCACCTGCTATACCCAATGTTTAGATTTGTTGTGGTATTTATGCAATATTAGCACATATGTAATTAGATTATGCACCGTTTGTCCATGTTAACAAACAATTTCCAAAAACTTGTAATACATTTTTTGTTTGTCTTGATGTAAGTAATCAACTCAGTAAATTTCATCATGATATTTAAAGGTTAAAACTTTTACCCTATTCACGTGAGAAAGAGAATGAACATGCGTATGAATAGGCTATATTTGGGTCTTTTTCGAAACTTTCCCTAATGGGATTCTTCAGGGCTTTTTTTCCTTACTCAGGACATATTGAGGATACAAAATCAGTTGAGTTTGCTTCTGTTGCAATTTGTTCAACCTTTTTCATAAAATGACTGGACTATAATGGTTATTGTTACTTCTGCTGTTTTTTGTTTTTGCTCCTGCTGTTGCTCGCAGGCCTTCAGGCTCCTTTTCTGAAATAAAACAATGCTTGTGTGCATGAACACTTTAATCTTTTACGTTTTTCCTCCGAAAACGAACAGTTTGGTATAATAAACACACTCTATTTTTACTTTATTTTAAAGCCTAGTATAACAAACAAACTTACGAATATACATTCAAAGGGTAATATTAGTCTAAAGTCAAGATAACTCTAATTCCTTAAGTTAATTAATTCTGCCTGGGGTTAATGCGTGAACTTGAACACAAATAAAACTTAATTTCAAACAGGCTGAAAGTGTGAGCTTATTATTATTTTGTTGGAGGCATAACCAAGAACATAATTTAATTTACATTTACCTTTCAGTGCAGTTATTACCAATATTTTACCATTACCATATTACCATAGTCATCATTCACTATAACATTATAGACATGAAAAAAAAAGAAAAACAAATCTAATTTCAGGGTTGAAAAAGGATGACACTAGCGTTTTTGTTTTTTTTAATAGTTTTCTAACATGTTTATGAAAGCTTATAAACTGACCATAATTGTGCTGAACATAATTAAGATATAAAGGTATATACAATCTAGATACTGAAACATTAAAGAACAACAATAATTTAATTTTAAAAGGGTCAGATTACTTATATTGTAGTCAGATAACTAAATACTAATTTTCCTTCAACTGCTTTTTGATCCTATTATTGGTTCAAAGTAGCACTGTGAGCATTCGAGAATTAGAAAATAAGTTTTTTTCAAGCTTTTTTTCGAAGGCTTTAGTGTTTATGGGGTGCAGTCTAACATGTTCATGTTTTTTATATTTTGGCATTATTTTTCATATAATTTACCTTAATTCTACACGCTGTGTCCCTTCTCGTAAACCAGTCTGATTTCCTGGTTATAAGCCTCTCCCTCAGAAACACACAACGGGCTCTGATTGGTCAGCTTGACCCAGTGTGTTGTGATTCGCTAAGCGCCTAGTTCACGCTGTCCGGAGCGTCACGCCCGTTACCATAACAGTAGTTTTTTTTATTTTATTATTTATATATTTTTTTTTATTGAGAAAACAGTAAAGGGGAATACAGAGACATTTGAATCCGTAAAACAAAAATATCACAATTCTGCATCTTATATCACATATCAATTATGTTACATTAACTATCCTTTTCAATAGTTTTGATGTCTTTAGAGCTTTTCGATTGTTTTGTATTGAAGTTAGAGAGTCATAAAACATCTTCAGATCAGTGGAAAATAGTCTAACATTTGGTACAGTCGATATACATTTTGCTTTATGTTTCCAAATAGAATGAGAAGTTTAATTATATTATCCATTTCCAATAAACCAGAATTACAATCCATAAACAAGACCATTACATCAGTTATTGTGACAAATTTATAAAATAACTCAAAAAGAAACCAAGAAACTTGAGACCAAAATAAATTAGTATAATTACAACTGAAAAATAAGTGTACAATTGTTTCATTTTCTTCTTTACAGAAACTACATAATGGCGAAAACCCTTCTTTAAATTTACTAATAAAATCATTACAAGGATAGTATCTGATTATTATTTTAAAGTGAGATTCTTTGACTTTATTAGGGATTACATATTTATTTATATCAGACCACAAATTCTTAAAAACAAGAAAGTGGTAGTCCTTTTTCCACTTCACCATTGCTTTAGGCCAAGAACTTTTTTCTTTGATTAAAATTCTTCTGATATATATATATTATTAAATTTTTCATCTCTAATGGAAAGGCCCCCAACAGTCAGACTAGGAAGAGAATTTAGAATTACAGGATTATACATCTTTTCGTTTTTTATAAGATAAAGTAGTTTCGGGGAGATACAACGAATGAGTTTAAAGTATACATTTGTCCCAATATAATTAACAAATTCATTATAATTAAGTAGGTCACCTGATTGATTTATCAATTCTGTAACAAAAATTAAACCTTTGTTAAACCAATCGTTCCAAAAAATGGTTTTGTTTTTGAATAATACATATTGGTTATTCCAAATAACACAGGAATGGGGAGAGAAATTGTGTTTGTAAACTAATTTCCACACATTCAAAGCTTGTTTGTGAAAGTTAGACAACTTAATTGTGCATTTAAAATCACAAGCAAGTAGAAAATTAAGACCACCACATTCTTTGAAGATTAAATTGGGAATGAAAAACCATGGAAGGTTATTTTCAGAAAGAGAATGTTTGATCCAATTAATTTTAAATATATTATTGATAGTGTCAAAGTCTAAAGCATTTAGTCCTCCTTCTGATACACTTCTGATTATGGGTTTCCTTTTAATATATTCTGTTTTACCTCTCCAAATAAATTTAAATAAGATTTTATCAACTGCGGCACACATTTTCGAATCTACATAAAGAGATAACGCTGGATATACAATTCTGGAGATCCCTTCAGCCTTTGAAATCAACACACGACCTTGAATAGATGGGCCATTCCACCGAATGGGTGACATTTGCTTCAAAATTAAACTTTATTTTTTATCTTTTTCAACATTGAATCTAATACTACACATATTTAACTATTCAAAATGTGTATTGGTCAATCTCAGGCAACTTTATTTATTTTTTTACAAGGTTTAAGCAGAAGATGGGCGCATGTTTTATCAATCCTGTTACCGAAAACCATGTGCCGTTTAAAAAGCAAGTTTAAAAGCATGTCAATTAATTCCTTTGTTTTCCCCACAAGAAAGTGTTTATTTTAAAGAACTTGTTGGATATATGTTCCAAAAATTGATATTTGTGACAATAAAATCACTATTAAGGCAAGGTGTATTTTAATAAAAAACACAAAGCCATTTTTTTCATTTTAAAGAAGACCGAAGCCTCAAGTTTATATATTTTTTAAATAATTTAATTCATTAAATAATTGTATAAATGATGGGCCAAACAAAACTGATAAAAACAGTGATTTAATTTTATTTTTTTAGAAAAATGAAACAAAATAGTAACAGGACTGAAAGTAACAGGATTGAGTTTTTAAGCAAAAAGTTATCAAATACATGGCATATGGCCACATAGTACATGCTAATAGCATGAGGACACTGAGCCATTTCTAGTGCCTTACCAAAAGTTAATATTTTTAAAATAAACAAATAAAATCTAAGAAAAAGTTTAGGTAACAGGACAGTATGTTGAGATTGACCTTCTCAGTCGTAGTAACAATTTCATCAAATATACAGAAATTAAAATGAGAAGACTAACTTATGGTCTTCCCATTGCCTTCAGAAGATCCAGATGATGCAACTTCCTGTTGAAAATGTGTCTTGTGGAATATTCCCAGTTTTTCAGAGGGGTCATGTGTTAGGGTAACAGGACTGAGTGAAAACCCGGGGACATGACTAAAATGTGTCTTTTATCTAAAATATTAGATCAAATGTCTTTTTCTTTTTTCATTTTAAAGCAGATTGGATATAAATTCACACAACAATGCAAGAAAATTCAGATTTCTGAAGGATTTGAATCATTATATTTCATTGTAAAGTTTAGAGATGGAGAGTGGGGACATGCAGAAAATGCAATTTTTTAGTGTTCTATGTAGTTTTTATCAAAGTTTTTAATTATACATTTTAAATTTGTAGTTAGCTTAATGCGCAGGACATTTTGCTTAATAATAAAATTTATTTTAGAGTTAATTTTCATGCAATTTTATACATATAATGTCCTGGGGACAGAAATGTCACCCTTTCGGTGGAATGGCTCAGATACATTTCTTTGGAGCCAACAGTTAAACGTTCTTGTTTTTTGTAATCTTTGCAAAAAAATTTCTGTTAGTCTCTCAGCATCTGATTTACTAATTAATTACAATACCCAAGTATCTGACTAATTGTTTAATCTGTATTCCAGATATATTTGAGTCTTCAAGTTGGTGTACAGCCATAATCTCACTCTTAGCCTGATTCACAGTTAGACCTGAGGCATCAGAGAACGATTTAAGTGCCTCCAAAATAACAGGGACCTGATCTTTGTTTTTCAAAAATAAACAAGTGTCATCAGCGAGTTGACTAATAGTTAAATCTCCTATCTCAATACCTTTGATTTGAGAGCAATGCAGAGTGTAAAGATTCAAAGTTTCGGCTACTAATAAAAATAAAAATGGGGAAATAGGGCATCCCTGTCTAATGCCTCTTTGGATACCAAAACGAGCAGACGTACCACTGGATAAAGAAACACTACTTGAGATATTGTTATAGAATGTGTGCATCATATTTGTAAAAGTTGGGCCAAAACCAAAATAATTAAGAGCTTGATACATGAAATTGTGCTCTACTGTATCGAAAGCCTTACAAAAATCTGAAAACAAAATAAGAGCTTCCTCATTTACCAAATCTGAATAATCTAAAAGGTCTAAGACCAGTCTGATATTGTTTGAAATACTTCTTCCTTTCATAAATCCAGACTGTGTGACAGATATGATTTCCTCCAAGCATGGTTTTAACCTATTGGCGTATAGAGATGCTAACAACTTGTAATCCGAGTTGAGCAGTGTGATTGGGCGCCAATTATCTAAATGTAAAACGTCTTTATTTGGTTTTGGAACTAGTGTTATTACTCCCTGTTTCATAGGTTGTGTAAGTTCTCCATTTGCTGCACACTCATTGAACACATTCAAAATAAACTCTCTAATTTCTTCCCAAAAACATCTGTAAAACTCAAACGGTAAACCATCAGGTCCTGGGCTTTTGTTAAAAGGTGTTTTTTTAATGATATCATCTAATTCTTTCATTGACATCTCCTCTTCACAAAGGTTTTTGCTGTTTATATTTATACTAGGAATGTAAGGTTGTATCTTGTTAAAAAATAAATCACTTGAATCAGGATTAAAAGATGATGTATATAATTTTTGGTAAAAATCTGAAACAAATTTTGAAATTATTTTATCATCTGATATAAGAGTATTATCAATATACAAAGAGGACATTTTTTTTTGTTGGGCTCGTTTTTTTTTCCAAATTGAAAAAGTATGCAGAGTTTTTTTTCGCCGGCTTCTAGCCATTTGGCCCTGAAGTCCCCTTTAGCCTTTTCTATATAAAAGGAGTCTAATTTTTCTCTTAATAGGTATAAACTTTCTTTCTCTGAATCATTTGGATTAGGAAGAAAAGTAATGCGGTTAATTTCTTTCAATATAAATTCAAATTGTAATCCTTTTGACTTTAAAAGATCTTTACTAAATTTTATGGAGAACTTTCGACACTCATATTTAAACAATTCCCAGTTTAAGGTATTAGAAATATTAGTATTTTTTTTAAAAGAATCAATTATGCCTTTGATACCCAAACAATAATCAGAATTGTTTAATAAAGAGCTATTCAATTTTCAATACCCTGGTTTCCTAAATAAGTTATAATTAATGTCAGAGATTTCTAACTCGATACCTGCATGATCCGTTAAAGGTGCATTGGAAATAGAACATGATTTAACAGAAGAAATCAGATTATCAGATATTAACGAAAAATCAATACCTGATTTTTGTGTCAAATCAGATTTAAACCATGCAGTGAAGGAAGGGGAAGAGTCATTATGTAAGAATCTATGAATATCTACCAAAGAGAGACTGGCACACATATCACTGATTATTTTGTTAACAGTAGTAATGCCATATTTTGGAGGAAATCTATCATAGCATAAATCAGGAGCCTCATTAAAGTCCCCACCCATAATTAGTGATGTAGATGGGTATTTTGTTTTTAAAGAAATTAATTTTGGAGGTTAAATCTGTAAAGAGAAAACTATTAAGACTGGATCGGTTGAAGCCATAGACATTTGCTAGAATATTTCCCCAAACTGGATAACAAAAATTAACCACCTGCCTTCATTTGAACAATATGATTCAAGAACAGTGTAATTAAAGTGTTGATTAAATAAAATCATAACCCCAGCAGAATTATTGGAACCATGACAGTAGATAATTTTACTCCCCCAGTGATTCGACCAGAAACTTTCCTCTTTCACAACTGAATGTGTTTCTTGTAAAAAATAGACATCTCTACATTTCGATTTACAAAAAAGAAATAAAGCTTTACGTTTGGTTAAGTCTCGGATTCCCCTAACATTGAGTGAAAAACAGTTCAACTTTAAAACAAACAACAAGAACGTGTAACCAAAATCTATTATTTAGTAAATAAAACTAAAACTTCTAAATGGATTAATGTAACCCATGTTAAATGTGGTGCAAAATAAATAAATAATATAATTGTATATTCTAATAATTATAGTTTTCATTAAAAAGTTGAAACGATCTATTAATAAACATTGTGAATTAACTATTCAGAAATAAAAATAATAAGTATGATGATAATTGAGCACAGAACATGTGACGTATTACACGTACGCACGTTGTGTGTGACGTAAGCGGATGACACACGGAAGTGTAAGAGACGCGCTGAATACGAGATGAGACTGATGCAGACGTGATTAAAAAGGTTTATATTGTTGAAAATCATTTAAATTTATTATAAGCAATCTTATAATACTTAATGGTTAATGATGATAAATCGTTTTTGAGTGATGATTGCTGATTTAATCGCGGATGTTAGACGACTGTGAAGCTTCTCGGAATCTGAAGTGTTTAACAAACTGTGAAACTCGGGATTTGGTGAGTTTAATTGTATTCTCTTTTCTTTGAAACATGTATTTTATGTTACTATGCATATTATGTATGCTGTAAAGATCGTTTTATATTTTCTGAATGTTAATATGGTTTATTTTGAAATGTTAAGTGATATATTCTGCTTAGCCATGGATGAATATTAATTTTCACATTCTCAAAATGTCAAGGTAACGCATGTTGTCATAAAAAGTTGAGATAGATGTTTACAGAGTAAAAAGTTATTAAGAAATAGTATTGAATGTTAATGACACTGTTTTGGTAAAACAGGTCAGGTTTATTGTTTGAGTTGGAAATCTTTCTCATGGATTTGAGATGGCGAGCCACCCATACCATTGAATGCTGATGATATCTGAGCCTGGGTAGAGACCTTTTGGCTGTATACGAGGACCTTTTCGTTGGACTATAGACATCACCCTTTTACAAGTGGGAAGAAGTGCGGTTAAGTAGGTTTTATGTTGGACATTCGTTAGACATTCGCCAAGCAAATTCAGGGTCTGTCTCAAAAGTGCACACACACACACATAAGCATTCCAAGGTGCGAAACCACGCAAAGCATGTATGCAAAAGCATACTAATAAAATGTAAAGATGTGAAGTAAGTGGAACATTTTTTTGTCAAATAGGACTAGATAGTTTTAAGCTGTGAATGGGATATTCACTATAAATAACAACATGTTTATTACATTGTACTACAAAATTACATTTTACCAGATAGAGACAGGTGATGTCACACCAACTGGAATTTATTCGCTAACCCCTGGAACACATCATACACGACTTGGATTTGGAAAACGTCATTTCGTCTATTTTTAGTGAATTTTTGAAATACGCAAATCTATATAACTTCCTGGTCATGTGACCTGATGATGTCACACCTGGAATTTATTCGCTAACACTGTATCATCAACAAGTCATATACACAGTTATCTAACAGTTTGGTTTATAGCAATGCATGACTGTTTTTCTGAACATTTTTTTCCAGATATTCAAAGTTATTTCATTTTCTGTTATGTGATATATTTTGTTTGGACAATGGAGCATAAGCAATTATAACATCCATAATATTTTATTTATTATTTTTTTTTTTCTGCCTAAATTGGAAAGTAGCACTTCAAGTGTCTCTAAAGTTCTCTGGGAATGGCAACAATTAAATATTGGCTAAATATTTTTAAGTTCTATAAAACTAAAGATAACATCATCTTTAATCAATTCCTCAACCAAAATTCCCAAACCAATTGTCATTAAAAAACATTTTGTTTCTAACCTTGATTTATTTACTATTCCAGATTGTGCATTAATCCTTGAGGAGGAAGAAATTATTTTATACCAAGTAAAACCTATTTATGAGTGTACAAGTGTAATTGATATGTTATTAACATCAAAATAGCATTTTAGTAAAAACTCTGGTGCCTTTTAGACGAAATAGACGAAATAACATTTTCCAAATCCAAGTCGTGTATGATGTGTTCCAGGGGTTAGCGAATAAATTCCAGGTGGTGTGACATCATCAGGTCACATGACCAGGAAGTTATTTAGATTTGCGTTTTTTAAAAATTCATTAAAAATAGACGAAATGACGTATTTTTAATCTATTTACTTACATCAACTACATATGTAAAAGGATCACGTTTCTAATGTTTTTGTGGAATAATGCACATACTTATCCAACTTTGTTGTCGATTTGGCACTTTTGAGACACTCCCTAACTTGAAGTGCCCAAATGGGGATCGTTGTGAGGACTTTTTCACTTCCAATTGTTAAAACAATTACATCATCGAATAATATTAAAATTCACTTTTGACATTATGCTTTACAAGTTGACCTAGACGAGATACAACATCATCCACGACTATTAAGCCATTACATATCAATTAATGCTGCAGAAAAGATCGAATGTCTAACGAATGTCCAACATAAAACCAACTTAACCGCACTGTGGGAAGACATTCTTTTCCACTTTGAACTGGTAGGATTGAACTGATTTCACTCACCCACTGGACTTTATTAAAGGACTTTTCTGGATGATATTCAGAAGACAATTCATACAAAGAGTTCTAATAAGGGTATTGTTCATTGAATATTATTGAATGTGACTCAGATGTGAATTTTGGATTTTTTGTTTTTTTTTGTTTGTTGTTTTAATTATTTCATGTGATCTAAGTTTAAATTGAAATTGAATTGTGGTTACATATTGTACCTTTTGTTTGAGAAATTATTTGGTTTGTCAAAACAGTATAGAAGGTTTAACACTAAAACTAAATAGAATGAAACCCTAAACTCTAAACTAAAGATTAGTAAATCTTAAGAGCTTTCCAAATTAAGTCGAAATCAAATAAGAATTGTGCTATAATCTATATCTGAACAGAGATAACGTAAATAATATAAATTAAATTGTAAAAGGAAAAAGGGAAATACAACTTAAAGAGAATAAGACACAAAAACCAAAGACAACACTGAGAATTATTATTTCTTTTGTATACATTTTATTGTTTTATTTTTGAAATCTGATTCATGTTGTTTACATGACTGTTCAATCACAATACATATTTCTTGAGTAATCTTCCTTACCTGTGGTGTGATTTATTTACTGCCAGGAATTTATTCTGTTCTCTACTAACCTAGAAACTGGTCCATTGCTCCAACCTACATTGAGGGCCCTTGTTACATTAAGGTAGACAAAAAGTGAGTGCAACACTTATCCAGACCTCCTCATTGTAACGTTAGTAAGAACAAGTTTAACATTTCTCTAACCTAGGTTGGCACCCTAACAAGAAGTAAGTTCCATGAGGATGAAAAACCTCACAGAATGTTAGAGACATGGCAAAGAATCACTTATATGTGGTCAGCTGTAATTTTCTTCCCGTCGATGATGGCAGCTGAACCCTGAAACCCTGCACGTTTACCTTCCAGTCTAGCTTGGTGGCCACAGTTTGTTTCGAGCCTCCCTTGCGCGTTGTGTTAAGTCCTCCGTTATCCTGATATTCTTTTGTTTGAGACTTTCGGAACGCTTTGCGTCGGCCCAGATGAGGTCACGGTGTGTGCGAGAGGTGAACTGCACAATAATACGACGAGGCTGCTGAGTGAGCCCTTTCTTCCCAAGCCTGTGGGCCACATCGATGGAAGACTGGAGAACATCTGCTTAAGGATGCGCGGTATACCGGTACTGCAAAAATACCGGTATATATTATATTTCAAACGGTACAATATCATAATTTTGTTCAATTCGGTATTTGATGCGCTGCTGTTTCGAAGTTCACCGCTAGGCGGCAGTGCGCTATCTAAACTGACGCGGGTCATGCGAAACCGGCAAACGGTGACAGAGGAACACGATGGATCAAACCGGATCAAACGAAGCTCATTTGAATTTCTACACGCCCGAAATTAATAAATAGAGAGAGCAGTATGAGTGAAATAAGGCATTACTTTGCCTACAAAAGTCATGAGAAAAGTAAAGAAACAGATCTCAATGCACCACTCTGCAAATGCGGAGGCAACACATCAAATCTGCCTCACTTGACTCGTCAGTTGCTCATCTTGACTTGTTCAAAGAGTTCAGAGATCGACAGGTTAGTTCATCATTCAACTGATTTAATTAAACTTTTATTGAACACTGAACAGCGCACATACGTAAGAGCTTATCAATTATATGATACGGTAAACACAAAAGCTCAAATCTCCTTGCATGACACGCTAGAACCAATTCAGTTTAGGTCTCATCATTGTTATACTTTAAACAAAATTAATTGAATTTGAATGAATAAAGAATAAAAATTTGAATAATATTAATTTTAGTATTAGTGATAGTAAAATGAATGGCATATTAGTGCCGCTGTGGCGACCAAAGCAGAGAGAGAGAGAGAGAGAGAGAGAGATAGTAGTAATATGAATATTACTAATGTTACAATTAAGCTACATTTGTCAACATTCATTAGGTAACCTGACCTAACAGTATTATAGCATTTATTCATCTATATCAATCAGTAATTAAATGACCTAAAAAATTAAATATACTAATACATGTTTAGCATGTTAACATTACTTTATGCAATGCATTAAACTAATATGAACCCAAACAGTAACCAAACCAAGATGAATAAATGCAATAAATGTTGATAATTCTCTGTTGATGCATGACAGCTATGGTTTACATGTCATTTCATTATTCTATTATTATTATTAGCCTATATGTGAATCTATTATTATAGATATTAACCTATTTTAATTGTATAATTTCAGGGGTATTTTTTTTTCTAAATCAAAATTTAACCTACTGTATGTTCCCTGACTGATTATTTTTTTTTTTTAAATGTACATTTTGATACCTTTTCTTTGCACATTTGGTAGTGGAGAGTTTCAAGCAGTGTTTTTTTTAAGTATCACTTAAATTGAGACTTTTTTTTTTTTAACCTGTGGTATCGATTTAGTATCGATACCGAGGTATTAAATTCTGGTATCGTACCGAAGCCAAAATTGTGGTATCGAGCCATCCCTACATCTGCTAGAGATGGTGAAACAAAGCGCAGTATTTCCATCACAGCCATCTTTACGTTCTCACCTTCCACTTCAGGAATACCAGCAATCCTTAGGTTCCACCGCCTTTTGTATGCCTCCAATTCATCCAGCTTTTCCCAAAGTTGTTTGTTTTCGGTCTTTAGCGATGTAACTTGATCCTTCATCACAGTGGAGTTTGTAACGGCAAGATCGGCCTTGTCAGAGATCGCGTTCATTTCAGTTCCGAGTTCAGCGATGCGGTTTGAATTACAGGAGACAGAGTTTTCAATTGCCGTTAATTTCTCTAAAAAATCGTCTTGTTTTTTCCCTAGTTTCTCAATTGCTTCCAAGAGAACAGCATTTGATGGCTCTGTAGTATGGCGTCGCATCTTCGATTGTGGACTCTTGGTGGGAGTATCAGGTAACGGTGAATGAGCCGATTTATCCGTCTGCACGGGCGACGTTGTGTAATCATGCACACGTTTTACTGCTAAAGCGTCTTCCATATGTTGCAATGAGGGACAAGACCGAACAGTTATAACCGACGGAAAGAGCAGTCACTTCTCTAATAGCATAGGCCTACAGGTTAATTTCCAAGAAAGTGCGTATAGGAAACATCCATCATCTTCAAGAAAAATCCCATAGTAAGGGTTCTTAACTTTGTAATATTTAGTATCGATTTTATTTACATGAGGACCGGTTAGGTCAAGAATTGCACATAAACGCTTAAGAGCAACTGACAACACGACTTATGCTGGGCGTACACCTAAAGACTTTGAAAAGATTTAGAAAAGACTTTATAAGATCATCAGCTCACATCTAAAGACCTGGGTTCACAGTTTTTAGTCTCAGACTAAAGATTTTACAAACACTGAATCTTGTAGTGACACTATTTACAAGACTTCAACTAGATTATTTTAGCTTTTTATTCCCACCAAATTCCTCCCATCATGCTCAGCAGTGATAGGGGGCTTTTACACTGGGCTCGTTTGCTGCGGTCCGGGTCCGAGCCCGAGCGCGTTTGTTCCCGGCGCCCCCCGCAGCGTTGGTCTGGTTTCACACTCAACTTGATTCTATCGAACGCTGGTGCGTTTGCGTGCATATGACGTCATCGCAAACGTGCACGGCGCATGATAGAAAACAGAACGTGGGTCAATATTGTTTTTTTCTTTTATTAATTCGCTGCTATTATGCGCATTTGAGTGAACAATACAGGTTTGCTGTGGGTGTGTCACATAAGGTGGACTTCTGCTTGCAAACGGACTATTTTGAGGAGACAGTGGATTTCCAACTTTGTTGACCTGATCCCACGCGCAATGCACGAATAGGCTACACTGCAGGCTCACTCTCGCTCGTATCCAAGGTAAATCATCAACACTATCATCCCTTACAAGTGTTTTATTTAACTGAATATATCACAATAAGCTAAAACGCATGCGCAGGTTACTTTATTTCCTGAACAAGTGCGCACCCGAGTCCGTGTTGCTTTCACATTCACGCGAACCGCGGCACGGTTCGGGAGCAACCGGTTTTTAACCAGATAACAGGCTTCTTTTCTTTTTCCACTCTGTCGTGGTATGAGGGGGCTTTTACACTGGGCTCGTTTGCTGCGGTCCGAGCCCGGGCGCGATTGTTCACGGCGCCCCCCGCAGCGTTGGTCTGGTTTCACACTCAACTTGATTCTATCGAACTCTGGTGCGTTTGCGTGCATCTTACGTCATTGCAAACGTGCACGGCGCATGATATAAAACACGACGCGGGTCAATATATTGTGTTTTTTATTAATTTGGTGCTATTATTCATAGCTGAGTAAACAACGCAGGTTTAAC
This sequence comes from Gila orcuttii, assembly GCA_026230005.1. Lineage (NCBI taxonomy): Eukaryota > Metazoa > Chordata > Actinopteri > Cypriniformes > Leuciscidae > Gila > Gila orcuttii. The sequence goes on along the minus strand of JAPDVR010000003.1, from coordinate 61,830,105 downwards.
TGTGTGTGTGTTTCACATAAGCTGTCTTTCCGCTGCTTGCAAATGGACTCTTTTGAGGAGACAGTGGATTTCCATTAATTTGTTGCCCTGATTGCACGCACTATGCGCGAATACACTGCAGACTCACTCTTGCTCGTATCCAGGGTAAATCTTCATCCCTTACGTGTGTTTTACACATACACGCGAATCGCAGCACGGTTCGGGAGCAACCGAACTCAGACCACCTCCTCCATGTAGTCTCGGGTTCGGTACCCTTGTGCGCACCCGGATCCCATGACAGCGTTCACATTAGTGATTTTTCATGCGAACCGTGCCCCGTTCCGAACTAAACTGCCAGTGTGAAAGCCCCCTGCATGGCAGTTTACATCAAAAAGACACGGCTGCTCTGCCCACAGCTCGACAAGGCGCTCCTCTTTATCCATGGTCCATTTTCGCCTACTTGGCGCTCGTTGTGTTTCCACGTCCGTCGACATGTTACTTTGTTGTGACTGATGGCTTACTGTTTTCTGAGAACGATTTTATTGGTTGTTGATTGTTTTTCGTCACTATGACTACGCTAGGACTTGCGATAATATCAAACATGTTTGATATTAAAGACTAGAGAAAGACTGGCATAAATCGGGTCGCGGACTGCAGATTATCACCTCACATTTAACGATCGAGACGACGGGAGCGCGCCGAGACTCCAGTAAGATTCCTAAAGACTGCCGGGCTTTAGTCTGGGACTGTGAAAATCCTTTGGTGTACGCCCGGCATTACACAGGCGCCATCTTGGCCCCGCCCCCCACCATAACAGTAGTTGCATGCGCTCCGGTGTATTGTAAACACTGGTGTCAATATTGCCTTATCAATTTCAGCCCGAATCAGACTTAGAGAATACACGCAACACGCAAATACAATCAAGTTCATACAATCGTTTAAAGGGGAAATGAAGCAGTCAGTCAAGTTTACATGATTTCCAAGATGGATTTCCCCTATAATCAAAAATTATATAAGAAAAATGACAAATGTTAACATATAAAAGAAACACCGTTATATCTTTCGCGGCAAGGGCGCCGCCATTGTGCAGTATTATAACCGGTGATGTCACGGGGTTGGTTTGCTCTGTGCTGAGTTCAGTAAAATACAGTGAAAGATGCATGTAAGCTGGTTGAACCAGCGAACAACTAACGTTAGGTACAGTCATTGTTAGCTAACAGCTGTAAGCATGAACTAGCTAACGCTAACTTAGTGTTTAGCTAGTGAACTTTATTATTACCAGACAAAAATACGACGTCTAACGTTAATAAACTGCACATGGAAACATTGTTCGCAATGTCTGCCATCATATTCCTGTCTCTTCAACACCATGGTTGCAATACATGGTCAAGATCAGCGTCTTGACAGCAGATGGATCGTGCTATCGTGGCGTAATAATCTGTTTGGTTGTAAAATGTATTACCTGAATGAAATGAAATCGAATGTATCGTCCTGTGGAATCATTCATTCACAGACAGCATACGAATCTTCCTGTTACGACTCCGAGTCGAGTGTGAATTGAAAGCGCTTCAGTGATTCAGTGCGTGCAGGAAATCGAACAGATCATTCAAACTGATTCGCGAACCGATTAGAGCCCGACCGATATGGATTTTTGGGGGCCGATACCGATATTAGGGAGTAAAAAAAGCCCGATACTGATATATCGGCCGATATTATTTATGTGTATATTATAATACAGTAGCAATATTATTTATGTGTATTATAGTACAGTATACCAGTCAAAAGTTCGGACGCTTTCCTATTGGTGTGTACAAACTTTTGATGGGTACTTTACACAGTAGCTATAAACAGAATAAATATATTTTATAAACACGTTTTGCAATGATCACTCAAATGTGGTGATCAAACACTTGTGTGACACAGATATGTAATGGAGGCAGGGGGAATGATAGAATGAGAATCATACAGTTGAGCTGTAACCAAACTAGTTTGCATTGCATGTTATATTATATTATATTCTAAATACTGTTGCATAATCTTCACTAACGAATTTGTCTTTTAATTTAGTCATAACTTGTATCAATAAATATATAAAAAGTGTCACTGACAAAACCTTATTATCTTCTATTTTTACTCTTAATTCCTCTAATCTCTACCAGTGGAGGAAGAACTCAGATCTTTTTACTAAAGTACAATTAATAATATCATAATGAAAACGTTTTTAATTACATATGTACAGTACTTTTATACTATTTTAAATAATTAGTAAGCAAAATGTATACTAAACGTGAAACTAGGCTACTCTTAATGCAAAATGGCCCTATATAAAGTGTTATAATTATATAAATTTTTGGAATATTGCTTGATGTTGTAACTTAGCGTTATCAGGCAGAATGAGCTTTAACACTGTGTCTACACCGGACGCGGCCGTTACTGCTCGCGTCGCAACAGCTGTTTACCCGAGACAAAGCAGAATCAGTTTACTGTCGGACATCGCTCGCACCACGCATTTTAATCAATGTTTCATCAACCAATTGCCTTAATAAATAAGAAGTAAATATAGCAGACAATATAATCAGGACTTCTCAGCTGTGCGCTTGCAATAGTCACAAGCTCACACAATACGTGACAGAGGCTTGTAGCAGAGAAATCAATTCTGTGAATTACACTGCGCAAATCACAAGTAGGCTACTACCCACTGGATGAAGAAGGGTTGGCTCTCAGTCTCCACAGGCTACATAAAATATTCATTTTATTTTATTTTTCGTGTTCGTATTTATGAGGAAAAAACAATGTTACAGACTCGACAGTTCAGCACTACGGACGTGAGCGCTCTGAAAGCGGCACTAAAATATGCTTTGAAACTTTCACATAGACATCAAACAGAAACCACAAAACCTTTCGTTTCAAAGTGAATTTCGTTTTGTATTAATTGTATCTTAATTTTAATCAATGTTTCATCAACCAATTGCCTGGATTTAATATATAAGAAGTAGATAGCAGACGATAGATAATCTCGACACGGAGGCGCCTGCCGGTGAACTGGAGCTCGTCTCATGAAGCGAAACTCAGCGTATAGACCTGAGAATTGAAATATATCTATATTGAAATGTCTACTTTTAAACAGAACAATTCAAAACGAAAGACAGACAGACTCATGTAATGGTATGAAATGTGCATTTCTCTCTGGCACGCGTTCACTGAAGATCGCGAGTCAGCATCGTCAACTACATCTTTGGCTGACACTGACTGAAAACACTTGTTTGTTAATAAACAATTAAAATGTCTCCTTGCTATATTTGTTGTATTCATAATCATTACTTTTGCCAGTTCTTGTGACAGCTTTTAGGTGCTTTATTGGCAGCGCCACCCTTACATGAATCACCGCACCTGCATTTTTTTAAATATTAATTTATCGGCCATTATAAATGCCGATACCGATAGTTAGGAAAATGCCTAAAATCGGCCGATAATATCGGCCCGCCGATATATCGGTCGGGCTCTAGAACCGATTTAGACAGATCTGCCAACATGTTTGATGAAGTCTTTGAACAGAATCGACTAAAAAAAAAAAAAGAGTGATTCATTTGTAAATTGAGTATCGCTCATCATGCCCATAAAAAAGATACAGCGCGCTTGGAAAACTACGCATTTAACAACATGTTTGCATTAAAATAAAGTGCGCCGTTTGCATCCCTGCATATAACGAGATTTGGGCCATACAAATTACGGGAGTTTCACGGGAGAAATAACAAAACGGGAAGGGAGCGGGAGATGGATGTGAAATACGGGAGACTCCCGGGGAAAACGGTAGTGTTGACAGGTATGAGCTACACCTAATACACCATAACACCATAATTTGTATGGCCCTGCATATAACGAGATTTGGGAGATCTGTCTAAATCGGTTCGCGAATCAGTTTGAATGAAAATGTTTGTAAATACAGAACCATGTTTAACGTAACGTTAACTGTAGCCATGATATAATTATTTTATGCCGTGTTTCAGACTTATCCCTTGATAAAACATGAACAAATACATACAGTGAACTAGAGTATTTTTATTATCTGACGAGTATTTGTATTATCTGACGTGCATTTGACAGTAATATATTATTTAGCCACAGCCACAAATCTAACACAAAACTGAAAAGGGTATTTTAGGTTTGCAATATATCTGTAAAACAGTGCAACAAAATAATAATTTTGAATAATAATTTAATAATATAAAAATGAATCTCTTTAAAACTTAATGTACAGAAACAATTTTGTTAGATAAAAGGCATTACAGTTTTTAAATATGAAAGTGCAACAGTAACTTATAGTCCTTTAAAAACACTAAGTGCAGCCACAGTGTAGTGAAATGAGTAATAGAGTACTAGGGGTGCACGATATTGAAAAAATCTGATATTGCGATATCAATAATGAATATTGCAATATCGATTTTAATTTCGATATTTTTAAACATGTAAAATGACAAAAGTTATGGGAAAATGCATCAAAATAGGTTCACAACAAATAAAACAAGTTTTCTTACAACACAAAGTTTATTTCAACTGACAGTCATATTGGACTGGTACAACATGAATAAATAAATAACCTTGTCTACAGGACATGATTTACTGATTGTACATTATAAAAAAATAAAATAAAGAGCATGTCTATAGAACAGGACATGTTGTACTGGTTGTATACTACAGTATAAAAAAACAATAAATAAAGAGCAAGCCTACAGAACAGGACATGTTAGAAAAAATTAAAATAAATCTAAAAAACAAGTAAGGGACCGGTCTGTATTTTTGGAAAGGACCACCGGAGGAAAATAGGGGAGGGTCATGTCTTTTTATTCTTTGTTGAGGGGAGGGTCATCCAACTTTTTTAGTCTAGGGGGAGGGTCACCCAACTTTTGTATTCATGAAAACAGCAAAATTTCAAAGTGGCTTGTTTGGTGCATATTTTTTCCATGTAGCTCTCTCGGTCTCGGCCCCCCATCGCTATCAGAGATGGGTCTGACCCAACAAAAATCCAGTTTGGCGCTGTTCGACAGTGCGCGCTCACTTCAGTACGCGCTCAGAAAAAACATGAGAAACAATGTTTTATACTCTCTAACAGTTTCAGTGAGCAAAATTAAACAGTACGTGGGTTTGGGTAACTGCACGGATAACAAAAAAAAAGTATAACATCTAACAAAGATACACATACCTGCAGAAGACAAAATCACATTAATTGGCTTCTGGTTACTGTTTCTTTCTATCTGCACCTCTGCTCCTATTCATTGAATAACAGAATTTACACACTCAACATGGACTGCAGAGCCTCCGTTATTTACATTGCACAGAAACAGCGCGAAAATGGCGCGAAAAGAAAAAGAGTTAAACAAAGCATCGTTAAAACTTATATTTAACCGTAAAAACGGCACAAAACAGCTAGTTAATATCATATTAACTTTGTGTTGTGACCCTTCAATATTTATTGGCTCAATTTCAAAAGAAAACAATAAAATAGCGCAGCAGCATTTCACACGCAACCTACCTCAGCAACACAAAACACTGTTGTGAGTAGTAGACGGAAACTACGGCAACTTAGGAGGTACAATAGAGGCGCAGTGCAGCAACGACATCTCCGCAGGAAACAATAGCAATATGATAAATAAATTAAACTTATTAAGATAAAATTCACAAATCCCCGACAAATCATTAAATGATAATTAAAATATGGTTAAAACTGAATTAAACATAAATTGGATATTTGAATTAATAAAGTACATTTTTAACTCCGTTACACATGAATATATCCACTCAAAACAAATTACCCTCAATACATCTACAATAAAAACAATTGATTTTACCGAGCTAATCAATATAAATATTGATTTAATAATTATAAAATATTTTTTCTGCCATAATTATTAATAACCGACATTTTACAGAAATAGCGTTTGCAGAATAACATTAAAGAGTTGAAATATTGGTAATTCTAGCCTCATGCTCATAGTTTTGATTAGAATACATCACATCCGGTCGGCCGATCGCATACGGACGCAGAAGTTCAGATATTTCAACGGATCCAAAGCTCAAATCGGATACGAATTTTCCGCATATGATCGGAACTCCTCGCAGCTCCCGTGCGACTCTCCATTTGAAATGAATGACTTCCGGTCCAACGGCTGTCGTTTGTCGTGTGCCGTGGAAAGGCGGGTTAAGGGTTGGTGATGTCACTAACCCGGGAGGAATGTCGTGTAGTTCCTACCAGCCGTTTGTTGTAGTCCTTTTATTTAAAAGCAAATATCTTCCTTTGCTTTGAACTTTTAGCGGTGTAACTTTTCAGATGTTGTTTATGCTCAAACAGCAACATTTCACACTAACTAAAGTTAAAAAAGTGAAATCATAATCAACACCCCTTTAATTAATAGTAATATCGTCATAATCATCTTGGATAAGTTTCTTACATTTACATTTTGCAGATGAACCCAGGCAATAAGCAAACATGGACGTTTCACGTGTCTTAAAGATATAAAGTGAATAAAATGGTCTTCATCAATTTGGTTTTATTTGTTATTATATAAACTTATATAATACCATATAAACCAGCTCATCGGTTCTCCGTATCGAACGTGTCCGAGAGAAACAGTTCTCGGTAGGTTCTGTACTGGTGATTTGAGAAACTCTGTTGCAGTAGGCCTATGTGTGCTGAGCTTAGAACTGCTAAAACCTTGGCTACTGTACCGTCGACAAAACGAAAAAGTCGATGCATGTCTCAGTATGTTTAATACGTTATGTTTTGATAACACATTATAAACATTTACTAAGCCCCCTTAAAACCTTGGCAAGAGTTTACGTCAATGATTTATATAAACTTAAATTAATTTAGCTGTTCCTGAAAATAATGTTTTAGTATAATAATAAATGTTTAGTTTTACAATCCATTCATTGTGTTTCCAAACTTTAAAATACTACAGTGATAAGACAGTAATTATGTGATAAACATGTTTTATTTTGTTATACTTATTGATGTTCAACAATTAAGAAACATGCATTTCGTCCCTCTGAAAAAATTGCACGCATGCTCAGCTCATCGGTTCTCAGTATGTCGAACGTGTCCGAAAGAAACAGTTCTCGGTCCTTTAGTGGTGATTGCTGTACCTGTACGTTCGGTAATATGCGCATGCTCAGTATCAGCTGCTGGTGCTCATCACTTCTCTCAGCACAACATGTCTCAGTTCAGTGAGCTGTTGGAGTTACTGGAGTAACATAGGCATAGTAACATAGATATTGTTTATTTCGAGTAGGAGGGACTGTGTCAGGCAGAGGTGGGAGTAAGTCACACATGTGCAAGTCACAAGCAAGTCTCAAGTCTTAACCTTCGAGTCTCAAGCAAGTCCAAGTAAATTTTTTATAAAGGCAAGTCAAGTCAAGTCACTGCCTTATGTCAAGCAAGTCAAGTCAAGTCGTAGCTTGGGTCACAAGTCACTGGCAAGTCATAAAAACGTTTGACGATTTCACTGAATTTATATATTAAAATAAGTTAAAACTACAGAAGTTGTGGACTGTGGTTTTATTTGCAACATTTTTTTTTAATATATGCATTTCCACATATAGCTGAGTGGTAACTACAATAAAAATCTAAATGTAACTGAAATTAGGCCAACATTAAAGCATGAAAAAATAAAAATGCCTCAAACATTGCAGAAGACCATTAAAAGGTATTAAACAATTCACATTTCAAGGATAGTTCCTATGCGACCAAAGGCATTCTTCAAAATGGCATCCCCCTTATACAAGTTATATATTTTTAATTATGAAGTTAAAACCGCCAATAGGTGGCGCCAAATTACCGTATTAATGTACGAGTCATAGAAGCATTCATTTAAAAACGGCAGATTCGTTCTGGAACTAAGCAACTAGGTCACTGAATCACAAATACGCATAACTCTTTCTGTGGCTTGTTTGGAACTATTGTCATTGGAGAAATCGAGCAAAAACAGAAAATATTTGGAATATTAGGCTATGTCTAAATGTCACATGACAATATTCACTCTTTGTTTACTGAACTGTTTTATAAAATCATTATCACATTTGCAATCGCGTCAATATTCTGGGAATAATTTTTTAATATCATATGTTATAATTATGAAAATAACTCATACTAGGGCATTTTTTTCCACCAAATTTTGAATTTTGGGTGCAATATTAATTCTGCTGGCATTTTGATAACATCTAATAGATGTAACCCCTGATAACATCTAACCCTGCTTTAAGAGAAACATAAAACACGACAAAACATTAACAGTTTTCTATGTTGTTTTTTGTCATTGGAAAGAACGACATATTTGGCTTTAAAGCATGATTTAAAAATAAATGTGGCAAATGTTATACAAAACATATGACATCATTAATTATCATTTGAATATTGACAACATTAAGCTACATTTGAAAACATAATTGTGTATAAAGAGGCATGCTGTTTTGACCAATATTCTCTCTAGATTTAAAGATAGTTAAATTAACTATAACAAACAGGTTAAACAAGCTATAGCTTACTTTTAGACGTGGTGAATGAAGTTCGACTGTTCGAGGTTGTGATGGTCGTCCGATATCCCTTGCCAGTTATTATGCGTACAGCAAATCTTCTTGTATGAATATAGTCAATTTCTAGTGTTTATATCCAAAAAGAAATGATGCTGGGAGATGTTTTTGTATTTAGCGCGCTCACCGCGATGTATGTTTTTTTCTGGGCTTGTGCAGTGTCACGCAATCGCGCAGAATCTGATGACTGGCGTCAATGGTTCTGTTGCTTTCATTTTGTTCATCAATTGATGTTGCGATGATAAATGTATATCAAGTCATTCTCGAGTCATACAGTTCAAGTCAAGTCAAGTCTCAAGTCATTGGATCTCAAGTCAAAGTCAAGTCGAGTCATTTTCTTAATTTAGTCAAGCAAGTCTCAAGTCCTTAAATTTGCGACTCGAGTCTGACTCGAGTCAAGTCATGTGACTCGAGTCCCCCATCTCTGGTGTCAGGCATGTCCAAAAGTGAGTAGCTTTAGTAACTTGTGGATCAGCGCTGACGCAAGACGCGAACTGTTTTGAACGATTCAGTCCGATTCGTTCACGAACCGGCCATCACTACTTTGCAGCCTTGGCTAAATGTAATTTACATGAGACTAGATAATGATCTGAGATGTCATCGCTCTGCTGCAGAATTTCAACGGTATCAACATCTATTCCATGTGATAGTATTAGATCTAGAGTATGATTACGACAATGAGTAGGTCCTGACACGTGTTCAGGGTCACAAACTCTAATTGAGTTTACAATGTCTTTAAATGCCAATCCCAATGCATCTTTTTCATTATCCACATGTATATTAAAATCACCAACAATTAGGACTTTATCTGCAGTAGGGTTGGGCCGATGGACGATATCATCGTCCATCGTGATGGCTGACAGACATCACGATGTTTAGCCGGCATCGCGACCCCCCCCCCCCCACCCCCCACGTTTCCATGGTGACGCTTCACGCTTGGTACGTGATTCACCACAGCCAAAATAGCGCTGTATGAAAGATGAAGCACTTTTATTTATAAATATTAACAAACTTGCTTACCATGTCATCAACTATCTTCTATTCCGATTCTCAAATATGTGTAAGTGAGTTTGTTTTGTTGTTTAAAAAAACTTTTATAAATGATCTTGATCTGTAACGTGAGATGGGCGCCGTCATGTTTGTTTGTGCGCAGTTCAGAGATTCCAGTCTGTTGGATTTATTACAGCGCGTGAATTCATCAGTTTCTCCCGAAATACATGAAAGTGGCCGGTGAACTGGGAGAAAAATAGAGTTGACTTTATATTTATTTACACTGTGTGTCTGATATGAATAAAAACCGTCGGCAAATATATTTGAATGGTTTGTTATTGCTGCTTCCATAGACACCATTGTGTATTTTACAAACTATAAATGTATTGTTTTGCTATAAATTATATGTATTTAAATGTCTGAAACCTAAAATAAACATTATGTGGTTAAAAACACTGAACAGTTGTGATATAGCCTATGACAAGCACTGAGCGCGTCCGTCTTTGGCTCAGCGCCAGCCATAGCGCGAAAGCACAATTTGAATCTGGCAGTTGTCACGTCACTGTACATTCGCTCCTTGGTCAGCTGCTGCAGATTTTGCTGAAATCGAAATTGCTGATGAGATATAGAGGAAAATATCTAGTGGAAAATGAGAATGTTACCCCCCCCCTCCCCCTCCCGATATCATCGTCCATCGCGATGTTTCACTGTAGACATCGTCTGATACCAAATTGGTAGACATCGCCCAACCCTAATCTGCAGCCAGTACTAACTCTGATAGAAAGGCAGCAAATTCTTTGATAAAATGTTTAATACAATGTAGTTATCATAAAATCAAACCATGTTTCAGTTCATAGTTGTATTGCTGTAGTGGTGAAGGTGAGTGTCATTATTATTTGTCTTTGTATTATTTGTTTTATCCATGACATATTGAGAGAAATAACAGTATCATCTTTCAATAGAGCAGTTTTATCGGCTTTTGTCATCCTGACTCAATAATGTGTTTCTAACAGCAAATACTCAGAATAAAGTGAGATGATCTGCTGATGATCCTGAATGGCTTGTTGAATGAGTGTTGATAGTCTGAGGCTCATCAATATTAACAGATCTGCTGAAAACACTCTTTATTTCATGACAATAGTTCCTGTTTTCACCTCACTGATTATGGTGATGTCTTCAGATCTCCTGTAAATTAACAATTGAAGCTCATTTCATTGGTGTGAAATGTGAATATACTGAGGCTAATTGTTGGTTTCTATATAGAGATATACATAAATGCTTAGATGTGTCATTTAGTATTAAAACAAACTCAGTAACTGATAACTTTGATTTTTGCAGCTCCTCCCACAGCAATCACATCATCAGTGAAGCTCCTCCCACTGTAATTCATCATCAGTGAAGCTCCTCCCACTGTAATTCATCATCAGTGAAGCTCCTCCCACTGTAATTCTCCAATAAATTCTGGAATATTCCCATCAGCTACAAGTGAAGACGAGCATCAAAGCATCAGGAAGAGCTGAAATCTATAAAGACTGAGTTTACTAAGGGGACAGTGAGAACATGAGTGATCCAGAACCCTGCAGAATGAAACACACTGAAGAACAAAGAGGTTGGTGTTTATTCTTCATTCATTCATGAAGCTGAAGAACATTCATGTTAGAAAGATTCAAGAACTTCATCACTTTTACAAAAACAATATGAAATGGTACAAAATGTTCTTGTTTGTTTACAAAAAAAGGTCAGTAAAGGGAGGTTTGATAAATTGTTGAATTGATTGTCAACATCAGGTCCAACTAAATATTTTAGACGTTTTATTTTACATTTATAACTGGCTCACATTTTTTTGCAGCCATGTTACCAAACATTTAGACATTTCTCAATATAGTTTGCTGGGTATTGGCACAAATTTCGATTAGATTTCTATTCACAAGCTTTCGATTCGATATTGATTGTTTTGGGTATACTGTATCAGATAAAGTACATGGCAAATGTTCTCAAGGACTGAAAATCTCACAAATAATGCTGTAAACTATACATGGGAGTCAGTTGGTACTACTTAACTTTAATATTGTAATAATAAACTATTATAAAAAACTACCTCACTTACTATTAATGTCATGAAACTGCTCTGAGACAGGCAAGTTAAGATCCAAACGCAGCTTTTATTATAATATAAAGGGGTAATCCAGAATCGTGGTCAAACAGATAAGCAATAGGTCAAAGTCCTGTAGGCAGTCCAAACAAACAAAACATACAAGGCAGGGAACAAGGCAAACGGGAAATCCAAAGACAGGCAGGGAAAAAGGCAAAATACAGAAACCAGGTAAACGTTCAGAGATGCAGTGGGACACAAACAAAACTTCGCAATGAGTGAATGAACATGGAATAAATAGACAGGGACTAACAGGGTGATGAGAAACAGGTGAATGCAATCAGAGACAAACCAGGTGATGAGACACAGGTGATAATAAGTCCGGGCAGTGCCTGAGAGGGAGTGAAAGTCTGGTGTGGAGTGCCCTCTGGTGGCTCACAAGGGCCCTCCAGCTGGTGACGTTACATAGCCCCCCCTCTAAGGAGTGGCTTCCAGATGCTCCAAAATAGTCCAGGAGGGAGGTGGAGCGGAGGAGGTCTAGGGGGAGGGATGGTGGGACAGACCCGTGTAGGGGGACAGGACACGGGAAGTGGCGTGGACGGGCCTGGGTCATGGCATGGCGTTGGTGGACCTCGGCCGTGGCATGGCGTGGCATGGGCGGACCTGGCAGTTCAGGTGGCCAGGGCAGAGCAGGATGCGCAGGTGACCAGGGCGAAGACCCTTCGGGCGGCCAGGGCGGAGAAGACCCCTCGGGCGGCCAGGGCGGAGAAGACCCTTCGGGCGGCCACGGCGGTGAAGTCCCCTCGGGCGGCCACGGCGGTGAAGTCCCCTCGGGCGGCCACGGCGGCGAGGACCCCTCGGGCGGCCACGGCAGCGAGGACCCCTCGGGCAGCGAAGACCCCTCGGGCGGCCACGGCGGTGAGGACCCCTCGGGCGGCCGGCGGTGAGGACCCCTCGGGCGGCCACGGCGGTGAAGACCCCTCGGGCGGCCACGGCAGTGAAGACCCCTCGGGCAGCCACGGCAGAGAGGACCCTTCGGGTGGCCATGGCGAGTACCTACTGCCCCCCCCCTACTACCCCCAATTTTCTTGGGGGTAGCTATGGGGTCATAGGCTGGAACAGGCGTCGGCTCGGGAACAGGAACAGAGCGCGTCTCAGGAACAGAGCACGTCTCAGGAACGGACCGCGTCTCAGGAACGGGCCGCGTCTCAGGAACGGACCGCGTCTCAGGAACGGACCGCGTCTCAGGAACAGACACCGGCTCAGGAGGAACAGACACCGGCTCAGGAACAGACACCGGCTCAGGAACAGCAGACACTGGCTCAAGTGTGTGTGCAGCCCAAACACACCACATGGCTGTGGCCATAATGGCCAGTGTTGTGGTCACTGAAGGCTCAGGCGGCGCATACGTGGCGTGAACGGTCTCTGGCTGAGCAGACCTGACGTGAACAGTCTCTGGCTGGGCAGACGTGATGTGAACAGTCTTTGGCTGGGCAGACGTGACGTGAACAGTCTCTGGCTGGGCAGACGTGACGTGAACAGTCTCTGGCTGGGCAGACGTGACGTGAACAGTCTCTGGCTGGGCAGACGTGACGTGAACAGTCTCTGGCTGGGCAGACGTGACGTGAACAGTCTCTGGCTGGGCAGACGTGACGTGAACAGTCTCTGGCTGGGCAGACGTGACGTGAACAGTCTCTGGCTGGGCAGACGTGACGTGAACAGTCTCTGGCTGGGCAGACGTGACGTGAACAGTCTCTGGCTGGGCAGACGTGACGTGAACAGTCTCTGGCTGGGCAGACGTGACGTGAACAGTCTCTGGCTGGGCAGACGTGACGTGAACAGTCTCTGGCTGGGCAGACGTGACGTGAACAGTCTCTGGCTGGGCAGACGTGACGTGAACAGTCTCTGGCTGGACGTGGCTGACGTGAAGCTCTGGCTGGACGTGGCTGACGTGAAGCGCAGGCTCGGCGTAGCTGACGTGAAACTCAGGCTGAGGGGATACTGTGGGTTCACGGAGTTCCTCATCTACCACACCCACTGTATACACAGAACCGCTTAACAGAAGGGCCAGTTCAATATAGCTCTCTAATGTCCTGTGAGGCTCATGCAAGGGCATAAATGAACTGAGCGGTTCTGATAGCCCCCCTCGGAAGAAGATCATCAGGCATTCCTCGCTCATAGAGGTGAAAGGTGCCAGCTTGACAAAATCTTCTACGTACTCCTCAATCAAACGATTCCCTTGACGGTGACACAGGATTTGGACTGCTGTGTCCATGGCTGATATCGCTGCTGGATCTGGGTGTGGCAAAGTTTTCTGTCATGAAACTGCTCTGAGACAGGCAAGTTAAGATCCAAACGCAGCTTTTATTATAATATAAAGGGGTAATCCAGAATCGTGGTCGAACAGATAAGCAATAGGTCAAAGTCCCGGTAGGCAGTCCAAACAAACAAAACATACAAGGCAGGGAACAAGGCAAACGGGAAATCCAAAGACAGGCAGGGAAAAAGGCAAAATAAAGAAACCAGGTAAATGCTCAGAGATGCAGTGGGACACAAACAAAACTTCGCAATGAGTGAGTGAATGAACATGGAATAAATAGACAGGGACTAACAGGGTGATGAGAAACAGGTAAATGCAATCAGAGACAAACCAGGTGATGAGACACAGGTGATAATAAGTCCGGGCAGTGCGTGATGGGAAATTAAGTCTGAGAGGGAGTGAAAGTCTGGTGTGGAGTGCCCTCTGGTGGCTCACAAGGGCCCTCCAGCTGGTGACGTTACAATTAATAAGCAGTAAATTAGGAGTTTGAGGCAAAAGTTGTAGTGAATAGTGAATGTGTTCCCATACTGAGGTGTTAGCCAGATTTAATCAAAAAATTGTATTTATGTGCATTTTTTTTTACAATTGTTCATAACAATTTTAACAACTTTTTTCATTCACTTTTTTAAACCCTTTTTTTGTACATACAGTACAAAACATTGTTTATTTCAAAATAGATAATTTTGTATGTAGCCTATTAAATCTCCTGCTGTTTATGATGTCATCTGTTATAATAAACAACAGTTCAGCTGAAAAAGAAAAACAGTTCTTGGATTGAAAACGTTATGGCACTGTTGTATGTTTAATCTGTTTATTACATTAGATAAGCATGTCATTGATTAAATATTTTAATAGTTCTCTATGTTCCTCATCCATGGAGATTTTCAGGGACATGCATAATTAATTTATAAAAACTCATCAAAATGATGGGAATATTTTAGGGCTCACTTTATGTCCTTTCACTGTATAATCATATTTCTCTCTTTGAATTTTGATGTACTGAAAATAATTAAACTTTTTTTCTTTCATTTTAGACCTGATGGAAGTGAAGGAGGAGAGTGAAGAACTGAGTGAAGTGAAGGAGGAGAGTGAAGAACTGAGTGAAGTGAAGGAGGAGAGTGAAGAACTGAGTGAGGGGAAGGAGGAGAGTGAAGAACTGAGTGAAGTGAAGGAGGAGAGAGAAGAACTGAGTGAAGTGAAGGAGGAGAGTGAAGAACTGAGTGAAGTGAAGGAGGAGAGAGAAGAACTGAGTGAAGTGAAGGAGGAGAGTGAAGAACTGAGTGAAGTGGAAGAGGAGAGTGAAGAACTGAGTGAAGTGGAGGAGGAACATCATGTCAAACCTGGAGAAAAACCTTTGAGTCGCTCAAAGACTAAAATTAATTTTTTAAAGAAAAGAAGCGCCAAGAAATCTACAACCTGCACTCAGTGTGGAAAGAGTTTCTCAAACACAGGTAATCTTGAGATTCACATGAGGATCCACACCGGAGAGAAGCCGTTCACATGTGATCAATGTGGGAAGAGTTTCACAAACATACAAAGTTTTAAGATTCACATGAGGATCCACTCTGGAGAGAAGCCGTTCACATGTGATCAGTGCGGAAAGAGATTCACACAAAAAATAAATCTTAATTCTCACATGAGGATCCACACTGGAGAGAAGCCGTTCACATGTGATCAGTGTGAAAAGAGTTTCGCAGCCAAACATAGTCTTGAGATTCACATGAGGATCCACTCTGGAGAGAAGCCGTTCACATGTGATCAGTGTGAAAAGAGTTTCACAGCCAAACATAATCTTGAGATTCACATGAGGATCCACTCTGGAGAGAAGCCGTTCACATGTTATCAGTGTGGAAAGAGTTTCGCAGCCAAACAAAATCTTGATATTCACATGTGGATCCACACTGGAGAGAAGCCGTTCTTATGTAATCAATGTGGAAAGAGTTTCACATCGAAAAAAAATCTTGAGATTCATGTGAAAGTTCACACTGGAGAAGAGCCATTCACATGTGATCAATGTGGGAAGAGTTTTACAAACAAACCTTATCTTGAGATTCACAAGAGAGTGCACACCGGAGGGAAGCCGTTCCCATGTGATCAGTGTGGAAAGAGATTCACATCCAAACAAAATCTTGATATTCACATGTGGATCCACACTGGAGAGAAGCCGTTCTCATGCAATCAATGTGAAAAGAGATTCACATCCAAACAAAGTCGTGAGATTCACATGAGAGTTCACACTGGAGAAAAGCCATTTGCATGTGATCAGTGTGGAAAGAGTTTCCCATACAAACAAAGTTTTGAGCGTCACATGAGAGGACACATTAAAGAGCATATTGCAGGTAAAAAAAAAAAATCAAAATGAATATATAACCTTATATGAAAAGTTAATGCAGGATTTAAAATGTTTTAAAACGACATAAGGGCACTAATTTAGTAGATAAAGTGAGCGTTTCTTGGACTGCTCGTAAAAACAGTAAAACGTTTTGTTTTTTTCTTCAACATTGCGTCATTTTACGTCCCGACAGGGAGCCTCAGCCTCGGCTCAGTGCAGAGTAGGCTGGTATTCAATAAGAGCGGTCGTCAGTCAGTGTGTTTTCGGTAGTTTTTGTATTTCAATTTATCATCGTCATGGTAAATTATTGGGTTTTTGTGGAGGTTGCAAAAACTCCGGCCTGTCAGGACATCGAGTCCACAGGTTTCCATAACAAGAAAAAGGACAGCGCTATCTTTCATGCCTGGTGCGGTTTGTGCAGGTGAAGAGACGGGATTTCTCTTCCGCATCGGCTTCGAGAAACGCGGTCGTGTGTAGCGTTCACTTCAGATCAGAGGATTATCATCCCGGCGATATGATTGAGTTCAACATGGGATGCCGAAGCAAGAATATTGATCGTCTTATATTGTACCAATAGCATCAAATAGTGTGAAATAGGTAGTCATGCCCTAAATAGAGGCAACTTGTAATTGAAAAACAAAATTACTCAGATTGTTTAAATATTCAAATCTTTAATTTTCTGTTTATGTTATAACCCAGGTTAAAAATATGTATTAAAAATGTACTTGAGTATGTTTTTAGTACAATACAAATATACTCAAGTATAGTTTTTATACATTTAATATTATATAGGCCCATCTTGCAGTTGATGGAGATTTGTGGGATGCACATCCAGGGCACGAAGCTCCCGTTCCACCACATCCCAAAGATGCTCTATTGGGTTGAGATCTGGTGACTGTGGGGGCCATTTTAGTACAGTGAACTCATTGTCATGTTCAAGAAACCAATTTGAAATGATTTGAGCTTTGTGACATGGTGCATTATCCTGCTGGAAGTAGCCATCAGAGGATGGGTACATGGTGGCCATAAAGGGATGGACATGGTCAGAAACAATGCTCAGGTAGGCTGTGGCATTTAAACGATGCCCAATTGACACTAAGGGGCCTAAAGTGTGCCAAGAAAACATCCCCCACACCATTATACCACCACCACCAGCCTCCACAGTGGTAACAAGGCATGATGGATCCATGTTCTCATCCTGTTTACGCCAAATTCTGACTCTACCATCTGAATGTCTCAACAGAAATCGAGACTCATCAGACCAGGCAACATTTTTCCAGTCTTCAACTGTCCAATTTTGCTGAGCTCTTGCAAATTGTAGCCTCTTTTTCCTATTTGTAGTGGAGATGAGTGGTACCCGGTGGGGTCGTCTGCTGTTGTAGCCCATCCGCCTCAAGGCTGTGCGTGTTGTGGCTTCACAAATGCTTTGCTGCATACCTCGGTTGTAACGAGTGGTTATTTCAGTCAAAGTTGCTCTTCTATCAGCTTGAATCAGTCGGCCCATTCTCCTCTGACCTCTAGCATCAACAAGGCATTTTCGCCCACAGGACTGCCGCATACTGTATGTTTTTCCCTTTTCACACCATTCTTTGTAAACCCTAGAAATGGTTGTGCGTGAAAATCCCAGTAACTGAGCAGATTGTGAAATACTCAGACCGGCCCGTCTGGCACCAACAACCATGCCACGCTCAAAATTGCTTAAATCACCTTTCTTTCCCATTCTGACATTCAGTTTGGAGTTCAGGAGATTGTCTTGACCAGGACCACACCCCTAAATGCATTGAAGCAACTGCCATGTGATTGGTTGATTAGATAATTGCATTAATGAGAAATTGAACAGGTGTTCCTAATAATCCTTTAGGTGAGTGTATATCTATATGCTAACACTGGTCTCTCTCACCAAGACACCTGCCCTGTTTTCCACAAGTTCTCCTCACACCACTCAAAAATTTGTCTCTGACCGTTCTGTCTAACATTAGTCCTGGCCTGTCCCTGCTCTCTTGGCAGCATAGCAGGCTCATAATTGTATGGCTGTGGTTCGTCATACGAGTAAGTATTTCCTCAGCGTCCGAAATGTCATTGCGATCCATTGTTTTCCTGTTGTTTGAATCAACCGCTCTCCCGCCCGTTACGTCACGCCCGCCGCGCCCATTTTCAGATGCGGAAGTAACATTTTCTCACAAAAACGACTCCAGAAGCTTCTTTAGCGTATTTATAAGTATATTTGAAAGAAAATCTAGTTCCTACATTATTTTTCTATACATTGACTCGTTGGGTCCTCTAACCTGCAATATGCCCTTTAAAGGACACATGAGGATCCACACCAGAGAGAAGTTGTTCACATGTGATCAATGTGGCAAAAGATTTTTTGGGTCATCAGCTCTAAAGGCACACCTGACAGTTCATAAGAAGGAGAAACCACATGCATGTTCTGAATGTGGAAAGAAAGTTTTGCACTGCTGAAATCTTTACAAAGACATCAGAAAACTCATACTGGTCTAAGAGAGTACATGTGCTTTGAGTGTGAGAATACTTTTACTACAGCTGAACATTTAAAACGGCACCAGAAAATTCACACTGGAGAAAAACCTTACAAGTGTTTACACTGCGACAAGAGATTCAATCAGTCAGAGCATCTGAAAACACATAAGATGATCCACATGAAGATTCACATGAAGATCCATACAGTGGAGAAACCACATCGCCACAGTCTGAGATCACAGTAGTTCATCTTTATGTGCTGAGAAACAAAATCTCTTCTAAGTCACAGCTAAATATCTCTTCTCCACCTATAGTTGGCGCTGTTTGAATCATCCAGGTTGTGAATGAGACCGACACCTGATGTGATTGTAAAGCGCTTGGTGTGTACAGTAGTAAATAGTAGAGCTATATAAATGCCTCATTCATTCATGAGTTTCTTAACAGCCACAATGAGCAACAGACATTTTGTTGTTTGATTGGTTTCTATCAACTCGTGTTCAACCCAACATGAATGTGTCTGATTTTGACATGTGATTTGTCTGTTCAGAGCAATGCAAAACCACTCTCTGACAGTAGTTGGCGCTCATGTCAAAGCATGAAATATAGCAATATACATAGCAGTGCTGTGCAACTTTGTCTTTCTGACATTGCTGATTGTGGTGAAGATATTTTTATTTATTTATTTATTTAATATGGACATAGCAATAACATTGGACGAACCAGATGCATTGTTTAAAGTGTTATAGCACATGTGCTAATTTTCAACACCTGTCCATAGGGGCTTTTACAACAGATAAAAACACATTAAGCAAAATAAGGCACATTTTACACATGAGTACAACTTTGGCCCGATTTAAGCCACTGTTTGAGCTCTCTGGTAAAGATGTTAATATTGTTCTGCAGTTTGAATCCAATTGGGAGAGAGTTCTATAGTGTAGCCCCTTTGAAGGAGAAGCTAGACTGTCCAAAAGATGTTCTGAACTTTGGTAGCACACAATCCCCACTAACTGAGGCTCTGGTGGAAGGTCTAAAAGAGCCCTGACGCCTCTCCATGAGGCCAGAAAACAGCAGTGACACACAGTTGTTCAAACATTTAAAAGTCAATTTCAAAATACTAAAATTTACAAAAGTTTCAAAAGTAAAAAGCTTGTGCTTTTGTATGATATCACAATGATGCCATATCATAGGTTTCTTGTCAAATATCTTAATTGCCTGTTTATATAGAGAAGTGACTGATTTCAGAGTGGACGCTGATGTTTGTGACCATGCTGTAATACAGTATGACAAATGTGAAAAAAAAAACCATTGCATGCATAAACAATATAGCCGCGTGATGTGACAACTCTCCTCTAATACAACGAAAACAGTTTAGATTTGATTTGACTTTCCTACAAACATAGTTTACTTGACTTTGAAACTTCAGATGTTTATCTATTATAATGCCCAAATATTTAGTTTCATGAACCTCTTGAATGGGTTCATGGTCTAAATAAACTTCAAAGATGCTGTCAGGGGACCTCCGGTTGATAGAAAAACACATTGAGAAGGTTTTCTGAACATTTAAAGTTAAATGGGACAGCTGAAGCCATCTTGAGATGTTATGTAAAGCCTTTGTTAACTGCTGCCCAGCCAGCGCAGTTGTTTTTGCTGACACATGGATAACTGTGTCGTCAGCATAAAGCTGGCAGTTTACACCCTGGCAGCAATCTGGGAGATCGTATATATACATTGAAAACAACAACGGTCCTAGTACTGACCCTTGGGGCACTCCTAGGTCATTTGGACTCGGATTGGATTTTACAGTTCCTACTTTCACACATTGGTCTCTACCCTCCAGGTAGGACTTGAACCATAACAGAGCTGCATTTGAAAATTGAAATTGCTGTAATTTCTGCAATAAGATACAATGGTCCACTGTGTCGAAGGCCTTCTTCAGATCTAAAAACACAGCGCCTACGATATTCCCTTTGTCCAGTGCACCTTTAATCTGTTCCACCAAGAAGCAGTTGGCGGTTTCTGTGCTGTGTTTTTGTCTGAACCCAAACTGCTGGGGATGCAACAATTGGTTATTTTCAAGATGTTCTATTAATCACAATTTTGATAAAACATCAAACAGTATTTTCATGTTTTCTGACAGCAGCAGACAACATGTTTTTGTATTTGCTCTTGTGCTTATCAAGAATACAGAGACGAGAGATGCTTCCAGATTCTTCCTCTGTTAATGTTAAAAAGTTGTTGGAAATGATGTGATTGCTTACAGTTTACATGTCAAGGGTGCGCCATCTAGAGTTTTATGACCAAACTAGTGATTTATAACAAATCATCTTCATGATATTAAAATAGATCATAATCGTGCACAGCAGTTGTTGCCCAGATATGATAGGTTTAAAATGACTATTGAACCCATCAGTGATCTTGACTTTGAGCTTCACTTTTCATTTCACATTTGACTCTCATTTGAAATCTCACTTGATTAAATGTTTCTTTTAGACCTGATGGATGTGATACAAGAAAGGAAAAACCGAAGCCAAAAAAGCTGTGTCCTGCACTGTGTAAAAAATGCTTCACTTGTAAATGAAGTCTGAAGATTCACATGAGAGTTCACACTGGGAAGAAGCGGCTCAGGCTTTCGCCCTGAAAACACTTCTGCTTCTCATTCTGAAGAAAGACCATTTAACTGTGATCAGTGCGCTAAACAGTTTCATTGGGCATTAGTCCTGAAGAAACACCTGAATAGTCACACAAACGAGAAGATTCATTCATAATATTACAGCAGAAAAGACACAGCGGTGTGTGTTTCAGTGCAGGAAGTGCTTTACTACAGATGATGAACTGAAAGACCACCTGGAAATTACAACACCGCATCAAGAGATTCAGTCTGTCAGAAACGCATGAAAGGATTCAGTGGAGATAAACACATCAGACTTTTTTTTTTCTTTTCTTCTCTTGAGATGCGTTGGCTCTTATAATTCAGTAAAAATAGAGATCTATCTCAATCACTTTCACTTTTACTTAATGTTTGTATTTGCTTCAAAAAATGATTGATTAAACTTATTGCTCATTTTATCACCAACTCATTGTTATTGTACATTTTTATAAATGTAGCTTTTAAATGCCTATAAATAATATTTCACCACACACGACTGACATTGAATGAGATTGCTGTCTGTCTACATTATTAAAGGAACACTCCACTTTTTTTGGAAATAGGCTCATTTTACAACTCCCCCAGAGTTAAACAGTTGAGTTTTACAGTTTTTTAAATCCATTCAGCCGATCTCCGCGTCTGGCGGTACCACTTTTAGCATAGCTTAGCATAGATCATTGAATCGGATTAGACCGTTAGCATCTCTCTCAAAAAAATGACCAAAGAGTTTCGATATTTTTCTTATTTAAAACTTGACTCTAGTTACATTGTGTACTAAGAAAAATGAAAAGTTGCGATTTTCTAGGCCGATATGGCTAGGAACTATACTCTCATTACTGCGTAATAGTCAAGGAACTTTTCTGCAGTACCATGAGTAAATGCGCAATGCTATTACAAAAAACAATGATAAAAAAGTGGAGTGTTCCTTTACTAGTTTTTCCCTTGATATGACATGTTTACAAGTCCCTAAATGCCAAGTCTACAACTCTCTACCAATGCACCACCAACCCCCCTACAAGTTCCTTTCAGACGAAACCTGTGTCACTTTCTCCTTCCCATCTTTCCTCTGCTGTGTCATCTTCTCTTCCCTCACCATCACAATTCTCATCTCTGGATGTGAATACCACAACTGATACTTTATGCTCCACTTTAACTTCTTCTTTAGACAAAATCTGCCCTCTCTCCTCCAGGCCAGCAAGCGTTACTCCCTCCAACCCCTGGTTATCTGAGTTTCTTACAAACTTCTCCAAACTTAGGGCGACAGAGAGGAAATAGCTCAAATCAAAAGACACGTCTGATCTGAGTATATCTGTATCAATCTCTGCTCTCTTCCTTTTCTGTTGATGTTCATGCTGTGAAATCTTCATATTTCCACAACAAGATCAACAGTGTCTCTAACACACAAACCTTCTCAAGACATTCAACTCTCCTCTGTCCACCTCCACCACACAGCAAAATTTCCAGTGTTAAATTAACACTCTCGGTGTACATATAGGTCCAACTACAGGGTGTTAAAAATGAACACTAAAGCAGTGTTTAAGTTAATGAGATAATTAAGTGATTAATTAAGTGATGATTGGCCATTAGTGGTGACACCCGATGTTAATATGCAGAATCATTGAAGGAAAGAGAAACAAAAAGAACGAAAAAAAGAGAAACACAAGAACTACTGACTTCGAGCCTTTACACATTATTGCACTTATTATTTCTGTCATACATCTACAAAAGTTATTGAGAATCAACAGAAGTTTAGACCGCAATGTTTTATGGAATTTTTCATTTCAAGCCACCATTATGGTGGTCAGTGTTTGCTTTAGTTGGGCTCTTGACCCTTTTCATTTTTTTTTTTTTTTGTTAGTTTTTCTTTGGCTGCTCCAACATTGTGTTTATAAAGCACATTTGTTATTGCACGAGAAAACCTACTAACAATATGTTGTGATGGTGACCTTATCATCAGGTAGTGACCTTATTCACTAATGTCATTCAGAGTGTAAATCTTTGACTATATGATTGATGTAGCGTTTTAGTATTGGTGATTGTAGCCCTGAGATTCTACAGTTTGAGATCCAACAGCAATATGAACAATTTTGAAAATTCTTTGTGCACTGGAGCTCTTGTGTTTAGACACACACACATCAAGAATCAGCATATGAATCACAACAATGGTGACAATAAAGAAACTAGTGACACACAGATCAACTCTGAACATCACAAAACAAGCTATTAAAGTCATACCAAAACACTAGCAAAATAAAAACAAACAGGAAAAACAATGAAAATTAAAGGACAATTCAGCTGCATAATTTATTCATACTGCAATGCATGATGGGACCCATGGACGCATTTTGATTGGTGGCTCCCATCATGCACTGCAACATGAATATTTTGTGTGATTGTCACCATTGTTGGGATTCATATGTAGATTCTTGATATCTGTGTGGGATTTTAAAACCTTCAGATTATTAAAGCACTGCTGGAATTAGCTACTGTAATGAATAGAACCTTTGTATTATACGTTTGTAATGCTGGTTGAGTGAATCAGGACATTACAGGATTGTAATTTCATCATTTAAACATAACCATCATGACCTGGGATGTGTTTCCCAAAAGCATTTTAAGCCTAACTTGATCGTAGAACGATCGCAACAAAAGGTCTGTAGGATCAAATTAGGCTTACGATGCTTTCAGGAAACACAGCCCATGTCATGGTTTCTCTTGCAGCTCCTCTTTAACTGCTGATGACTTTGCTAACTTCTTCACCAACAAAAACAACTACTATCAGCAGTCAGTTCTCAGCTCCACACACACAGGAACTCAGGCCATCCTCTCCCACAGCCAAAAACCTTCTCTCCTCATTCTCTCCTATTACACCATTTAGGTCCAAAAATAGGACATATCTGGGAAAAAGAGGACGTATGGTCACCTAGTATCCACTGTGGCATCGTGAGAGGTAGGCTATCACCAAAATGTGGGTTGCTTCACAAACTGAGTCTAGGCAGAGATCAAGTCACTAGTTTCTTTTTAATAATCAACTCCAACACTTATTAACCAAAACACTTTTCCAGCTTCTCTTTATGCTTTCTAACAAAAAATAGCCAATCTCTCTGTCCTCGGCTCATTAAGTTTTTTTTTATTCACTTGCAACAGCTGTGTCCCTGGTAATTGTAGTCCAGGACCAGGTGGCCATCTTGGTTTGTACATACCTTGCCTCTATGACAGTGGTTCTCAACCGGTGGGACACTCTCCCGGGGGGGGGCGCGAGTAGGATGGGAGGAAAAAAAACTGAAAAAAACCCCAATATTAGCAAAAAAAAAATATCACTAAACTACTGTCATAAAAACGTATCGTTTTGTATATACATAACTCCTGAATAAAAATTTAAATGTGTTTGGACTGATTTAAAAAAAAAAAAGTTAAATTTGATTGGTTTGTCGATAGTGAGCGCAAATGCAGGTGATAAGCGGTTTTATTAAGCGAGTCATTGAGTCGTTCATTCAAATGATTCGTTCAAACGGCCGATTCATCAAGATTGAGACAGATGTTTGTGAATGGGTCATTGTATTTTTGACTCAACCGATTCGTTCAAAACACTGAATCATTCAAAACACGATTGAGTGTTGCCGTGAGATGCGATATGCTGTGATCTTTGTTTGGATTCATCGGATTTATTTTCGCTGCTAAAATAGACCAAAACAGTCATTATTTCGTCTAAAATGTAAGTGACTTAATATTATTAACTTGTTTGTTGAACTGTCATATGAAATCAGGGTCACATTATTTTCAATCGTGAGGTGATGGTAAATGAAGTGATGGTCAATTGTCAGCTCTCTTGGTCGTCAGGTCATGTGATGTATGTTGCTGAACTGTATTCAAATGTTATAAATATATAAAACACCACATTTTGAGTCCGAAACTGTCGTATTAGTTTTTTTCATATTCGTCATTTGGTGTCTCTCAATATTGTCAAAACCCCTCAAAATATTTGCTACGGATGCGAAAAATGCAGAAAATCGAACCACCCGAATTAATTTTATGACGGACGGAAGTTTCAGAGGCTGGTAGTTATACAGTATATATATAAACGAATAAACTAGTCAGAATATACAGTTAAAGCTTTCTTTTAGTTTTTGTGAAATGCTCACACGCACGCAACCACGCACACACAAACATGTTTAAATACATTTATGTTGTTAATAAATAAACAACAATAAAACATCCTCCTGGAGACTTTTTTTTTGTCAAAAGCGACAAATCCAGCGACTTTTACTGGTGTTTTTGGAGACTTTTGTAGTGTTTGGAGACTCGAAAGCAGGAATCACTCTGCAGTTAGGCCTACTGTGCTCAACGAGCAGCGGGAGCTGCCATGAGCCCCTCTCCCGTCCAAAGGCACTCACAGGCGGTCAGTCTCTCAGTAACCTCGCGCAGCAGTCCCAGCCTGCAGTCAGAGCAGAGAGGAGACACACACCCCTCTGCGTCCAGGCTGCAAATGAATCGCGCATGGCCGCCGCCGTTCCCGCCCTGACTTACAGAGCGG
Source organism: Gila orcuttii (assembly GCA_026230005.1). Classification (NCBI taxonomy): domain Eukaryota; kingdom Metazoa; phylum Chordata; class Actinopteri; order Cypriniformes; family Leuciscidae; genus Gila; species Gila orcuttii. Next base: position 61,804,147 of record JAPDVR010000003.1, on the reverse strand, counting down.
GGTGTAAATGTTCACTCACTCTCACACAAAAATAAATCACTGCATTTAAATGGACTCACGACATAGCTCTCCATTCACTCTAGTCTAGTCTCTTGCCAAGTTCGCTTGTGCCAGCTCTCTGTTTGTCTGTTATCAGATTGTCTGTTATCAATCTCGATTTACATAGGCCTTTACTACACAAACCCCAACAGTCTTTTTAAAGACTAAACCCAGAAACATTCTTTTTTAAGATTTGATCATATCTCAGCCCTAGCCAGTAATTTTGTTAAACTGCTAGGCAGTAGCTACTTAGCTAACTACCCAAACGACTCAGACACACACACACACACACACACACACACACACACACACACACACACACACACACACACACACACACACACACACTCACGAGGACTACAATCGTTAAGTATTAAAATAAAAATCAGAATTTTCTGCGAAATAATTATTTTGTTTGGTTTAATGAAAGATCGTGCCTAAGTCCTGACTGATTAGCCCCTGATACGTCTCTCAACATACACCACACACAGTTACATATTGCCTATAGTTTAGCTAAACTTTATTGAAAACAAATTAAAATGGAGAAATTTCTTGTGAGGTCCAACAAGCCAACCGACGCACCACCAGCTGCAAAAAAGCTTCGCAGGTACGATGAAGCATACCTGCAGTTTGGGTTTACAGTCACGGCTGATCTGAGACCTCAGTGTGTCGTGTGTGCCGAGGTGCTGGCAAATGACAGTATGAAGCCCTGCAAATTAAAAAGGCACCTTGAAACAAAGCATGCTGGCATTAAAAATAAACCGGCCGAATATTTTAAAAGAAAGCTTGACGGCCTCCATCAGCAACAGGCAACCATTTCAGTGCACAGCACTGTGTCTAAACAGTGTTTGGAGGCATCGTATGTAGTGGCCAAAAGGATCGGTAAACTGGGTAAACCGCATACAATCGCAGAGACTCTCATTTTGCCGGCAGCGCAAGACATGTGCAGAATAATGATAGGCGATAGTGCAGCAGCCAAACTCGGTGCAGTACCACTGTCCAATGACACAGTCGCTAGGAGAATTGTAGAGATGTCCAACGATATCAGAGAGCAACTGATAGAGTTCGTAAAAAAGAGTCCTTACTACGCGCTGCAGCTGGACGAATCTACTGATATTGCTGGGCAGGCACAGCTCCTCACCTATGTCAGGTATCTGCGGGACAAGGCGATCGAGGAGGATGTCCTGTTTTGCCGGCCTCTTCAGTCGCACACGACGGGAGAAGCCATTTTCAATGTCCTTGACATTTTTATCCGCAAAAATGGTTTGGCTTGGGACCGATGCGTTGGCCTATGCACGGATGGTGCGCAGGCAATGACGGGGCGTGAGCGTGGCCTAGCTGCTCGCGTTCAGCAAGTAGCTCCACTTGTGAAATGGACACATTGCATGGTCCATCGCGAAGCACTAGCTGCTAAAAAAATGCCGGTTCTCTTTGACGTGCTGAACCAATCCGTGAAAATAATAAATCTAATCAAATCACGGCCGCTAAACTCTCGCTTGTTTGGGGTCCTCTGCCAGGAGATGGGGTTCGCTGGCTCTCCAGGGGGCGGGTGTTACAGCGGTTGTATGAGCTGCGAGAGGAGGTGAAGTGGTTTTTGACAGAAATCAAATCAGATCTGGCGAAGCATCTGGATGACACTATGTGGCTTGCGTCTCTGTCCTATTTGGTCGATATATTTGACCGCTTGAATGGCCTCAACCTGTCTTTGCAAGGCCGCGAAACTCACATTTTGCTCCTTGCAGACAAAGTGCACGCCTTCACACAAAAAATAGACCTCTGGCATGGCCGCATCAGTCGAGGGAACTGCGACATGTTCCCTTGCCTTACAGACTTTATAACTGATGCAGACACGTCACACGATTTCTCCTCCCTATTTCAATCAGCGTCTGAGCACCTGTCAGCAATGAGAAAACAATTTGCGACGTACTTTAAAGAGGATTATCGCTCTTTTGCATGGGTTCGAGATCCGTTTGTGTGCACAGCAAACGAGCTATCAATTGATATGCAGGAACAGCTTATTGAGCTGAAGAGTGACAGTAGACTGAAGGAACTCTTTAGCTCCTGTCCTCTTTCGTCATTCTGGGCAGCATTGATGCAGGAATACCCGGAACTCTGTGACGTCGCCTTGAAGATTATCCTTCCTTTCGCGTCGACATATTTGTGTGAGGCAGGATTCTCAAAAATGACTGCACTCAAAACAAAATACCGCAATCGTGCACAAATCGAGGATGATTTGAGGCTATGCTTATCAAACATTGAGCCAAGAATTGAGGATCTTTGCAAGGCAAAGCAGGCTCAGGTCTCACATTAACATCACCTAATTATATAGCAATAGTCTAGTAATGATAATAGGCCTACTGATGATAATAATAATAACAACAACAATAAAGCATGTAACCTCATAATTATATAGCAATAGCCTTGTAATAATGATAGGCCTATACTACTCATAATAATAATAATAGTAATGATAATAATAATGCCTGCAAGCTCACATTAGAAGTCTGGTGCTACTGCCAATTATAGCAATAACCTAGTAATGAATAGGCCTACTGATGATGATGATAATAATAATAATAACAACAAAAAAGCATGTAACCTCACAATTATAATAGCCTAGTAATGATGATAGGCCTATACTACTTATAATAATAATAATAATGCCTGCAAGCTCACATTAGAAGTCTGGTGCTACTGCCAATTATAACAATAGCCTAGTAATGATAATAGGCCTACCTACCGCTACTGATGATGATGATAATAATAATAATAATAATGTGAGCCTAAAAATAATAGCCTAGGGCTATCTATCTATCTATCTATCTATCTATCTATCTATCTATCTATCTATCTATCTATCTATCTATCTATCTATCTATCTATGCAAGATAGAGCGGGGCGGGGGGATGGGGGGATGGGGGATCTGGGCGGGGGGCACTGGGGCCCCAACTGCAATGAACCAGCTTTGGGGGGGCCCAGCTTGCAAAAGGTTGAGAACCCCTGCTCTATGACATACCCTCTCACGATGCCACACCAACTTTGTCTCCTTAAAGGATTAGTTCACTTTTTAAAAAACTTTTGCTGATAATTTACTCACCCCCATGTCATCCAAGATGTCTATGTCTTTCTTTCTTCAGTCGAAAAGAAATTAAGGTTTTTGATGAAAACATTCCAGGATTTTTCTCCATATAATGGACTTCAATGGCAACCAGACGGTTCAAAGTCCAAATGAGCGTTTCAGTGCAGCTTCAAAGGGCTTTAAACGACACCAGACGATGAATAAGGGTCTTATCTAGTTTAACGATCGGTCATTTCAAAAATAAATAAAACACTTTAAGTTTTATAAGCACAAATGCTCGCCTTGCTCTGTTCTGTGATGCACGTTTGTAACGTCACGTAATACGCAATTACGTTGAAAAGGTCACGCTTTTCCTCTGTGTATTCCGGTTCAGAAAGGTGAAAAACTGCATCTCATCTTCTCCTCTAAGTTCAAAATCGCCCGACATCGTTGTTTTACCTTTTAATTTCCTTTTTTTGTAAACGGCATTTGACTTTGTTTGCGCGTTCAACTTGTAAACACTGACTCGGTACTTCCACAAACGTCAAGAAGCGTGACCTTTTCAACGTAATTGCGTATTACGTGACGTCACTAGCACGCATCACAGAACAGAGCAAGGCGAGCGTTTGTGCTTATAAAACTTAAAGTTTTTTATTTCTTTTTGAAATGAGTGATCGTTTCGCTAGATAAGACCCTTATGCATCGTCTGGTGATCGTCCAATCTATCAATAACACACACAGACATCAACAATCAGTGTATGAATCTCAACAATGGTGATAATCAAAAGTACAATGCTACAATGCATGCTGGGTACCAGCATAGTACAAAACTCCCAGCATGCATTGCAACATGAATAAATTATGCAGCTGTATTGTCCTATTATTTTGTTTAATTCGAAATATTTGCTTTTATTTTTTGCTGTTGTTTTTGTTGCAAGTTTTTTTGTGATGTTCTGAATTGATCTGTTTACCTAAATATTATTGTCGAGATTCATATGCTGATTTTTGATGTCTGTGTGTGTCATGGCAGATGAGTGTTTTTGTGCTCGATGTTAAAATCTTCTAACTGATTGTTGTAATATTGCGGGATCTCATGCTGCAGTAACAGTGGTTGTGATATGAATATATTAATGGAACAACACAATTGTTAGATTCGAAAGACATCAGTGATTCAGTCTATTTCATGATGATTATAAAACCATCAACAGGAAACCATCATCACCTGATTTCAGTTCACTTAAGTTTTCTTTGCTGCTGCAAATGTGCTTGACACACACACTGTCACAGCAGCCAAACAAGACAAAAGCCATAATAAGAGTTAATAGACCAACTAATGGAAACGCTAATCACTGTTGTGGTAACTTCAAATTAAACAGAGTTAAACCTCTGTTAATTCTCAATAAAACTTCTGCAGACGTCTGACAGAAATAAAGTGAGTCTGGTTAGTAATAAGTGAAGCTGGTAATCCTGTTTGTGGAGTTGTTTATTCCTCCTCTGCTGAGATCTTCACAGATTTAATGTCTTCTTTTCTCTTCAGTTGATTTCATCTAAGACTGTGTCTGAAGTCAGTTGTAGTTCTTGTGTTTCTGCTCGTCTCTTTTTCTGTTCTCTTCTTTCCTTCAGTGATTCTGCTTGTTAACAGGCTTTATTAAGGCTGAAATTACTTCATATTAAATATACACAGATTTTGTGGTTCAGATAAGGTCCAGTTCTGGTTTATTTCTTTGATCTTGGCTGACATGTGGCATTGCTATGGCCTGCTTGTGGCCCAGATCTGGCAAACAGGAGTGGGCCACCCAAGGGCCGTCATTCAACGCTGTATGTGGGCCAGATCCGCATTCCACAAGTGCCAGACTTGGGCCGGCTCTGGGCCGACACAATGTTGCTATGTGGGAAGAGGTCATTGATAGACTGAGTACTGTGTCATCTTGTGCACATCTTGTACTGATTCATTTCAAGGTTGTACACAGTCCATTTCTCCAAAGCAAGATTATCTGCAATTTTCCCAGGAGTAGAGGATAAGTGTGAAAGATGTCTTAACCCACGTTGTCATTTGAGCCACATGTTTTTTCTTTGTCCACGGTTACACAACTTTTGGTCTGGTTTCTTCAACATAATTTCAATTATAATAGGAATACACCTTCAACCTTGCCCCTTAATTGCTATTTTTGGGACCCCAGACAAATCAGTTCGATTTAATTGGGCACAGAAAGAAATTCTCAAATTCACATCTTTATTGGCCAGACGTCGAATTCTCTTACAGTGGAAATCTCCAAATCCTCCGTCAGTCTCGCAGTGGCTTACTGATGCTATGCATTTCTTAAAACTTGAGAAAATTAAATACGCAATGAGAGGCAACACTGACAAGTTTTCTTACATATGGCAGCCTTTTCTATCATATTTTGCAGACTTGCAGGTCTTACCAGACTAAGTCCTGTTATATTTTATGTTTGTATATGATTTTAAGTAAGCCAGGGTGGGGTAGGGGTGGGTTTTGTTTGGTTATGTCATGTCTTTTTCCTTTCTTGTTTTTTGTTTAAAATCTAAATTGTAAAAGTTTTCTATTTTATGTAACTCGATTCAGTTTTCAATAAAAATATTTTGCAAAAAAAAAAAAGTTTATAAGTGACTAAAATGTGACAAACTAAAAAGCATTTTCGTCCAAAAGACTAAGACTAAGACTAAAACTAAAAGGGCTGCCAAAAACAACACTGTTTCACTGGATTTCGTGCTCGGTCCCATATAGCTCTCATCTACAGATTTTTGAGCAGTCCATGTTTGAGCTCTCCTCAGGACAGCCACTGGTGTTCACATGAGCAGATGACAGCTCTCTATCGAGAAAGCAACCCATTGATAAAGCTGCCATATCATTGCGCGTGCACTGCTATGAAAAAACACGTTCGTTGCGTGGAAACGTCGCCGTTATTTTCTTTAAGATAAGATACTAAAGTTGTACGGAAATGGGTCATACCCGTCCTGAGCAGTTCAAGTAAAACCCCACTTATTCAAGGGTGCGCATTTATTACATGGGAAGAGAAAACGTATAATAGGTGTCCAAAATGCACACGCTTCCGATTAATCATGAATGATGAATGAAATGTAACTAAATGTCGTTAAACTGAATGTACGAAGAAAACTGATGAAATAACTACAACATTAATTACTCTGAAATAAGAGCGCGTGGTTTATCCATCAATCAGATGCGCATTAAAGTTGCATTCGTAATCGTTAATATAGCACAAGTAGACACCCGGCGATTTTTCTTTCAGAATCACAAGGAAAATGTTCGGTATAAAGAGAACAAAGAGTAGCTATTCCATGAGCAAAGGTTAGTTAAGGTTTAGTTGGGAAAGTTCATGGTATTTTTAGTCTCACAATGGAAGGATGTTTAATGTACCAGGAACACTTTAAGGTTGTGTATCCATTAACACTATCCTACAAAAATAGTTAGCATGATGAACTAACAATACTTTTAAAGCCTTTTTAAATCTTGGTTTACATTTCTACAAATGCTAATTTATAGGCTTTGGAAATATTTTTTATAATAATAGATTCATTAAAAACTAACATGAACTAACGTTAACATGTTTTTTTTTTGTTTTGTTCCCACTCTCTGACCCCCGAAGGCTGCTGTATAATTCACACCCTGACTAAGACCCATTGGGGGAAGTATTTAAATAATCCTATGAATGCATATAAAAAATGAGGAATCGAATCGAATTAATCTAATCGCATCTAATTTTAATGTGAATCGCATTGAATCGAATCTTTCTGAATTTGCAAAAATCGTTCTTGAATCGAATCGAAAACCTATGAATCGTGAATCGAATCGATTCGCTGCCTACCCAAAGATTCACAGCCCTACTATGCCCCCAAGCTCCATGAGGTGGGGCTCTAGAAGCGACGCGCACCTTTTGCGCCTGTTTGTAGGTGCCAGCATTTTAATTCCTCAGAATTAAATGCAGCCATAAACACAGGATAAGTGAAACACGGTCTGAATGGTAGGCTGAATTAAAATATCTAACTTTCTAAAGTCAGATAATATTTCATCATTTTAATTTCTTAAAATTCAATGCAGCATAATTATCAGACAATATTGTTTTAATATGTGTTATACGGTCTCGTAATCAACACACTGGCTCGGCAAATGCGAGATTCGAGCCGTTACGGAAGAAAGTTAACAGGTGCGAGGCTGAAACATCCGACAACGCACGGATGTACGCGTCGAGATATTTCTCAATGAACACAGCCAGCACCCTCAGGAGCTGACTGTGAATGCCTCTCCCCACTCAATGTAAACTCCTCCCCCTCTAAAGGTATAAAATCAGCCATATACTGATTTTAGACAGACTTCGGTACGATCTTGGACGAAGCAGACTACAGCAAATAAAGAATCCTGCTTAAAAGATACAACCCCGAGTCTCCTGGTCTTCTATTGAAAAGTAGACCAATCTACACGCTGCCTCGGCAAACGCGAGATCCGAGCCACTAAATTCTATATTGCAAAGCAGACCTTCATTTGTGACAATTCTTAAGGGACAAACAACACCAAATAGGACAGACAGTTTGTACTCAGAGCGCTTGCTGAAGAGCAAAAAGTTAACTCTGTTGTGTGCCGGCGTTCCTTTGTAGCTTCCGCTTATGCCGTCACACGTTACGTCATGACGCAACACCAATTAGGATTTGTTTAGTTTCATTCATGCTTCAGAGCCGCTACGCTGAGGGGCGTTCCCCCAAAGTGTCATTCGACGCAGTTCGAGTTCCCTCGAAAGGGAACTAATCAATTACATAACGCGAGTAAATGTAATTCGTTACTTTCCACCTCTGCTTCAGACTGTGTGTGGTAAACGAAAAATTCATTCAGAGACACTCAGAACATGCAGGATTTATATTTGAACAGTCTTTTGTGGTTTAATATTCATAGACACTAGCTAGGGCTGTCAACGAATATTGTAAATTCGAATATATATTTCGAAGGTGAAAATGAATATTCGCACTGTCTGACACAGCGTCACTGCTGAAAGTTGATTTACATGGAAGATGACAAAACGCAGAGCCCAATTTGACCGCAGCAGAGAAAGTGATTTTAACCCCCCAAAATCTAAAAAGGCATGTCTGGAAGTACTTTGGATTTTGGTCGGTAGAAGGTAAAATTGTGGAGCCGCGAGATAAAGTAGTATGCAAGCTATGTAAGATACAGTTAGCATATCATTCGTCCACTAGCAACATGAGGTCACATTTCGAAAATGTGCACCCAATTGAGCATGGCATAATGTGTGGAACTCCAGCTAAACAGCCACGTCTTGGCACTTATTTTGCAGAGCGTGAGGGTGAGGGCGAGAGAAAGAGTGCCTGCGAGTGCGAGTGAGCGAGAGTGAGGTCTACGGTCTTGGCTATTAGTTGATCTACTTGTTTTTGTGTAGGTAATACGTTGTCAAATATGTTTAAACTAGCTATACAAGTAGTTATGTCTCTTTGTATTAATTTGTCCTGTTAATGACGTAATGCCTTTGACAAAATGGTTGCGCAAAATGATGTTCGAATATGTTTTTTTAGAGGGAATATTCGAACGTCATTTATGAGCAATTTTGACAGCCTTAATAGACACTAGTCCATATCGTAATCTGATTTAATTCAAGTCTACTGACCTGCTTTTGATTTATTCTTCAAAAACATTATCAATTCCGTGACATTCCATGTTATGCAGTAAATTCCGTTTTTAGGACTGGATTCTGCGACTTAGTCCACGTTTTCCATTTATCATGTTTTCATTATCTGAATCGAAACTAAAATTCAATTCCTTTCACAGCCCTATTGTTGGTTCACGTTGAGTTGTTTTTCAAATTCATCACCGTGCATGAAAGTCACATGAAAGAGACACATGGTATAATTTGGTCAGTCAGCACAACCATCGAGTAGGCAGTTATTGCTGTAGGCAAGGCAAGTTTATTTATAGACCACATTTCATACACTATGGCATTTCAAAGTGTTTTACACAGAAAGGAATTAAAATAATCACAAAATAAAAGCAAGGACAATTAAAACAGCTATAAAAAGGAATTAAAAAGATATATGATACAGTTATAAAAGGATTTAAAAGAGTAAAAAGATGATACATAGATACACTTCTCATCTGGCAAAAAAAAAAAAGGTGTATTTTCTCCCATGGGGAACACTGTAGTTTTAACATTTTATGAAGACATAAAGATCACAATCTCGATGGTTCAATTGAAAAGTAGTTTGTAGACGTCTTCAAGATCACGGTATAAAATTGTCAGAACGCCCACCCCTACAATCAAACAACAAAATGTCCGTCACTCATCATGGCTGTTAGGAAACTGGTTATTGTTTTTTTTACACTGGTAATTGGTTTTCCACTGCATGGATTTTCATGTGTATCTTCAGTTGAGTTTTAATAGAGAAACTCTTTCCACACTGATCACACGTGTGCGGCTTCTCTCCAGTGTGAATCCTCTCATGTGTTTTCAGATGTTCTGATCGATTGAATCTCTTGTCGCAGTGTGAACACTTGTAAGGTTTTTCTCCCTTGTGAATTCTCTGGTGTTGTTTTAAATGGCTCGCTGAAATAAAAGTCTTCTCACACTCAAAGCACATGTACTCTCTCACACCAGTATGAATTCTTTGATGTACTTGTAAACTATACAGCACTGAAAAACTCTTTCCACACACGGAACATGAATGTGGCTTCTCCTTCGTATGAACTGTCAGGTGTCTCTTCAGGTGTGATGACTCATGAAATGTTTTGCTGCAATGATCACATGAGAACGGCTTCTCTCCGGTGTGGATCATCATGTGAACATCAAGATTTTTTCTCCAAGTGAATCTCTTTTCACACTTATCACACATGAATGGTTTCTCTCCAGTATGAATTCTCATGTGAAGCTTAAGCCATGCTTTTTGTGCAAAACTACTCCCACACTGATCACATGTGAACGGTCTCTCTCCAGTATGAATTCTCATGTGAAGCTTAAGATTTTTTTTGTTTGAAAATCTCTTTTCACACTGATCACACATGAACGCCTTTTCTCCAGTGTGGATTCTCATGTGACTCTTAAGGCATCCTAAATCCCTGAAACTCTTCCCACATTTATCACATGCGTACGGCTTCTCTCCAGTGTGAATTTTCATGTGTCTTTTGAGTTTATTAGAATCCATGAAGCTCTTCTCACACTGATCACATGTGAACGGTCTCTCTCTAGTGTGAACTCTCAGGTGATGATCAAGACTGCGTTTGTTTGAGAATGTCTTTTCACACTGATCACACATAAACGGCTTCTCTCCAGTGTGAATCATCATGTGAACATTAAGGGATGATGAATGTGCGAAACTCTTTCCGCACTGACCACATGTAAACGGCTTCTCTCCTGTGTGAGCTCTCATGTGAATCTCAAGACTATATTTGCTTGTGAAACTCTTCCCACATTGATCACATGTGAACTGCTTCTCTCCTGTGTGAACTCTGATGTGAATCTCAAGATTTTGTTTGGTTGTGAGACTCTTTCCACACTGAGTGCAGGTGAAAGATTTCTTGGCTCTTCTTTTCTTTAAAAATGTCTTTTTAGTCGTTGAGCGACTCAAGGGTTTTTCTCCAGGTTTGACATGATGTTCCTCCTCCACTTCACTCAGTTCTTCACTCTCCTCCTTCACTTCACTCAGTTCTTCTCTCTCCTCGCTCTCTTCCATCAGGTCTGACATGAAAGAAAAAAATATAAATGTAATTTTCAGTAAATTAAAATAATTCAAAGAGTGGAAAATGAAGTGAAATGACATAAAAGTGAGCACTGATGTAATAGACAACTGCTATAAAATACTACAATCATTTTGATCAAATAAGTATCTTTCCATGAATGAGGTACATTGATCTTGATTTGGAATTTAATCCTCTGGGGTCTGAGGTGTTTTCTATGGAAGCCCGTTTCCGCCACAGTTGAGTAAAAAATATAATTCTGTAAGTCATAATAATGAGAAACTTTCTCGTAATTATGACTTAGTTTCTCATTATATTGAGAACGTTTCTCATAATAATGACTTAGTATCTCATCATAATGAGAAACTTTCTCGTAATTATGACTTAGTATCTCTTAATAATGAGTAATTTTCTCATAATAATGACTTAAGTATTTCATAATAATGAGGAATTTTCTCATGATGACTTAACATCTCATAATAATGAGAAACTTTCTCGTAATAATGACTTAACATCTCGTAATAATGAGAAACTTTCTTGTAATAATGACTTAACATCTCGTAATAATGAGAAACTTTCTTGTAATAATGAATTATTTTCTCGCACTTCTACGCATGCGCAGAGCAGCGGAGCAGAAGGAAGTGCCACGCTAGCGACATCTGCTGGTCAAAGCCGTGTAAATGCATCACAGCAAACATGGCACATTCCGCAGTGAATAACATAAATAAATGATCAGTATATGAGACGGGCTTCCATACTAGATAGTCTTTTATTCATTTGTAATATTAATTTGTATTTGTGTGTATAAACAAGCAGCAACACATAAGGGTGATCCATGGGTTTCAAATAGATGGAGGAATGATAAGACAGCACACCTTTCCAAATCTGTTCATCTGAAAATCTGTACAAACATATTTTCAAACAGTTTTGTTTTTGCATAAGGGTCCGTTCATACAGAACGCGCTTTTTCAATCCACTGCGCTGCTTTTTCATTGCTTTTACGGCGTAGGCTATTAAAAACACGTCTCAAGACCTTGCGTTTTCTCCCAGTCCACTGCCCACATGTGTAAATGTCTCCAAAGTCATAAACATCTTAAAGGTGATTTCTGTAGCCTGTTGAAATCTTCCACCTGCACATCAATATCCTAGACTACCGCAAAATGCGTGTTATATTAACACATATACCCATATATTTTATGAAGATGTTACTAAAACTTAACGAATAAATGTAATATTCCAACTTTAATCTGATAGTTTTGTAAGTTCATGTAACACAATTTCCATCGGTGTGCACAAGCAGGCGTCCTTCGTTACCATGGTAACCGTCCTGCTTCTGCATTCCACTTTCACACCTTTTCGTGCATGGACATTTTTATTTTTTATTGATGTTATTTAATGATACTACAGATTGCACTCCGTAGATCACACTGACTTTAATGAAAACAACTGTTTTGCAGAGCGTGCCATGTTTGTGTGATGCGTTTCTGTGATGCATTTACACGGCTTTGACCAGCAGATGTCGCTAGCATGGCACTCCCTTCTGCTCCACTGCTTTGCGCATGCGTAGAAGTGCGAGAAAATAAGTCATTATTACGAGAAAGTTTCTCATTATTATGAGATACTAAGTCATAATTACGAGAAAGTTTCTCATTATTATGAGATGTTAAGTCATTATTACGAGAAACTTTCTCAATATAATAAGAAACTAAGTCATAATAATGAGAAAGTTTCTCATTATTATGACTTACAGGATTATATTTTTTTACTCAACTGTGGCGGAAACGGGCTTCCATAGTTTTCCGTGTGCTCCGGATGCTCTTGACATTTGTACTTATTTCTGTTACTTGTAACATTTTCATGGCTAAAGTCTGATTACACTGTATTCAGCACAAACTCCACTACAAAAATATGTAGTTTTGAGATAATGATGTTTATGCGTGGTTTGTGAAAAAAAAAAGTCCATATAACCGATTGATTATTTGCTCACAAGTAGTGGTCGACCGATATTGTAATTTTGACGGCCGATGCCAATGGCGATATCTTAGAGAGCAGGATGGCCGATATAAAGTTGATATTATACACACACACATACTTTATATTTATTTTAATCAATATTTAATAAATTAGAAATAAATTAGAAAACAAATCTTTAAAATAAACATACTTTAGATGGCAACATCTTGAATCTGCAATTAATATGTGAATAAAAAGGAAGTAAACACTGTAACAGGGCACTCAGTTATCTGGTAATTTCGTGCGCACTGATAATCATATTTTTTTCAAATAAAGACAAGGTAACGCTAATTTTACATACAGAACACAGTGAAAACTATATGAATATGACACAGTGGCAACTGGATATAGCACAGCATAGTTTAAAATGAAGGATTTAAAGTTTTTGGATTGCGTCTCCTGTGAAGCTGATCTTCTGTTTGCATTCACTCACTTCACACGGCCCGACCATCACTCGCAGTAACATGTTTATGCAGGCTACAAATGCACACTTCACAAGATATCACAGCCGGATTCGATTAAATCTGCAAGGTCTGTGAAATGAAATGTTTATTAGATATTCAGAGACTTGTTTAAATTATGTAGATGCGCATTTGCTGAATGTTGACGGCAAACGAGAAAGTATTTTAGCCTGATTGTTTGCCTTTTCTGTTACAAATAATATAAAAGCAAACGCATTATTTTTCTGCATACCATTTACTTTATTTGTTTACCAGTTCTGTCTAACAAAGTATTAGATATGATGACAGAGATCGTAATTAATGAAGATGGAGAATGTGAGTGAGCGCTGTGTGATCAGGCACTGCCGACCGTTCTTCTCTTCTCAGGTGCTGGTGTTCTCAGCGTCGCCCGTCAAAATAAAAGTCTGGAGCGCCGTCAAAATAAAAGTCCCGCTTCCAACACATTGGCAAATCAGAAAAATTTATCGGCCGATGGCGATATTTTAAAAATGCCAAATATCGGCCGTGGCGATATATCGGTCGACCACTACTCACAAGACGTTTGAACATTATATCACGTAGCCTAGAATATTTGCTTCAAAACTATGTGAAAATCACCCTGCCCACAAACAATATATTGATTTAAAATTTGTAAGACATTTATGTAAGAAAGCTTTATGCGAGGATACGCGAATCATCATGAATATTGATGCGTTTCACACCTGGGAAGACAAAGTCCCTCCCCTAATGGCCCTATCAGGTGGGACTGTGAGAGAACCATAAAGAATGAGGAGAGTTTAGAATGGCTTTTTGATTGTTTGAATTTATTTACAACACAACAATCCAAAGACACACAACGAAGGTCAAAAAGGCACATTATTGAACACTCTGATCTAAAGACATGTTCTACATGAACATCAAACTCCTTGGAAATGAAAGGTGTGTTAAATGGTAACTGTTTTGGATACTTTAGCATTTAGCATTTAGCATTAAGCTTTGTATCAGTAGAAAACCTGTAGTATTTTCGAATTACCATGCTTCCCTCCCTCATATCCCCCTGAGACGAGAGATGTATGTATTTTTTTGTCTGGAAAAATCCTCCTATGATGCAAATAACGTCATTTTGCGTCATGGGAGGATTTTTTTGGCCAGACGCTAGAGACTACAGCCAGTAGTAACTAGTTCTGCATGTTCTCAACATGATCTCACTCACAGAACGTACACATGGTGTTAGCCATCTTTTTTTGGAAGCCAAGCTAACAGGCTCTTGTTCTGTGGAGAAAGCTGAGTAGTAGGGGATACCATCTTCTTTTTCCTGGACATGTCCGGCCGTCGAAATCGTCCAAAATGTCCAGGATTCGGCTTTTGCTTTCTACAGTTGCCCTTCATTGTTTATATGTACACCTTTAGTTTCAATCTAACCGAATTCATTCTGATTGGTGAAACAAATGAATGGTTGATGTGCGTTTAGGATTGCTAAGAAAATTCTCGCTCCTCCGTGAGAGATACGAGACCGGTGCGTCTCACAGGTGTCGCTCATCAGTAATCACGTCATCGGCCTCGCGCCGTTCTCCCACGACCCTCAGTCTCGTCCTGCTCGCCACAGTAAACATGATGAATGGCGACTGTACAACGCAAAAGCCGAATCCCGGACATTTTGGGCCAATTCCGGACAATCCCGGGCAGACTTGTCACAGAGACTCGCGATAAAACGTCTTTTAAGTTTTGAGTCAACTAGTAGCCTAGCCTAGTTGTTTAACTGCACTCTTACTGGTAGGCGTGGCTTGGGAGTGGCCTCGTAGGGCAGCGAAGCAAGTGCATTCTGGGAGTTGTTGTATTTCATCCACATGAGCCAAAAATACTTTTTCTGGCTTTTTTCAGTCTAGAAGGCTCCAAAAAAATTTTTTTTAAATATATTTCGTACCTTAAAATCTTTCTCATCTTCAAATCGTGTTCTTCTGCTGAGGTAAATCAAATGTGAGCTCGCAGCGTGTCTTCCAAACTCGAAGTAAACAGTAAACAGAATAGTTTTCGAGTATCTGAAGTTCAAAAGACTGCATCTGTGGACACAATTTATTTGAATCAACTGGATCCGGTCTCAAATATAATAATTTGGTGAGTGAAACTTATCAGCTCTCTAAAAGAACATCTTCTGAAAAGAATAATAGTAGACCAGTAAAGATTTGCAGTGTAGTCACAGATACTGTGTATTGTTGAGAATTTTAGTCTTGGGCCTTTTTCATGAGTCTGTAGGAACCTTTTAAATGATTTAGTTAATTCTCCTGAAACTGTAGGAGCTATAGAAATAAGTTTTCTAGCTTGGCCCTGTTCTCTTGAGTCTCTAAGAATCATTTAAGAAAGAGGTTTGGTCCGGTCTCATAGGATTGTAGGAGCTATTGAAATAAAGTATAAGTTTGGTCCTTTCTCTGGGTCTGTAGGAATTGGAACAATTTAGTCTGTTCGTCCAGAGATTGCAGAAACTGTATAGGGTTTGGTATTTTCTTTGGGCCTTTCTCATGAGTCTGTAGGAGCCTTTTAAATGATATAGTTAAATCTTGTGAAACTGTAGGAGCTATATAAATAAGTTTTATAGCTTGGCCATGTTTTCTTAAGTCTGTAATAATCATTTAAGAAGGAGGTTTAGTCCATTCTCATGAGACTATAAGAGGCATTGAAATATAGTATAAGGTTTGGTCCTTTTTTTGGAGTCTGTAGGAATTGTTAAAGAAATAATTTAGTCCGTTCTTTCAGAAATTGTAGAAACTGTATAAGGTTTGGGACTGATGTTGCTGCAAGAATTGGATTGGGAATTCTTGACTGGGTGCTAATTCAGTAGCCAATATTTTAGTTTTGAATTAAACATTCTAATTGTGTTAGAAACTAGAAGTTTATTTGCCTTCTGATGAAAGATGCAGAAAGATTGAAAGTATATTATATCTAAAGGACAAATTTGAATTCAGCCTTCTGAGTTAGAACTAAGAGAGAACTGAACAAGTCTTATCAGTCAGGAGTTTTTCAGAAATGAAACAAGGAAACTTAGTCTGAAAGTGATTTTTTTTGTTTTGAATGTAGTATTGAAAACTAAGCTGAGTAAGTAAACTAATGATTTGTCTGTGTAACTGAAATGGTCAGTCTAAAGACTGCTGAGAATTTAAATCTGAATAAGCACCTTTAACGGCTCTAACACTTTTTGTTTTGTTTCGACACCTCTGAGGGCACTTCTCCTGTACTTGCCATGGCTGAGTCTGCACTAAAAAATGGTAATGGCCCTGCACTGAGGCCAACAACAGAAAGACATGGAACAGAACCTCCAAATGTTACCATTGATCAGATGATGGACAATCTGAATGCATATTTGGGCAAAAGGCTGGGACTGAGGAAGTGCCATGATGACATGTTCCAGAAGTACGGCATCAAGCACTCAAAGAGTGGACTATGGGCCTTGCCGGACATTAAAAGGGCTTATGGAAAGATGCAGCGCTTTAGGACAAACACCAACAGAGATGGCTTGTCTGTGATTTTGGTAAAACAAATTCTACAGCATCGACAGAAGTGTGAGACTGACAAATCACAGCGTGAGTACAAAGCAGAGAAAGCAAAGGTTCGAGCACTGGCTGAACAATTGCAGAATGAAAAGAAGGGCAAAGAAAGACTGTTAAATGAGAATGCCAAGTTGCTGACTTTACTCTCCAAACAACTGAAGTCAAAATCTTCGATCAGCTCTGTTGACAGTGAGGCTGAATTTCCCATCAACACGTGTGTTCATGCCTCAAGGAACTCGAAGGTTAGACTCGCTCCTGTAATTGTCAAGAAAAGAAGGACTGAAATTGAAGTTGACAATGAGGAGGAAGGCGAAAGACGAACCCGCATCGTAAAAAAAACTATTAAGAAATATGTTTGTCTAAGGAATTGCCAGATGTGTACAAACAACCACGAAAAGTATGGCAATTTCTTCAACGCTTACAGAAAATCTACAATTTACATCCACTAGATGGAGTAATGATTGTTAATGTGAACTTAAGGGACAATGACCAAAAGAGGCTAACTGAAAATGTTGAAAACAGGGTAGGCAAGTCTCAAGAAAACATTGAGGCTGGATGGGAAGCTGCACGGACATTCTTGTTAGAACTGAAACCTGCAGAGGTGAATTGGGCTAGAATTACTTCATGTTTGCAGAAGACTGGAAAAAGTGTTGCAGAGCTCGAAGAACGCTTCACACAAATTTGGTTGGAACATGCTGGTTTAAATGACAGCGATGATCTTGACAAGGACACTAGCATGCCTCTGAAAACTGCTTTTGTAAATGGACTGAAACCTGAAGTTTCAAAAGCACTCAAAATCCGATATGACGACTGGGACAGTGTTGGAACATCTTTTTCATAAGATTGTTGAGTGGTCAGCAAAGATTGAAAGAACACAGGAAGTCAAACTCAGAGCATTGCGATCGAAGAACATGTCATACCACAACAAGACAATGTGGAATGAGCATAAAGAAAATGAAGATTATAGACAGTCAAAAACTCAAGGAAGATGCAGGTATTGCAACGAAGAAGGACACTGGGTTCGTGATTGCAAGCGGAGTTTAAAACATCAAAGTGATCATGAGGACAACCTGTTGAGAAGGTTTCAGCAGTTGACAGCCAAACAAAAACAGATTCTGCTAAAAGCTGTTGAGCCGCAGGGAAACTGAAGAGCCTCTCTCTGCAGCACCAACTAGTGACATCTCATCCGACAACTGATGGACTCCAGGTGTATGCAAAAATGACAAATGAAGACACCACCCCAAAGGTAAAAGCATACACAGAAGTCTCAACAACCGAAGCCAAAGATGATGTCCTAGTAGAAGGTGCTGCTATACAAGCCGTAAAGGAGAGAGGTGCATATACAGCGGCATTAAGACAACTTCAGAAAGTTTTGCCATGTAAACTGATTCAAAATGAAGCATCCAGAAAACAAATGCTATCAGTGATGGAAGCTAAAACAAATCTGCATAATGACAAGCAATGCAGTAAGGATGACCACAAGGAAATTGGACTATGCCCTTTTGAACATGTCACAGGCCAGCCCATGTCCAATGAATATCTAACATCTGACAGCCTTGCCCGAACTGATGAAAGACTCAGCCTGGTAGAACACAATGCCAATAATCAATTTTCACCATTAGAATCCAGGAGGGAAAGCCTTCAGGATGTCATGGTAACTGATGAAGCAGTTAAGGTGCAGAGAAAAGAGGAGTGGACCGACGTGAGCCATTGGGATTTGAAACATCTGCCTAGAGACGAGGGATAGATGGCAGTAGTGTTTATCAGAGTCCAGATATGGTGGGACTAGGGTTTTTAGGCTCTAGCTTGTCGCCTGAGGACGAAGACATAAACATACAACCACTGATAAACACAGTAGTGTCCTGCCAATATTAAATAGTTAAAAAGTTTTTCAGGCAGTTATGAACTATGTGTTTAAAATATTTTCCTTGGCAAAGATACGCTCCCCGTTTCTCTTTTGTGTGATTGCAGGTGTTCCAGCGTTCCAGAGGATGAGCAAAGACATCCAACGTTTAGACTGCACTGGCCACCTAGATGAAAACTCATGAATATACACAGAACACAACACTATCTGCCATTTCCAAAAGATCACAACTCCAAAATAAAAGCTTCCAGAGGATTCAAGTATTCAAGAGGATGCAAAGTTTCACCATGAACTTTTATACTGTAATTTTAAGAAGGAACCTGTATACAGCATGTGTACATGATATCTATTTGTTTTATGTTCTTTATTCATGATTTATTGTAACTTTTATTGCAAGAAGGAACCTTCATACAGCAAGTGTACATTATATCTATTTGTTTTATGTTCTTTTTTTTTTATGTGATCAAATATGATCAAAGGAGGGATTGATAGATTCTGCCTTAGATTTAATCAACTCTGCCTCAGATGTAATCAAATCTGTCTGTGTCTGTAAAGGTGTGAACCAAAAGGCCCATACAGATGTATGGCCTATAGAAACTGAATGGCACATACAGGTGTATGTAGAACTGGGCGATATATCGCACGATATTGTTATGCGCATCTCGTCAGTAAAGTCGGTTCCTTGATTAATAGTAAATCACCTTCACCTGCTTTCAGATGGAGCGTCATTTACTCTACAGCACAAACTCCAGTGTTAAATTAACACTCAAGAGTGTTAAAGTTAATGAGATAATTAAGTGATTAATTTAGTGATGTTTGAGCATTATTGAAGACACCTGATGTTAAGTTCTCGCAGCTGGCTGCGTTCTTCATCAACTCACGAGCCGAGTGATCCACCGCTAAGAGTTGTACTCAAATTGTAAGCCACCGTTATGGCGATAAGTGTTTGCTTTAGTTGGGCTCTTGACCTTTATACATTCACTTTAAATTTGTTTGTCTGCTGTTATTTATTTATAACAGTCAAATGAACAAAAAAAGAGTGATCTGATAGTGTAGGGTATGTTCTGGCATAATCATGCTGTGATCTGAAAAATGAATCTTATTGTGAATCGAATCAATCTAATCTTATAGCTTGGTTTAACTTGTTGGCAACAACTTTTTGATTCTACAGCATATATGAATATAGGTGTGTTTCTTATAATCAAAAATAATTAATAAACATTATTCTGCTCAATACACTTTCAAATAAATTAATTAGAAACACAGACATTAATAATCAGCCTGTGAATCTCAACAATGTTGACAATAATAAAGCATGTTGCAGTGGCTGCCACCAATCACAACTCATTAATGGCTCCCATCATGCATTGCGATATGAATAAATTATGATCTGAATTTTCTATATAATTTACTTTTCCTAATTGAATATTCTGCTCGTCACCATTGTTGAGATGCATAGACTGAATCTTGAAGTCTGTGAGTGCCTATAAGGAAGATTTTTTTTTTTTAGAAACTAAAAAAATACTAAGAAATCCTTTTTATTATAGCTAAAATTCTGGATATTTATTCAGAATCACAGTTATGCTGTAACCAACAACATAAATCAAAATCATAAAGTTCAAATGATGATTGTCATATAACCAACACCATCAGATCACTTTTTTTTCTTTGTTCATCTGGCAGATATAACTCAGATACAACAGCCGAAACAAAATCTAAAGTTAATAATATAAGGGTCAAGAGCCCAACTAAAGCAACCAATGATCGTCATAACGGTGGCTTACAATTTGAGTTTTTCTCCTTCAGTGATTCTGCTTTAGGTGTCTTCAATAATGCTCAATCATCACTCAATTAATCACTTAATTATCTCATTAACTTCAACACTCTTGAGTGTGGACTCATATCCCAGGAGTGTTCATTTAACACTGGAGTTTTTGCTGTGTACAAAGAGCCGTAGTTAACTGACAAGCTGAGCCATATCGCATTAATTATCGCTGGCGATACGTCAGCGATATTGATGCGATTTGGCTCAGCTTGTCAGTTAACTACGGCTCTTTGTAGTAAATGCCGCTCCATCTGAAAGCAGGTGAAGGCAATTTACTACTAATCAAGGAACCGGCTTTACTGACGAGATGCGCATAACAATATCGTGCGATATATCGCCCAGCCCTAGGTGTATGGCCCACAGAACCTGATTGGCCTGAATGAAAAAAGAATCAGCATTGCACAGAGTGGATTAGCAAGTTAGATCTCCTGTGGGAGGTCCAAACAGGTTTCTATTGTTTGTAGCCCATATGTCTTCATGTATAAAGTTCTGTCTCACAGACAGAACTTTGGGTTAAGATTGTTGAAGGGCGACATGCTAACATCGCTGCTGAAGGACTGCTACACTACAAACCTTCAATTAATTCTTCTCCCCACAAGAACTCTGGTCAAGCTTACTTATTTTATGTATTGGAGAAATCCAACACATTGGCGAGCCACCCAAACCACTGCTCGGCCAAATACAGCAAAATCCAGAGGTGGAAAGTCCAGGGGTCAGAAAGTAAAAGTCCTGCCACATTTTTATTCCACCCACAGCAAAAACTCCAGTGTTAAAGTAACTTTACTGGGAGTTTATTTGGATCCAGACTCAAGAGTGTTAAAGTTAATGAGATAATTAAGTGAATAATTGAGTGATGATTGAGCATTATTGGAGACACCTGATGATAACAAGCAGAATCACTGAAGGAGAACGTCAGATTTTTTAAGTCACCATTATGGCGATTAGTGTCTGCTTTAGTTGGACTCTTGACCCTTATATCATTAACTTTAGATGTTGTTTGGCTGCTGTACATGAGTTATAACAGCCAGACGAACAACAAGGAAAGCTGATGCGCTGGGGTTGGTTATGTTTTGACATAATCATCATTTGCCACAAAACTCATTTGTAGAGTTTAACCTTTTGATTACACAGTATAACATTTTCAGAAATTTAAATATTATCCAAAAGATTTCTTAAAAGCTGTTCTATTCTAAATACTTTATGGGCACACACAGACATCAAGAATCAGCCTGTGATTCTCAACAATGGTGACAATTATATAGCATGTTGCAGTGCATTCTGGGTGCCACCAATCAAAACTCGTTCATGGCTCCCATCATGCATTGCGGTATGAATAAATTATGATCTGAATTGTCTTAGTCATTTCCTTTTCCTAATTGAATATTCTGTTTGTCACCATTGTTGAGATTCATACACTGAATCTTGATGTCTGTGTGTGCCTAAAAGAAAGATTTTTATTTTTTTTTATCAGAACAACGTTTAAGATATCATTTGGTTTATTTTGTAAAATCTGGATCTAATGTTATAGAATCACTGTGATGCTGTTATGATCATTATACATTTAAGTCAGAGAGTAGGCTTTAAATGAGTTCAGTGATTCAGGTCAAATGATGATTATGTCTAAACATGATCTACAACATCTGATCTGATCTGATCTCTTTGTTCATCCAGCTGTTAAAACAGCCAAACAAAATTTTTAGTAAAACATTTAAAGGTCACCTGCCCAACTAAAGCAAACACTGATCACCATAACAGTGACTAAAATATAGATCTTCTCCTTCAGTGATTCTGCTAGTTAACATCTGGTGTCTTCAATAATATCTCAATCATCACTCAATTATTCACTTAATTATCTCATTAACTTTAACACTCTTGAGTCTGGATCCAAATAAACTCCCAGTAAAGTTCATTTAACACGGGAGTTTTTGCTGTGGGTGGAATAAAAATATGGCAGGACTTTTACTTTCTGACCCCTGGACTTTCCACCTCTGGCAAAATCTAACAATACGTGCCATCAAAGTCAGGCAACACCTGTTTCAAGACTTAACAATATCCCCCATTAGCACATGCAGAAACTAAGAAATATATTTTTCTATTCAGATATTTATTTTAAGGAAAAATGACAAATTATGTTTTACCTCAGATTTGTGAAATGTTCACCTGTTTGGCAAGTGTTTGTCATGATATGTTCTGACAATAAAGAGTAGTTTAAAACCACAATTAACGCTCTGGTTTCTACAACTTTCACTTAGGAGCAAAAATCTGCCTTTAAACTTGAAAGAAATAAAGATTTGACATTTATCGTAATAATTATCGATATTGACTGATATAAAAAAATTATCGTATAATTTTTTTTGGCCATATCGCCCAGCCCTACTTGACAGCCCCAAAAAGTCATTAAAGACATCGTTAAAATAGTCCAAGTGACTACAGTGGCTCAATCTTAAGTTTATCAAGCGACGAGAATACTTTGAGCGCAAAAAAACAAACAAAAATAACGACTTTATTCAAATATTCATTTCCACCTCTGTCGGCCTCGAGATTTCACTTACTATAATTGCGTAACGCTTCTGGTTGAACGTCACACGCATCACACACATGACCAGCGTCGGCCAATAGTGAGCCTACGTGTGACGTATAACACAGAAGCGCTGCGCTGTTACACTATGTGAAATCTCGAGGCCGACAGAGGTGGAAATGAATACTTAAAGTCGTTATTTTTGTTTGTTTTTTGCGCTCAAAAAGTATTCTCATCGCTTCATAAACTTAAGATTGAGCCACTGTAGTCACTTGGACTATTTTAACGATGTCTTTAATGACTTTTCGGGGCTGTCGGGTTTCAGTCCCTTAGAAGCCTATGGAGGAGTGATCCAGCTCTCAGATTTAATCCAAAATATCTTAATTTGTGTTCCCGAAGATGAACGAAAGTCTTACGGGGTTGGAACAACATGAGGGTGAGTAATTACTGACAGAATTTCATTTTTGGGTGAGCTAACCCTTTAACGTACACATAAATTGTAAGAATATTACCAATACTAATAAATGAACTGTATCAAAATAACTGTGAGAAGAGTCTATAATTTACGATAAATACAACTTTTACAGCTTTAACAATAACTTTAAATCAAATCTTGCTTAAGTTAAATAGCATACAGCTCTGTCAGCCATTCTGGAAAGTTCATACAGTTTACTGTATATTTCTTTATATATAAATCAATATGAACATTTCTCAAACTTCACATTACTAACCATTTTTTAGAAAACAATCCCCCATTTTTTATGAAACTATTTGTACCATTTAATAGTTGAACTGTTTATCTCAAAGTGATGAAGTGCTTGAATCTTTCTAAAATGAATGTTCTTCAGCATCATGAATGAATGAAGAATAAACACCAACCTCTTTGTTCTTCAGGATCTTCAGTGTGTTTCATTCTGCAGGTTCTGGATCACTCGTGTTCTCACTGTCCTCTTTAATAAACTCAGTCTTTGCAGATTTCAGCTCTTCCTGATGCTTTCATGCTTGTCTTCACTTGTAGCTGATGGGAATTTACAGCATTTATTGGATAATTGCAGTGGAAGGAGCTTCACTGGATGATGAATTGCAGTGGGAGGAGCTTCACTGATGATGTGATTGCAATGGGAGGTGATCTAGCCTAATAAAAAATATATCAGTTACTGAGTTTGTTTTTATATATTGTAAAATCTTCAATGTTAAACACTGGTAAGAAAATCAGTTATAAGCATAAACAGAAGCAACAAATACACTCAGTGTCTGCTGACACCAATGAAATTAGGCCCCGTTTACCCGAAGGGAAAATGCAGATATTTCCCTGCGGTTTGGCCTCTCATTTACACAAAAACCCAGTTATCACAGAAAACGATTATTTCTAAAAACTCCGGCCAAAGTGGAGATTTCTGAAAACGCCGGTTATGTGTTGACGTGTCAACTGGGAGAAACGGGGTTTTAGGTTCACTCTTGTTGATTCAGAGGATTCTGATTGGCTTGCATGGCTTTATCCTTCTCCTTCTCCCTACACTGCCGCCCATAGGTTTGGCAAAGTTATGATGACGCTTGCGGCGTAACGTTATTTATGCGGGTTGTTTGCACAATGTTATTATTGAAAAGGGTTTGAATATTCGTTTCTCTAAATACCTGGCTATGTGTAAACGTAGCCTTAGCTTCAATTTACAGGAAATCTGAAGACATCAGCATAATAAATGAGGTGAAAACAGGAACTATTGTCATGAAATAAAGAGTGTTTTCAGTAGGGATGTCCCAATACCACTTTTTCACTTCCGATACCGATACCGATGCCGCAGCTTTGGCTATTTGCGATACCGATATTAATCCGATATTTTTATTTTATTCTATTTTATTCTTGAACTAATACTAGGCCTAATAAAATATGGAAGCACTGTGCTCAATTAGCAACCTAAAAATATCTCACTCAAATGGAGAACAAATTCTTCTCCAGTATATAGTCCACAACAACAGTTGATGAAAGACTGCCACCCTTTATTCAAACACGACAAAATACAGGCAGGCAGGCTACTTCAGTAGGCTACTTAAAGCTACCAACAGGTTTAAAGTTAATCATTTAAAATTAAAAAGCTTTAAAATTACCCATTGATCCGTGTGCTTTTGCGTCCATTCGTTTTTCCTTTTTTACCCGTAAAACGAAAAATTAACGGTTGTTGTATTTTTAAAACGCAAAGTTGAACACCAACATTTAATTTGAACTGTATGCACACCAAAAGCTGCGCAAAAAAATAAATATTGACGTAAGTTATATATAAATAAGTTATTTTCTGTATGACCAGAAATGAGTATTTTAAGTTGTTTCCACTGTTGAAAGGAAAACGGAAGTGTTCGCGCCCGCGTTCCTTCCATGCAGTGCGCGCTCCACACTCTGCACACACACTTGCTTTGATATGCGTCAAAATCTTGTGTAGCATACAGTTTACAGCCTACGGTTTATAAACTGAGGAGACAGATTGCAAAACCGTGTTTTGCCACGCCCAAACCCATTTTTTGCCCGCAAAATAGATGGCAAAACCGCCCAATATGCGCGGCTTAATGTCACAGCAAGGGAAATGCTATATTCAAGCATTGTTGGATAGGTATCGGATCATATTTTTTCTCCCCTCCGATCTCCGATCTAGCGTTCTGGGCCAGTATCGGCACGATACCGATGCTGTGGATCGGATCGGGACATCCCTAGTTTTCAGCAGATCTGTTAATATTGATGAGCCTCAGACTATCAACACTGTTGTTTGAGTCAGGATATATGACTATAAGACTATATTGAACTATACTGAAAGACAACTAAAAAATAGTTATTTCTCACAATATTAGGCTACACCTATAAGACCGTTGACACTTTAAATGTCTAAAATGTCCATCTTAAAGGGTTAGTTCACCCAAAAATGAAAATGATGTCACTAACGACTCACCCTCATGTCGTTCCAAGCCCGTAAGACCTCCGTTCATCCTCGGAACACAGTTTAAGATATTTTAGATTTAGTCCGAGAGCTTTCTGTCCCTCCATTTAAATTGTATGTACGGTATACTGTCCTTGTCCAGAAAGGAAATAAAGACATCATCAAAGTAGTCCATGTGACATCAGTGGGCTAGTTAGAATGTTTTGAAGCATCGAAAATACATTTTGGTCCAAAAATAACAAAAACTACGACTTTATTCAGCATTGTATTGTCTTCCGGTTCTGTCGTCAATCCGCTTTAGTGACGCTGCTGACGTATGACGCTGCTGACGTGTATCTGGTGCGCCCGTGTATTCGGATTCAAATAAATATGGCTGGGCAAAAAAATGCAAGTCTTCCTCTGTGTCGAAATCCTTAGACATGTTTGCGAAGATTGTTTTGTTTCCAGCGTGCCTCTCCCTCAGACTGTAACCGAAGCTCGGGCGCACCAGATAACACGTCAGCTCGTCTTACGTCAGCAGCGTCACTGAACGCCGATCCACAACAGAACCGGAAGACAATACAATGCTGAATACAGTCGTAGTTTTTGTTATTTTTGGACCAAAATGTATTTTCGATGCTTCAAAACATTCTAACTAGCCCACTGATGTCACATGGACTACTTTGATGATGTCTTTATTTCCTTTCTGGACAAGGACAGTATACCGTACATACAATTTAAATGGAGGGACAGAAAGCTCTCGGACTAAATCTAAAATATCTTAAACTGTTTTCCGAAGATGAACGGAGGTCTTACGGGCTTGGAACAACATGAGGGTGAGTCATTAATGGCATAATTTTCATTTTTGGGTGAACTAACCCTTTAATCTAAATATAGTTTGACATTTTAATAACTACATTCATTGCAATAATGTAATTAGATCTTTAACATGTTACAGTTTTGCATGTGCAGAAATTGACAATGATCAAAAAACCTTATTAAAATAAAGAGCACCACAAATTAATATAGTTTACTAAACTGTACTCATATTTATCTATATTGTATTTATGTACAGTTTTAAAATGTCTCCCGTGGCTCACTATTGGCTCAATGTAAAGTATTTATCAGTATCTGTTCCAGTATAGCCTAGCCCTACACAGCAAAAACTCCAGTGTTAAATTAACTCTCCTGGGAGTTTATATGGCTCCAGACTCAAGAGTGTTAAAGTTAATGAGATAATTAAGTGATTAATTGAGTGATGATTGAGCATTATTGAAGACACCTGATGTTAACAAGCAGAATCACTGAAGGAGAAAATCACAAATTGTACGTCACCATTATATAGATCAGTGTTTGCTTTAGTTGGGCTCTTGACCCTTTTATTTTTTTCTTGAGATCTTGTTTGTCTTTTGTTATTCAGTTATAGCAGCCAGATGAACAAAGACAAAAAGTGATTGGATGGTGTTGGTTATGTTTTGACATAATCATGTTGTGATTTGAAAATCTAAATATACTGATATAGTTTAACTTGTTAATTACAACTGCTCTGTGATTCTACAGCATATGACTTTCAGTGCTTGTAATATAATCAAAAATATCTAAAAAACTTAAAAACAATATTTTATTTAGAAACACAGAAGTCAATAATCAGACTGTGAATCTCAACAATGGTGACAATAATAAAGCATGTTGCAGTGCATTCTGGCAGCCACCAATCACAACTCATTAATGGCTCCCATCATGCATTGCGGTATGAATAAATTATGATCTGAATTGTCTATATAATTTACTTTTCCTACTTGAATATTCTGCTCGTCACTATTGTTGAGATGCATAGATTGAATCTTGATGTCTGTGTGTGCCTATAAAGACTCCTTTAATTTTGAAAACAACTTTTAAGAAATCCTTTGTATTATATAGAAAATTCTAGATCTTTGACGTAAAATCAATGATGTTGTAATTAACAACATGTATCTATATCGCAAGATTCTTAATAAGTTCAATGATCAAGTTCATATGATGATTACCTCATAACATAATCAACAACGTCAAATCACTTTTTTCCTTTGTTCATCTGGCTGTTAGAACTAAATAACAACATAAACACAAATTCTAAAGTTAAAAATATAAGGGTCAAAAGCCCAACTAAAGCACACACTGATCTCCATAATGGTGACGTACAATTGGTGATTTTCTCCTTCAGTGATTCTGCTTATTAACATCAGGTGTCTTCAATAATGCTCAATCATCCCTCAATTAATCACGTAATTATCGCATTAACTTTAACACTCTTGAGTCTGGAGCCATATAAACTCCCAGGAGAGTTAATTTAACACTGGAGTTTTTGCTGTGTAGTTTAACAATGTTAACAAATTTGATCTGGCAAAGCAAAGATGTGAAAAGAGAGTATCGTTTGAAAAAAAAAACGCGCTTGAGATCGCAGCAACAGATCGATCACAGATCTCAAACTTTGACTTTTGTCTTGACATTCAGTAACAGTTCCCACTCCAAACATCGAAACAATCACACAAACGAACACAAAATCTCTCAGGTCTGAATGAACTCTACATATTCTCCTCATGCTCGCTGCTGCTGCACCAGAAAACATGCACAAGTATCGCTGAAAACAATACAGAAAGGAGTCTGTCGCTTAATCAAACTGTATAAAGTGTATTTGATGTAAATATGGAAATACCGTGAACTGCTCTCCTCACTTCAGAAGACTCGACGCTGAAACTCAATAAGGGAAGAAGAGAGAGACGGCGCGAGCGAGCGGTGACGTCATCGGCCACCAACGAGACGCGCCTATGGCAAGCCTTGTTAGCATTAAATAGCCCTGGCTGGCTGTACTAGTCGTAATTTAGTTTTGACTAGTCAAAATTCAATTCCACATATTTTAATTCCAATTTTGACTCGTCGTAATTGGAATTAATATACAATGTGATTATGACTAGTAATAATATACATTGAAGATATCTACAATGCTATTTTTGACTAGTCATATTCTTCCATTGGAAAATATTTCCGGATATCTTCAAATGAGTTTTGACTAGTAGATTATTAAAGATACCTATAATTGATTTTGTAAGGCCTTAAATATGGCATCTATGAAGGTATTATGATAAAGAATCGCATGGCCCTTACGAAAAAGAAGTATACTTCAAGTTAATTTTATGAAGTATAGGCCTACTTAAGTAATGTTCAAGTATATTTTAAGTATACTTTATGAAGTAAGTATACTAATGTCAATATGTACTAGTAGTAAACTTGTACTATGCCTACAAGTGTACTATTTTTATACCGCTTGGGACTAAATTGGCCCACTTGTAGTATATAAAAGTATATGTTTATGTGTTCTAGAAGTGTAACAGTAGTAAACTTTAAGTGCACAACTAGTTCATAATTACATTTCTTATTTGTACTGCAAGTGAACTTATGGGTATACTAATAGTTTTCTTTAAGTGAACTTAACATTATATAGTTTACTATTTATATATTATTTTTGCAGGAGGCCTACTACTATGTTCAAATGTTTTTTTTTCATACTTGGAGATACTTTATACTTTTTATACTTACTTTAATAAAAATAAAAATAAACATTTAATTAGCTTCATGCATTCTTTTTTATCAACACTTGAATGTTGGTAAGTTTCATAAAGAAAGGCAACAATTTAAACAAAAAAGTTGAGTAAATCTCATTTTTGTCAAAGACTACGCCTTGGCTACACAGATGGAGTAGATAGGGCTGGGCGATATATCGCACGATATTGTTATGCGCATCTCCTCAGTAAAGCCGGTTCCTTGATTAGTAGTAAATCATCATCACCTGCTTTCAGATGGAGCGGCATTTACTACAAAGAGCCGTAGTTCACTGACAAGCTGAGCCATATCGCATCAATATCGCAGATGTATCGCCAGCGATAATTAATGCGATATGGCTCAGCTTGTCAGTTAACTACGGCTCTTTGTACACAGCAAAAACTCCAGTGTTAAATTAACACTCCTGGGATATGAGTCCACACTCAAGAGTGTTGATGTTAATGAGATAATTAAGTGATTAATTTAGTGATGATTGAGCATTATTGAAGACACCTGAAGAATCACTGAAGGAGAAAAACTCAAATTGTAAGACACCGTTATGGCGATCATTGGTTGCTTTAGTTGGGCTCTTGACCCTTATATTATTAACTCTAGATTTTGTTTGGCTGCTGTATCTGAGTTATAACTGCGAGATGAACAAAGAAAAAAGTGATCTGATGGTGTTGGTTATATTATGACGATCATCATTTGAACTTTATGTTTTTGATTTATGTTGCTTGTTACAGCATAACTGTGATTTTGCATTAATATCTAGAATTTTAGCTATAACATAAAGGATTTCTTCTTTTGTTAGGCACACACAGACTTCAAGATTCAGTCTATGCATCTCAAGAATGGTGACGAGCAGAATATTCAATTAGGAAAAGTAAATTACATAGAACATTCAGATCATAATTTATTCATATCGCAATGCATGATGGGAGCCATTAATGAGTTGTGATTGGTGGCAGCCACTGCAACATGCTTTATTATTGTCACCATTGTTGAGATTCACAGGCTGATTATTGATGTATGTGTTTCTAAATAAATCCATTTGAGAGTGTTTTGATCAGAACAATGATTATTGAATATTTTGGATTATAAGAAACATACATATACTTATATACTCTAGAATCACAAAGTTGTTGCCAATAAGTTAAACCAAACTATCTCAATAAGATTCATTTTCAGATCACAGCATGATTATGCCAGAACACAACCAACACTGTCAGATCACACTTTTCTTTGTTCATTTGATTGTTATTAATAAATAACAGCAGACAAACAAATTTAAAGTGAATGTATAAAGGTTAAGAGCCCAACTAAAGCAAACACTTATCGCCATAACGGTGGCTTACAATTTGTGATTTTCTCCTTCAGTGATTCTGCTTGTTAACATCAGGTGTCTTCAATAATGCTCAAAGATCACTAAATTAATCACTTAATTATCTCATTAACTTTAACACTCTTGAGTGTTAATTTAACACTGGAGTTTGTGCTGTGTAGTAAATGCCGCTCCATCTGAAAGCAGGTGATGGTGATTTACTACTAATCAAGGAACCGGCTTTACTGACGAGATGCGCATAACAATATCGTGCGATATATCGCCCAGCCCTATAGGAGTAGATCAAGTCCAACACCGCCAAAGCTTCACAGTCGTTTTCTCTTCATGGGTTACGCTTCATTTCATTTGTTAACATTAAGCAGTTTTGATTTACACCATAGACAGTAAAAGAAATGGACACAGCGACCCCATAGACTTCAACGGAGAAAAGTGAAGTCAATTAGAAGGACTAATATCCTGATTGCCAAGCGCACTGCGGTAATTTCTCTACAGTGCGACAGAGAGTCGCGTGTTATGACGCAATCGTTAGTCTATTTTTTCAAAAACTGCTTCTACGGGGCCATAACGTAAGATACAAGGTAATGGAACCTTTTATACATTGTCATGTTTCTTTAGAAATAAACAATGGATAAATGGAGTCTTTAAACTCCTCAGATGTAAAGTTATTCGCTGTCAAAGTGACGCCAAAATGAATGGGAGTCAATGGAATGCTAACAGCAGGTGAAGGCTTATTAGCCAATGGCGGCCCCTGGGGAGACTTCAGTTTCCGGCTGGTGGATTACCCCCTTGATTTACACGCTGTTCAATGTTTGATGATCACGTTATTTTACATTTGAGGGAGCAATCTTTATCACTTGTTTCAGCTTCTTCTTCTCCTGTGTTTTTGATTAGGAGATTCTGCATTGGAAGATGTGTCATAGCGCCCCCTACTGTATAACAGTGAAAACATGGATAGCTGGAAAATTCAGTCGGAAAGAGTAAAGTAGAATTAAAGTAAATTCCAATGTAGCTACACTACCAGTGGACTATCCTACACAAAAATTCAGAGATGCAGAATTAGAAACATATATGTTTTATATCAATATTTTAATAAATATTTTCAAACATTATAAGTTTCATAACACTGTATATGAAAAACTATGTAAAAAAAAGAATATATTTAATAGGCTACTCGATCAAAAGAGTTAATCCACTGCAAGACAAGTATACTTTGTTATACTTGTCTTGCAGTATAATAATACTTAATTATACTTTTAAGTATATCTCGATCAAAATATTGAGTATAAGTACAGGCCAAAATATACTTGGACTTTTCTCTCAGTATAAGTCAAGTACACTTAAGTGTAATTTGAAGTATATTTAAGTAAATAAAGTATATTTTTGAGAAGTATATAAAATGTAGACTGAAAGTATGCTTTCTTATTTTTAGTTGAAAAGAAGTTTACTAATAGAACACTTGAATAAACTTATTTTCCGTAAGGGTATTATTATCGCTGTACAAGATCAGGTTCAGTTCCATGCTGTAACAACATTAGGTATTACATTAAATTAGCTCAAATGATATATAGGGAATTTTAATAATTAATCAGGAATATGATTAACATATATCACATATTACAGTTACATTAAATCATCGAAGCTGCAAATAGACCGATTGTATACATGAATAATCACCACAATGAGTTATGGTTCGTCATTAATATATCAATAGTCTCATTACAGATCGATTATATGAGATAACTTCAATGGAATTAGTTTAGTTATCAAACGATCTGTCTGTCCAGCAAACGGCCGTAAGATTAACTTATCAATTTTCAACAAAAATTATCTCTTTCTTATAATTCAAAAAAGCTATTTTCTGGCCATGAAAAATCACCTTCTTGTTATTATCAAATTTAGGTTACTGAAATAGCAACGAATTGTAAAGCTTTGTAGCTAGATCAAACATTTTATTGACTTTGTAAAAATGAGCATTTTAGACAGAAGCAATCAAGAATATGGTTTTAATAAAATGAAACTACGGATACAGAATTCTACATTTAAACCCGGGATACATGTATGTACAGTAAACAGTAAAACTAACGAGACAAACGAATAACAACGGGATTGAGAGAGAGAGATTGAGTGAGAGAGAGAGAGTGAGAGGGAGAGAGAGAGAGAGAGAGTAAGAGGATGAGAAAGTGAAACTAAAGGTCAGGATTAGAGATTGCAGTACGGCACAAACCACAGACAAAATGAACCTTGAGAGACACAAAGATCAAATCCCCTGAATGGGGTAAACAACAGATCTTAAAGCATTTAGATCGATAGGAATTACGATACTTGCATGATTCTTCGTGTGGCTGAGAACGAAAGCGTGTGTGTGTGTCTCTGTCCTCGTGTCACGCGTTCACGTGGTCTTTCAGAGCGAGGGAGCGCGTTAGTTTGAATGTCCTTTGAGGTGCAGTTGCTGGTTGGTTCAAAGAGTCTTTTTAAAGTTGAAGTTGCCGATTACGTTCATTTCACTGAAACTGAACGTAAGAAAGTCCGAAGACGAAAATAAAGAAAGATTAAAGAAAAAGGAGAAACACGGCGTAAAGCTCCCTAAGGAGCCATGGAACCGGAAACCTCTCACAGGGAAAGAGCTCTCCATAGGAACTTCCTGGGGTCAGTCTTTTATGGAAAAACTGGGTTCACGCCTCTGTTTGCGCGAACCACCCATGACCATCCGAGAATCTGAAGCGGACAAATTTTTCTTTGTCCTGTGGGGGATGCCCACTGGACTGAGGAGATTGTGTTGAGCCGTTCGGCTCCAGCACTATGAAATGTGTAAAAGAATGCACATTACTGCATTCTGCTATCGGAATTCGGCTCCGTTAGATTGAGAGAATTACAGAGATATCAAACACGTCACATGAAGATTATAGGAGTTACATAAGATATGCATTTTTATAAGCATAAGTTCCTTCAAAGCAAGTTTGTTCCTTCGAACAAACGTCATACACGCAGTGAATATAAACTGAGAAACACACAGGAGTGTAGGAAACATTGACATGCTTATATTCTAAGTTTAATGTTCAAAGTTCGTGTATGTGTGTGCGTTAATGTGTGATTGTCCTTCAGCGTTCAGGCAGCTTTGTGGACTCTTGGGGTTGTAATGTTTGCTCACTGGCTAAATCATACTTTACATATAATAACTGGAACGGACGCGGACCGTTAGAACTGTGTGCTTCTTTATTCTCATTCCAGCATTCAACATCACGTAGTCTCGCGAGCATCGCGAGACTTGCCACAGGGCTACGGTGTCCCTTTTAGGACATACAGTCAGGATGTTACATCTCCCTTCTTAAGAAACAAATGGCATTACCTAATACACACAACATTAATTCCGTGAACATAACAATTGTGCTTAATGCATATATAAGCATTCTGAAAAGTACAGTCTGTGGTCATCATTAGTGTTATTGCCGTAATGCAAACAAGTACGGGCAGCATTTAAATGACATTAGATGTGGATGTAGATAAGTCATTAGTTTTATAATCAGAAACAATGTTTTGATTTTTGTATGATTCAAGTCTCTTGAAGGTGAACTAGTTGTGAAAAAGACAGAACAGGCAGTCAAACTGATTTCACAGTGTTTCGGAAGTATCAGGTAAGTAACAGGTTTGTAAACACATTGTCTTTTCCACATTTAGTAAACATTTTCTTATCACATTTCCCTTTTTTTTTTTTTTTTTTTAGGGCAGCGATCCGCCTACACCCTTTACATTACAAGTCAAGGACTTGTCTTGGCCTGGAGATGCGGCCAAACCGTGTTGTGTAATTGGGCTTTTGTTGGTTTGTTGGTTGCGGGTGGTCCGCTGGTTCAGGTTGTGGTGGCTGTGCATTATTGGTGTGTGTTTCTGCATGCTGTGTGTCTTTAGTGTCTGGAGCATCTCTGCTTTCGCGGAGGTGCCAACGGTTGCGTCGTAGAGTTTGTCCATCTTCTGTCTGGATGTGGTAGCTCCTATGTGTGTGTGCATGTTGTGTTACCGTTGCAGGTCTCCAGGAACCATCCTCTTGACGGAAGCAAATAGGTGTGCCAGCAGGAAGGAGAGGCAATGGCTTGGTGCCTCTGTTGAAGTATGCTTGTTGGCGGTGTTGGCACGCCTTCCGTCTGTCTTGGATAGCTTTCTGAGGTGCTACCTTTGGCTGCAGATGCCTACTGGTCGCTGGGAGTATGGAACGTAGTCGTCGGGTCATCAGAAGCTGGGCCGGTGACTGGAGGTTGTCCACTGGGGTGTTCCTGTACTCCAGCAGAGCGAGGTAGGGGTCTGTGTTTCCGGCTTTTGCCTTGTCCAGGATGCGCTTTGCTGTCTGGACAGTCTTTTCAGCAAGGCCGTTGCTCTGTGGGTAGCGTGGACTTGTGGTGGTGTGGGTGAAATTCCACGCATTTGCGAAGCAGCGGAACTCCTCAGAGCTGTAGAATGGTCCGTTGTCACTGATGACTGTCTCTGCGATGCCGTGACGGGCGAACGCAGACTTGAGTTTGGCGATTACTGCAAGTGAGGTGCAGCTCGTGAGTTGCTCCATTTCAAAGAATCTACTGTAGTAGTCTACAATGACGATGAAGTTTTTGGTGTTCCATGTGAAGAGGTCTGTGCCTACCACTTGCCATGGTCTCTCGGGTATGTCATGTGACCACAGGGGTTCTTTTTGGTTAGCATCACGTCGTTCCTGGCATATACAGCACTGTTCTACTATGGCTTCTATTTGTTTTCCTATTCCAGGCCAGAAAAGGAGGTCTCGTGCTCTATGCTTGCTTTTCTCCACACCCATGTGTCCTGCGTGTATGCGCTGGAGCATGTCTCCCCTGAGGCTCTGGGGAACTATGATTTTCTCACCTTTGAAAAGTATTCCATCCATTTCAGAAATTTCATCTCGGTGGTTCCAATATTCCTGGATGTCGAGCGGGCATTTCCTCCTTTCGTCAGGCCATCCGTTCTGTGTGACTTTTCTGAGTGTAGCGAGCTGTGCATCTTATGCGGTTGCATCCTTAATCTCCAGTAGCTTGCTGTCACTCACTGGAACAGTACTTATGAGTGTATGTACCTGTGCTTCCATGCTTTCCATTAGGCTGCTGTCTTGGTGCTCGATGGATTTCCGGGACAGGGTGTCGGCCACTTGGATGTCCTTTCCGGGCCGGTGGATGATGTGAATGTTATATTTCTGAAGCTGTAGTATCATCCTCTGTAGCCGCGGTGGTGCTGCGGCCAGCGGTTTTCGGAGGATTGCTTCCAGGGGTTTGTGGTCAGATTCTACAATCACGCTCCGGCCATACATGTATTCATGGAAACGCTTACAGCCGAATAAAACTGCATACAGTTTCTTTTCTATTTGGGCGTAGTTCGCTTCGGTGCTGTTGAGTGACTTGGAAGCATAGGCAATGGGTTTTCCGTCCTGGAGCATGACAGCGCCGAGGCCGCATTTTGAGGCATCTACCTGGAGTCTGAGTTCTTTTCGTGGGTCAAAGTATGCGAGCACAGGGTGATCTGTTATCAGTTTTTTTCGTCTGCGTGAATGCTTTGTCGTGGTTTTTGTCCCATAAAAATTCACTGTCCTGCTTTAGCAGTTGCCGTAGTGGTGCGTTTATCTCGGAGAGGCGTGGTGCGAATCTGGCCAAATAGTTAATCATCTCAAGGATGGTTTCCAGCTCCCCTCTGCTTGTGGGTGGCTGCATTTCTCGTATCGCTTTCACCTTCGCCGGGTCTGGCTTGACGCCTTCTCGCGAGAGCGTGTGACCGAAGTAGCTGACCTCTGATACACATATTTGGCATTTGTCAGGATTTAGCTTTACCCCTCTTTCTCTTGTGCGCTTCAGCATGGCCGTGAGGTTGTTGTCGTGTTCAAGCTTTGTCTTACCGAAAACGAGTATGTCGTCGACGATGGCAGCTACACCTGTGAGGCCTTCATATGTCTCGTCGACGCGCCTTTGGAATTCGTCTTGGGCTGAGTTAATTCCGAATGGCAGCCTCAGGAACCTGTATCTGCCAAAAGGGGTATTAAATGTTGTTAACAGGGAGGACGTTGTACTCAGCTTTATGGCCCAATAGCCTGATCTGGCATCGAGGACGCTGAAGTACTGCGCTCCGGCGAGCTTTGTGGTGACGTCTTCTAGAGTCGGCAAGGGGTAGTGGGGCCTTTTTATTGCCTTGTTGAGGTCTCTGGGGTCCAGGCAGACTCTCAGCTTGCCAGTCTGGGGTTTTTCGACGACTACGAGGGCGTTAACCCATTCTGTGGGCTCTGTCACTTTGCAAATTACATTGTTCTCTTCCATCTTGTCGAGCTCTTTTTTCAGTCTGTCTCGCAGAGCGATCGGTACTCTTCGTGGTGGGTATACTACTGGTGTGGCGAGTGGGTCGATATGGAGGTTGCACTCCCCTGGAAACTCTCCTATGCCCTGGAAGACGTCTGCGTATTCTTTAAGGAGGCTGTCTGTGTCTGTACATGGTTTTGCTTCTTCCTCAGCCACAGCCAGTATCAGTTTGATTAATTTGAGGTCTAGGCTAGCTCTCATCCCTAGGATGGGAGGTGCTTTGGTGTCTACTATGTAGAATTCGAGCACGATGGAGGTGTTTTTATACTTGCACTTTAGACGACAGGTGCCCTTCACTTTCAGGAAATCACCACCATAGCCGGAGATCTTTTGGGTGGTTGGTTTTATGGCAGTATCTCTAAACTGTCTTTCAAATGTGTGTACGGGAATCGCATTGGTCTGTGCGCCAGTGTCAATTTTGAATTTAACTTTCTGGGTCCCGATTTCAATTTCAGCATATGCTTGTTCGTTACGTTTTCTTGTGTTTTCACTTGTAAATCCGTCAATAAAAAGTTCTACCTGCTCATCTTCAGTGTCTTCATCCATGGTGTGAATCACTTTCCTTGTGTGTGTGCTTGTGTGCAGTTTTGACTTACAGACTTTTGCAAAGTGATTGAATTTTCTGCACTTCATGCATTGCTTTCCTTTTGCTGGACAGGCGCCTTCTTTGGTGGTATGCAGGCCGCCGCATCTATCACATTCTCTTTGAGCTGTGGCGGGGACTCTCGGCCTGGCTTTGTAACTCGTGCGCGTTTGTCTGTGTTCCGGTCTTTGGGCTATGGCGTGTACCGCGTCGTTGTTGGGGTATTTATTTCCCACCATCTCTTTGAGTTGGACTTGTGCAAGCTCATGTGATTGCGCGATGTCGATGGCTTAATCTAGAGTTAGCTCCGAGCCGTGGCTGAGCAACTTCTCACGCACTCGCGGTGAATTTGTAGCGAAAACAATGCGGTCTCGCACCATCTCGTCACTATTGGGGTATCCACAGTCCTTTACTAACAGCTTCAATTCCGTGACAAATTGTTCGAAAGTTTCCCCATCACTTTGCATTTTCTCATGGAAACGATATCTTGCATATATCGGGTTAGACTTTGGTGTGAGATACGCGGTGTACTTATCGTAGTATGTTTGTAGTTTCGTCGCGTCTCCGTCTGTTAGCGTCCATGTGTTGAAAATGTCGCGCCATTTTTCCCCGATCCATAAGAGGAAATAGCTGCATTTGTCCTGTTCGCGTTTTTCTCGTAGGGGTCCGGAGAATATTAGCTCCGCGTGCTGCCTGAAACGTCGCCACGCTTCTGGTAAGTTAGCTGACTCCCAATCCATCTTGGGCGCTGGGACGCCGAAACTATCCATGTTTCTGTCGGACGTGGGTGTTAGCCTCTACTCTGACACCATGTAATGTTTGCTCACTGGCTAAATCATACTTAACATATAATAACTGGAACGGACACGGACCGTTAGAACTGTGTGCTTCTTTATTCTCATTCCAGCATTCAACACCACGTAGTCTCGCGAGCATCGCGAGACTTGCCACAGGGCTACGGTGTCCCTTTTAGGACATACAGTCAGGATGTTACAGGGGTCAGGATGTGTGTCCCTTGAGTCGGCGAGGTTTGCATCAGGGGAATGGGTGACCACAACGCTTGTTTTCAATGTGTCATGTGCCAGGGAGATCCCAGTCATAGTGGCGTCCCCCTGCTGGTCAACATGCCCCAAGGGGGTCGTACACAGAATGCTCTTTGTTTACTCACGAAGAACTGAGCTTTGTTTGCAAATCAGGCTTTGCTAATTCCGAACATCTGCCGGATACCCTATCAATGTCGTTACAATGCTTATTTTATTTACTCTATAAGCTATTCCACCCAATAAACTAGAACATGTTAGTTTATAAGACAGTGTGTAATATTATGTTTTTAAAAAAGTATTTAATAAGCTACTCAAGAAAAATATTAAACACAAGTACAAGCCAAGAATACTTAGAATACTTAATTATACTTTTAAGTATATCTCGTTCAACAAGTTTAGGCCAAATATACTTAGACTTTTCTGTCAGTATAAGTCAAGTATACTTAAGTGCAATTTGAAGTAAGCTATATTTCTGAGAAGTACATAAAATGTAGACTGAAAGTATACTTTCTTATTTTTGGTTTAAAAGAAGTATACTAATGGCACACTTGAATAAACTTCTTTTTCGTAAGGGTGGGTAAGATTTGTGAAATTGTACATAAGATTGCAAGCGTAAATTACGTAAATTATGTTTAAAAAAAGACGCAACTGTACAAATCGGTTTATTTCGTGAACTTTTTTGCCCCACGCACACAACAAGTAATTTAGACATTTGCAACAGTTAATTTTTTTACACAAAGTGTGATTTTACGCAATTAATCTGTTTTGCAGTTCCTGCCTCTGTTGTTTTCAGTTGCAAATTGCCTGCAGTGCTTTTGGCCGCATTTGTGCGCAGAAAACGTGCCAAAAGTGTAAACGCAGAAAAATGAAAGTCAGAAGAATACAGCTCCTATTTATTTTGCGTTAGCATGAAGCTGCAGCTTCAAAATACATGCATTACACTTACGAATAAGATTAAAATG
Source organism: Gila orcuttii (assembly GCA_026230005.1). NCBI lineage: Eukaryota > Metazoa > Chordata > Actinopteri > Cypriniformes > Leuciscidae > Gila > Gila orcuttii. The sequence continues at coordinate 61,764,390 of JAPDVR010000003.1, read as the reverse complement.
CTGCAAATATTTTTTTTCTTACACTTGATAGGCGATTTACACCTTTACAAATTTAATTTACATTTGCAATCTTATGTTCAATTTCACAAATCTTACCCTGCGCAATGCGCATGCGATTCTTTATGGTATCTTAATACCTTCATAGATGTCCCAATTCAACAATTATAGGTTCCAGGCCGTTTCTCAATACCACGTTCGCAGAGTCTGGACTTGCGTCCCTTCGAGTTTGGACTTGGCAAGTTTGACTCAGAAGAACAAACTCTCAAGGACGGGAGGACGCGACACCAGTCATTAACGGCAGCGTAGCGTCACTCAGCATGCAATATGCTTACTTCAATTAACTTCATCTTTTTTATTTTCAATGTATTAAATATATTTGTATTAACAAACTAATATGTCTACTCTGATTATTTTCACTTTATATTTAGAATACAATTTTATATGATATTAAACAACTGCCTCTTTTTTTATTTTAAAAACTATTAAACATAATAATATGTGGTTCATGTAACATTACCTACTCTGATTATATTTACGTCGTTTAAAATAAAATATGCGAAACAACTGCCTCTTTTCATTCGGAACAATCTAGCAACAAACCCAATCAGCTACAATTTTAATTAAAAAAAGCGGGAAAAACAGTGGAAAAGTGTAAATCAGTGTAGATCAAAATGGAATAGCTTAGGATTGCCATTGCAATTGCTATTCTTTATCAAGATGCTGAAGATGAGGCTTGCCGAACGGAGGACACAAATCCTTAAAAAGAAGGATGACGGCGAAGAGACGTGCCATATTAGCATGTCTCTCCAGCTTTGTACGTTTTTCTAATTATCCTTTCTTCATAAACTGCCCATATACTTATGTGGACTTGATAGTTTACTAGGTATATCCAAATGAAAAGTAATAAGGTAACACTTTACTTGAAGGGGTGTGCATAAGACTGACATGACACCTTCATAACCATGACATGACATATGTCATGAATATGAAGTATGCATGTTTATGACAACTGTCATTAAGTGTCTTTCGCTCAATAATGACATTTTGAATGCAAATATGACATTGTTTAAGATGTCTTTGTTATGACATCTTGACATAAACCATAACATCATAACCTGTCAGTGTCTTTGTCATGACAACTTGACATTAAATTAAATTAAACTGTCATGTGGTTGGTTTTGACACTGGCTGTCATGAGGCCATTATAACTGTGTCATGAATATTTTTCGTGACCTCAACTACAGTGATACAAATTGAATTTGTCATTAAAAAGTTATAATGGCTTCATGACAGCCAATGTCAAACCAACGACCTGACAGTTTAATGTAATTTTAACCAATAAAGCTAAGTGCTTTCTTAAGTTTGATAATTAATCTGCTAGGTCATGTTTATGACAGGTTGTGTTGTCTTAGCAATGTCAAGTTGTCATGACAAAGACACTGACAGGTTATGATGTATTTGCTTATGTCAAGGTGTCATAACAAAGACATTTTAAACAATGTCATATTTGCATTAAAAATGTCATAACTGAGCGAATGACACTTAATGACAGTTGTCATAAACATGCATACAACTTCCTTCATATTCATAACATGTGTCATGTCATGGTTATGAAGGTGTCATGTTAGTCTTATGCACACCCCTTCAAGTAAAGTGTTACCATTATGGGTTATACATGTTTGTAAAAATGCGCACAAAATGTAGGTCCAAATTGGGGTAAAATTCTTTCAAATTGTAAACTATATATTAAATAAATGTAAAATAAAACAGTTAAAATGTTTAGATTTAGTTTGACCTGATGTTGACAATATGAAAACTCCCTTTACTGACCATTTGTTTAAAAAAACAACAACATAGCATTCTGTACCATTTGAAATGTTTATCTAAATGTGATGTTGTGCTTTAATGTTTCTAACATGAATGTTCTTCAGCATCATGAATGAATGAAGAATAACCACCAACCTCTTTGTTCTTCAGGATCTTCAGTGTGTTTCATTCTGCAGGTTCTGGATCACTCGTGTTCTCACTGTCCTCTTTAATAAACTCAGTCTTTGCAGATTTCAGCTCTTCCTGATGCTCTGATGCTCGTCTTCACTTGTAGCTGACAGGAATTTACAGCATTTATTGCTGAATTACTGTGGGAGGAGCTTCACTGATGATGTGATTGCTGTGTGAGGAGCTTCACATCAGATGATGAATTCGTTCGGAGATGATCTGCCAAAATAAAAAATAAAAATTACTGAGTTTGTTTTTATAATAAATGACACTTCTAAGCATTTATGTCATTCATCGTACAGTAACTGATGCCAATTCATTAATTATTTTTTCTTGCTAATCCTAACATTATTCTGCTTCTTCACTAAAATACAGGTATCTAGAAATATAGAAAATAATTTAAATTCTTCAAAATATAAATAATGGTAAGAAAAACTGTTAAAATCATAAACAGAAATAAATGTACATATAGTAGCCAACAAATATTCACACCAGTGAAATGAGCTTTAAGTGTCAATTTACAGGAGATCTGAAGACATCAGCATAATAAATGAGGAGAAAACAGGAACTATTGTCATGAAATAAAGAGTGTTTTCAGCAGATCTGTTAATATTGATGATCCTCAGACTATCAACACTCATTCAACAAGACATTCAGGATCATCAGCAGATCATCTCACTTTATTCTGAGTGTTTGCTGTTAGAAACACATTATCTGAGTAAGGATAGATGATAAAAGCCTGTAAAACTGCTCTATTTAAAGACTTGATAGAGTTTGAATTTATGATAACTACATTCATTACAATAAAGTAATTAGATCATTAAAATGTGCAGAAGCTGAAAACGACCATAAAAACGTATATACAGTTATGTACTTATACAACTTGTACAATAGATTTAAAGTGTTAGCTCACCCAAAAATTTAAATTCTGTTGAAATAAGACTTTCGTTCATCTTTAGAACACAAATTAAGATATTTTTTTATTAAATCTGAGAGCTGGATCATTCCTCCATAGACTTCTATTGTAATTGAAACTTGCAGGTCCAGAAAGTTATTAAACAGAATGTTTAAAATAAATAAATAACTTTAAGGACTCAGATTCATTGATCATTTAAATTTCATTTTTTAAAGAAATCTTTAATTGTTCAACATACAACAATTAAAACCAGTTTACAGTCTAAAAACATTAAATTATAAGATTAAATGGCTCTGAAGGAAAGACATTTCAGATATGTTTTTAAGTAACACCACAGACGTAATATAACACCACAGATGTAATTATTGCATAAAAGGTTTAACAATTAAAAGTTTATTAAGCAAAATAATGAAATTCCTCACGAGTATGGATTGCAAGAAGTACTCTAAAAAAGGAACATTTCGAGAAAAACTGCATTAAAAATACATTTAAAACAACCTGTTTCTCACTCTCAACCCGACTTTGTAATGCAAAAACAAGCTCATAGACAAAGGAGAGCAAATCAGCTGCAGTGACACATACTGAACTGAACTAAAGCAATCGGCCTCTGGAAGAACTGACACTTTAAGAGCTGAACACGGTATTTCCAGTATTTCTGCCCCATCTCCTCTTGACATGAATTGCCATCAAATAATATAATTTGAATTATTTACATACAACATATGATTTACAGTTCCCTTTTATTCGTCCTAAAACCTAACCTGGATGTGCTGGGTATCCTCCTTGGACCTAATGGTGTGTATGTGCTTTCTTGCCCTGTATTCTGCCTTATATATTCTCCAGATCTTCCTTGCTGCTCTCCTATTCTAAGTCTTTTTTTTGCACGGAATGTTTTTTAAATAGATCTGCTCAGTGCTTGAAGTGGGAAAAGAATGGTGCCGGTACTCTCTTGCATTGGCAAATCATGACATTTGAGATTTCTACAGTGAAAAACAAAAATTATAACAAAACTTATTGTTATTTATTAACAACATAAATGTATTAAAACAAGTCGTGCGTGTGTGCACGTGCGTGCGAAAACGGAACTCCTCCAAGTCTGCAAGTCCAAAAATACATTTAGATTACTACATTTTAATTAAATGCATTTATGGTGAGACTATTACATTTTCATGTCAATCCGTATCTCAAAATACGCACTGCAAACGGAGTATATCAACGGGCGTGACACTGGCGCTTTTTCTGTCAGTGGTCGAGTACCGGCTACATGCGAGAAGTAGCGGTACGCAAGAAAAAGTGCAGGTACGCTTAAGAGTAAAATGTAGAAGTGCCGGTACTGCGTACCGGTGAGTACCGCCCCACTTCGAGCACTGGGTCTGCTGTTTCTTTTGAAGGAACTCTGCTCTTCGAACCGGGTCTGCATCTCTGCGGTCTATAAAGAAACTGCTTTTCAGCAGCAGTTGATCTTTCCATACCTGACAAGACAGATACAATTATATGATTATGGATATCCTATGTGTTTTATTAAAAATACAACATTTCTGGTTGTATATGGTCTGTGGAGTTACTATAGAGTTTGTGGTTTTACCAGGAAAGACAGTCACACCACAGACAAAATAGACTATATCCAGACTTTTCTAAAAATGGAGGCTGCCATCATGATGATGACAAGATCAGGAGACATTTTGTTATGCATTTATAATTTTTTTTAATTGAAATGTCAAATCTTACTTACAAGTTATCAACATAACACCACAAACACTAATTACATGTGACACGTGAAATTGTCAGGAACTTAGCTACCTTGAAGTAAATGCATGTTTATTTAAGAAGGAAGACTCCAGAAAAGACACACAAGTATCGCTGTGATCAATGAAAACAATACAGAAATGAGCCTGTCGCTTGTAACACTTGTGTGTAACACACATAATGCAGTACTATTTTGTCTTTATAGTTTGATATCGTTTGTACATCTGTATATGTCACGGGTGACAAAAATGCTTAGTGAGCGGAACCCTCTGGATGAGTTATGAGTTTCCCGAGGGAACGATTTGTGTGCGACACATCCCACTCCGGTTCCGGGTGTGGCAGAAACATTGTCCGGCCTGATTAGCGCTAATGCACTGCAGGTGCGAGAGAGAGGAAAAGGAAAGGAGGCATTGGTTGTCTCGGAGCAGTTTTGGGCACAAGCTTACTCGGGAAAGTTGTCTGGGTGTGGGAGCCGCCCATTGAAGTTGCTGGCTCAGAGTTTATCGTCTGTGGGAAGTTTGCTGGACTGAGTTATCGAGTGAATCTGTGCTGTGAAGGGAGAGAGAAAGATAAGTGAATTGATTTCATCTTACGAACATTTAACAGCTCGAAGAGGATGCAGTGAATGTAAATCTGACTGTTGGAGAAGCTATGTGTTTCAGAGTGTGTTGAGGAGGAACTGAGGATTAAATATCCCCCACGGGAGTGTAACGAATGTATTGAGGCCTCTGATCAGCCCTATCATGTGAGTGAATTGCAGGGATTTTGCCTTATTTATATACATTGATTCATTGCTGTGGGTTTGAAGTGAACACGAGTGTGGTGTGCTTTTGCTGAGAAGTGGCCCCAACCCCTGCTTACACGAGTGTGGAAAGTCATTATCTGCTCTCTATCAGAAGTCTAGAGTGATACAGCTGAGCTGACGAAAGCATCCTGTACTGAGAAGAATCCTTACCTTCCTACTTACCGTCTGAGTCCTGAAAGGAGCCGTATTAGGGGGGAAGTCGCCGCCAGGGTGAAATTAGGACGTTTGATCAGTATCTACCTCAGCTGAAGAAGACCTAGAGGACACTGAAGTCTATCACGTCGATGCTCATTGATATATTGTGTTCAATAAAGATTGTTATTACTTTTGAAATTACCTCTGGTCTCGTCATCTATCTGTTGCGTACCGGTGGTGTCGGCTCCTCATGGTGGTGTCTCGGTCAGCGGCTGCTGGTCATCCGGGCCCGCACCGGTGACATCTAGATAGATATCCATACTGTAACAAATGAATCCACTGGAGGCAAGATGTAGAGATCCCAAATGCAACTTTAATTATAAAACGTGATCAAACATAAAACAAGGGACTGGCAAGGCATTAAACTTAGAACTAAGAACACAGACAAGAAACATTCAAACCTAGACAAAGACACAGGGCAAACATGAGACTAACGACTAGACAAGGGACACCTGTTTACAAACAATGAACCAATGACAACATGACAGACAAGGGAACACATGGCAGGATCACATGACTTGAACAAAGGATCAAATGACATACATGAAACCGGACCAGGGAACAAAACCCAAACTGTGACATAGCCCACCCCTTTATGGTCGGCTCCCGATGCCCATCAAAACAAAAAAAACACCCCTAGACTAGAGCATGCCCTTGGAGTTTGATTACGAGCTTCTCTCAGGGACAATTGATCTTGGATGCTGCTCGGTAGAGCTGCTATCATGTCATCTTCGTTGCTAACACTGTGTACATCGCCATCAATTTGAGAATTTATCGCCACTATTTTAAATGCAGATATCGGAAAGCCTGCAGAACCGCAGCACTCCTCGAGCGCGGATGTGTATTGTTTATCTACTTGAAGCTTCTTTTCAAGCTTTTTAATTTGTGTTCCCATCAAGTTCCCGCCCTGTCTTGTCCAACTCATCTGATCGCGTTGTTTCTAGTTCTTTTATGTTTCCTATCACGCGGTCGTTTTCAGCAATATTTGCCAAATCATTTTGCCATAGCAAATAGACGAATGCGACCATTATTTTCCGAAAACTAGTTTTAGTTTCTAATAATCGCCCCTCGGTAGCGTACCAAGCTAAAATTTGCTCATTATTCCAATCGAAATCTAATTTGCAAAGCAAGAGATTCCATTACATCCTTGTCTTTACTTGAACTACTATTTCCCTGATAAGCCATGTTTTTCTTGTACTCTTAAGTTTATACCGGATTTTTGCGGTTCCGATCTATCGGTATGCCGAGCCGTTCTATAAATGTGTCTATATGAGGTGTGTCTAAGTTTTCCTTCAACACTTTCTAAAAGATACAGGAATACTTAGGAGGAGCTTCACTGATGATGTGATTACAGTGGGAGGAGCTTCACTGATGATGTGATTACAGTGGGAGGAGCTGATCTGCCACAATCAAAAATATAAATTACTGAGTTAGTTTTTATAATAAATTACATTTAAGCATTTATGTCTTTCTATTCATCCTACAATAACTGATGCCAATTAAGTAACTATTTGTATTGCTAATCCTAACATTATTCTGCTTCTTCATTAAAATACAGGTATCTAGAAATAAAGAAAAAATATACATAATTTAAATTCTTCCAAATATAAATAATGGTAAGAAAAAAGTTAAAATCATAAACACAGAAATAAATGTACATATAGTTCCAACAAATCCCCTCAGTCTGCTGACACCAGTGAAATGAGCTTTAAGTGTCAATTTACAGGAGATCTGAAGACATCAGCATAATAAATGAGGTGAAAACAGGAACTATTGTCATGAAATAAAGAGTGTTTTCAGCAGATCTGTTAATCTTGATGAGCCTCAGACTATCAACACTCAATCAACAAGCCATTCAGGATCATCAGCAGATCATCTCACTTTATTCTGAGTGTTTGCTGTTAGAAAAACACATTATTTGAGTCAGGGTGGATGATAAAAGCCTTTATAAAACTGCTCTATTGAAAGACAATACAGTTGTTTCTCACCATCTGACACAAAAATATCAAACATATAACATTTTATTCACATTTATCTATACTAATAACATTTAAAATGTAAAATTTAAAATATGTAACATGGCTAATTATAGGCTCAATGTAAAGTATTAATCAGTATCTGTTCCAGTATATTTTAATAATGTAAAGTAACTAACAAATTTGATCTGCCAAAGATGTGAAAATAGTAGAAATAAAATGGCAGCAGCAACACTTGAGATCGATTCCCATCAATCCCCCTCACAGATCTCAACTTTGATTTTTGTCTTGACATTCAGTAACAGTTCTCACTCCAAACATCGAGACAATCACACAAACAAACACAAAATCTCTCAGGTCTGAATGAACTCCACATATTCTCCTCATGCTCGCTGCTGCTGCACTAAATGTGTATTTCAGTAGAAAGACGCCCGAAAAGACGCACAAGTATCGCTGTGATCGATGAAAACAATACAGAAATGAGTCTGTTATGGGGTGAAAACAGTCTCAAAACCTTCCACAAATGCACGCGAGAGATCCACACACACAGCAATCATGCATTATCTCAAAAGTTTGAGATCTGCCTCAGTTGCTCCTTTTGTGGTGAATCAGATTAATCAGTTGTTTATCTTTTTTTAACTGTCCAATGGGTTAACAGAACCCATTGAATTCCATAGTAGAAAAAAAAAATACTATGCAAGTCAGTGGCTACTGTCAACTGTCTGGTTTCTGACATTCTTCAAAATATCTTTTCATTTGTGTTCAGCTGAAGAAAGAAACTCATATAGGTTCAAAACAACTTGAGGGTGGGTAAATGATGTCAGAAGTTTCATTTTTGGGTGAACAATGCCTTTTATATAATATACTGGTCGTGGTGATATTTACCCCTATAAATTAATGACTTAATGACTTTTGTTAATTTTATTTTACTGATAACAGCCAAGGTGCCTTATTATTATAATAACTGAGTAGTTTATCGACTAATATTAAGAACTTGACATATGAATATGTATAGCCTACCTATTTAATAAGGTTTGCGTAGGTATAAAATCAATTTATAGGGGGAAATATCACCACGACCATGGACACAACAGGTGCTGTTTGAATGGGCATGATGATGCTTCTGTACTCCAAACGCATGGCGTGAGATGCGTGGCTCACTAGCTGCGTTTACATGAGCCCCTTTTGTTTGATTTAAGAATAATTCCAAATTGATGACTTGTGATTAATCAGTATCTAAGAGCAGCATCTATGAAATTGTGTTTTAAGCATTTGAATTGTCACCTGTTATGCATACAAAATTAGGAAACGCGAATCTAAACCGTGTATTGAGTCGCGTTTCAAACTCATTGATCAATATGCTTGCGTAGGAGTCAGTGAAATGTGGGCTGGTTTCTCTCCGCGTTCTGCGCTGGTGTGCGAGTCTCATCGACAATAAACGCAAGCTCTTATCAGCCCTATCCACCGCGTTTACATTGTTATTAATAGTGGATACTTTCATGCGCTTCCATGTCCAAGTGTCTGCTATCAGACCCGTTGAAGTGCAGTTTCTGTTCATGTGTGTTAACTCTATATAGCCTACCCTACATACAGTCAGGGTTATATACATGACTTAAAATGTGATATTGTCCGCACACCTCTTGCGTTTCGTTTGGTCACACCACAGGGTGTCACTGTGGCCTCAAAGCTTCAGCACTGCCACTCTGAGCTCGATTGCTGATGTCTGAGGTAAAACACGCCCCCCTCATTAGCATACGGACAAAGAAATGTATAAATAAATAAATGTAGAAATAAATAAATGTGAAAATAAATAAATGTAGACATAAAAACATATATACATAAATGAATGTGGAAATAAATAACAAACTTTTGATTTTGGCAGATCAACTCCTCACACTACAATTCATCATCAGTGAAGCTCCTCCCACTGTAATTCATCATCAGTGAAGCTCCTCCCACTGCAATCCTCCAATAAATGCTGTAAATTCCCATCAGCTACAAGTGAAGACGAGCATTTAAGCTTCAGGAAGAGCTGAAATCTGCAAAGACTGAGTTTATTAAAGAGGACAGTGAGAACACGAGTGATCCAGAACCTGCAGAATGAAACACACTGAAGATCCTGAAGAACAAAGAGGTTGGTGTTTATTCTTCATCCATTCATGGTGCTGAAGAACATGTAAGAAAGATTCAAGCACTTCATCACTTTTAGATACAGTGTTTCCGCTACATTCATTCTGCCGTATTGGTGTTGGTCCGTGTGACGTCTCAGCCTAGGCTGTGCGTGTGTGTGGTTTGTGTGTGTGTGCTTTTAGGTGCCGTTTGGAGGGGGCGTGGCTAACACACCTGACACTTGTTGAATGCAGTATGAAATGCGGTGGAGACAGCTCGTGGCGGCGGCTTTTCGGCGTTGGCTTCTGGGATGGATTCGTTTGTTCTGCGCTTCGCTAGGCGTCCTGGCCGACCTTGACACATGTCCGTTCTTTATATTATGTTTATGTCTGTTTTCCCTTGTGATAATAAATATTTTGCTAGCAATTGACGCGTCCGGTCTCCTTTTTGTTGCAGCCTTAGAGCCGGCTGTAACAAATGGGGGCTCGTCCGAGAATTTTAAAGCGAATGCGTTGATCACGTGGATTATGATTTTTCGTTTGATTTGTTTGAGGAAGTGTTGTGGGAGACGGACGTGATTCCAACAAAAGACAATTTTTCATACTTTTATGGGTAAGTGACTTTTTCTGGTAAATGACAAGATGAGATTGATTTCATTCCCCTGTTAGGCTTTAGCAACACTTAGTGTTGGTTTGTTGTTTTAGTTTGTTATTTTTGTGCAGACTCCTGGGCTGAGTACACTGCCGTGGTTTGTGAATTGGGCAAATTTGCTTATTTCACTACCAGCGGTATTTTAGTGTTTAAAGGCACTCGGCTCTGGGGAGTGGCATGAAGATTAGGATTAGGAAGATAGTGGGGGATATGGTTGTAGTTTAGGAAGGGGAACGTATGAATGAATACTCATCTGTTTTGACCACTTACATTTTTTTTTGTTGCCTATGAATTTGTGAATTGGAAATTCTGAAATAGAAAATATGGTGTTAATTGAAGATTTTATTAAAGCTCCGTCGGAGGGGTTATTAAATGTGCTGGCTAAGGGACAATTGTGGGAGCTGGTGGAACATTATGGCATTGAAGATAGGGCTGGGCGATATATCGCACGATATTGTTATGCGCATCTCGTCAGTAAAGCCGGTTCCTTGATTAGTAGTAAATAACCATCACCTGCTTTCAGATGGAGCGGCATTTACTACAAAGAGCCGTAGTTCACTGACAAGCTGAGCCATATCGCATCAATATCGCAGACATATCGCCAGCCATAATTAATGCGATATGGCTCAGCTTGTCAGTTAACTACGGCTCTTTGTACACAGCAAAAACTCCAGTGTTAAATTAACACTCCTGGGATATGAGTCCACACTCAAGAGTGTTGAAGTTAATGAGATAATTAACTGATTAATTGAGTGATGATTGAGCATTATTGAAGACACCTGATGTTAACAAGCAGAATCACTGAAGGAGAAAAACTCAAATTGTAAGACACCGTTATGGCGATCATTGGTTGCTTTAGTTGGGCTCTTGACCCTTATATTATTAACTTTAGATTTTGTTTTGGCTGTTGTATTTGAGTTGTAACAGCCAGATGAACAAAGAAAAAAAGTGATCTTATGGTGTTGGTTATATGACAATCATCATTTGAACTTTATGATTTTGATTTATGTTGTTGGTTACAGCATAACTGTGATTCTGAAAAAATATCCAGAATTTTAGCTATAAAAAAAAAGGATTTCTTAGGATTATTTTAGTTGTTTCTAAAAAAAAAAAAAATCTTTCTTATTAAGAGCTATTAATTTTCTTGTTAAGAGCCCAACTATTGCAAACACTTATCGCCATAACGGTGGCTTACAATTTGAGATTTTCTCCTTCAGTGATTCTGCTTGTTAAGTACAACTCTTAGCGGTGGATCGTGAGTCGATGAAGAACGCAGCCAGCTGCGAGAACTTAACATCAGGTGTCTTCAACAATGCTCAAACATCACTAAATTAATCACTTAATTATCTCATTAACTTTAACACTCTTGAGTGTTAATTTAACACTGGAGTTTGTGCTGTGTAGTAAATGCCGCTCCATCTGAAAGCAGGTGATGGTGATTTACTACTAATCAAGGAACCGGCTTTACTGACGAGATGCGCATAACAATATCGTGCGATATATCGCCCAGCCCTAATTGAAGATGTAGATAAACGTTTTAAAAAGAATGAGTTAAAAAAGATTGTGAAGGCCAAGTTGAGTGAGAGAAAAGTTTTATCCATTTCAGATAGTGTAAAGATTACAGGGGAGACGAAATAATCAGTGCATCTTTTTTCAGGTTTATCATTTGATCAGAAAAAAGAGATCCTTTACATGCAGCAAATACATAGTCGAGAGATGGCTAAAGTAGTCAACGAACGCGAATTGGAAAAGTTAAAAATAGACGATTTGCTTAAACGACCCGAAATAGAATTGTTGCAGCTTAAACATTCTCAACAGCTGGAATCTGAAAAGCTGTCAAGGGATTTTGAGTTACAAGTTCAACGGTTAAGATTAATCAAGGAAGGTAAAATGCCATTTGAAGGTGCACCATTACAGGAGAGAGTACCGCGTGCATTTGATGTAGTAGGGAATTTGAAATTACTTCCCAAATTTAATGAGCGTGTTCTCGATGTTTTTTTCTCGTTGTTTGACAGTAGCCTATTGCGGAGGAACGTAATTGGCCTATTGTTTAGAAACATCGTTACTGACAACATTGCAACATATATCAATGAAAATAAGCCCGGTACTGTTGCCGAAGCCGCTGTACTGGCGGATGAATTTATTTTTGACTCATAGGTAGGGCTGCACGATTAATCGCACGATGTTGTTATGCGCATCTAATCAGTAAAGCCAGTTCCTTGATTAGTAGTAAATCACCTTCACCTGCTTTCAGATGGACGATATGATGCAGATATGAGTGTTAAAGTTAATGAGATAATTAAGTGATTAATTTAGTGATCATTGAGCATTATTGAAGACACCTGATGATAACAAGCAGAATCCCTGAAGGAGAAAATCTAAAATTGTAAGCCACCGTTATGGCGATAAGTGTTTGCTTTAGTTGGGCTCTTGATCCTTATACTTTAAGTTTAAAGTTTGATTGTCGGCTGTTAATGATTTATTACAGTCAAATGAACAAAGACAAGTGTGATCTGAAAGCAGGTGAAGGTGATTTACTACTAATCAAGGAACCGGCTTTACTGATTAGATGCGCATAAAAACATCGGCGATTGATCGCGCAGCCCTACTCATAGGAGTGGATCTGCTGATGGATGTGCAGGTGGTAGTGTTGGCTATAGAGAGGATTTGTCTCAGGAACGCTCGCGAAGATTTGAGGTTGTGCCTCCGACTCAGAGGTCGGTTAATTCCGTGCGAGGGAAGAGTAATGATAATATTTGCCATTATTGCTTTAACAGTGGTCACTGGAAAAAATAGTGTCCAGTGTTGGCAAGCAAACTGAGATCACGAGGTAAATAGATCAATTTTGCTCCCACCTTATTGGTAGAGACAGTGTCTGGTCCTGGAAATCCATCACCAGTATTGTCTGATTGTGTAATGGGATCAAAAACGCTAAAGACCGATTCTCGTGTAAATTATGCTCCATTTATTACTGACGGTTTTGTGTCTTTAACTGATGGTATTGACAAGGTACCAATTCGAATTTTGAGAGATACTGGGTCATCAGAATCGTTCATTTTAGACTCGATCCTACCCTTTTCTGTCGCCTCAAGTGCGGAGAAGAACGTATTGATAAGGGGGATAGGCAGGGGCGTCGCTAGGCCCTTTTTAGGGGAGCTTCAGCCCCCCTAAACTTCTGCCTAGCCCCCCTAAAAAATTGTGATTAATGTAGGCTACACAAATTCGTGTTCGCTTCAGTCTTGTTATAATTAGATTCAGCGCGTTCTTCATCTTCAATCCGCAGCGGCGCCGAGCAGAGAGCACGTCAGAAACAGAGGACAGTGTGTGTGTGTGTGTGTGTGTTCATCTGAGCCTCATTGGCCTGTCACTGCTCGTCAATGTCAGAATGTTTGAGATGACCAATCAAATCAAAGTAGGAGGGCTTTATGTTCACAGACGCTGCTGAGCGCTAATTTTAACAGTGCGACTCGACGCGTACGGTCAAGTGTGAGATAAGATGTAAGTAGCTTAACTTAACATTTTATATTTGACATTTTTTTAGGTCATAAATGTTAAACGAATGACAAAAAATAATCAGGCAAACTAATATAGTTTTTTCTATTTTCGCCATTTTGAACTGAAAATAGGCCTATGTAACGTGTAATGTAATAATTAGTTTACTGTCATTGTGAGGGGACAAGAAACATGAACAAAGCCGTTTTCATCATGTTAGGCAGAAGATTAATAATGAATGTGTACATATTGAGAGTATAATACAAATTTTAGCCTTTAGTAAATTAAAAAAGCTCAGCTTTAGGAGGGGAAGAGAAAGGGATGAAGAGACTGAGAAAAAAAGAAAGAGTGATGGAGATGAGGAGAGATCAGGTATTGACAAATAATCTACTGCCCACTGACATGGTTTTAAAGCTATTTCTTATCCTTTTTTTTTGGTCTTAAAAACGTCTTGAAATGCACATATCAGAGAAATAAAAAATTTGAACCCCCTATCAACCTCAAATTTAGGACCTCTTTGATTATAAAGCCCTGTCTACGGCCCTGTATTAGGCATAAGATCAATAATGAATGTGTAGCCTACATATTGTGAATGCAACCTATCAGTTGACCCTATGTTTACTTTCTTCACTGACAGACAAAAATGAAAAGCCTATTTCAGTCAAAGCTCAGCTTTAGGAGGGGAAGAGACAGGGCAAGATAAAAACAAAGGGAAAAAGAGTGTAATGCTGATGAGGAGAGAAAAATAATCAGCTGCCCACTGACATGGTTTTAAAGCTGTTATCCAATTTTTTTGGCCTTCAAAACATCTTAAAATGCACATGTAGATCAGAGAAATCAAAATTTTCTCGGGGAAACCCCGAACCCCCTATGCCCTACCTCACATTTGTGACCACAGTGATTATAAAACCCTGCTTTTGCATGGTAATGAAATTGATAGTGAGCATTAGATCCTAAACTAAAGTGTTAACTTTTTTTTATTATTTAAAAAAAAAAATCATACCATCATTGGGGGCTTAGCCCCCCTAAAATGAAAATCCTAGTGACGCCCCTGGGGATAGGGCTGCAGACGTTATCTGTTCCTATGCACAGAGTTTATTTGAAATCTGAATTGGTGGAGGGAGAGGTAACCATTGGAGTGCGTCCGTCGTTACCCGTTGATGGCGTTTCGGTAATTTTGGGAAATAATTTGGCAGGGGGGCGAGTGTGGAAGGATGTTGTTCCTCCACCTGTAGTTTTGTTTACTCCATTGAAAGGGCAATCTGATGAATTGGGGTGCGATTTCCCTGAGGTGTTTGTGTCCTGTGCCGTAACACGTTCAATAAGTCGTTCAATATCATCCGATTGTGCAGAAGTGCAAAAAGTTGAGGTACCGGGGTTGGCTGTTTTTTCTTCTATTACTCGGAGTGAGTTAGTAGTTGCGCAGGGAAAGGATCCTATTTTACAACCTTTGTTTGCTGTTGTGGTGCCCCCTGAGGAGGTGGAGAGTGTGGCAAATGGTTATTTTGTTCAGGAGGAGTTGCTGTTGAGGAAATGGAGTCATCAAAATTAGGATTCAGGCAGCGAGGTGTTAATTCAGGTGGTGGTGCCGGATCCATTTAAGGAGGTGGTATTGAGGGCTGCCCATGGTGATGTTGCAGGCCATTTGGGAGTTAATAAGACTTATCACCGAATTTTGCGGCAATTTTATTGGCCTCGTCTTAAAAAAGATGTAGCAACATTTATTAAAACCTGCCACACCTGCCAGATGGTTGGTAAGCCTAATCAGTGATTAAAACCGGTGTTTTGTGTCCAATACCGGTAGTAAGTCAACCTTTTGAACACATAAGGATTGACTGTGTTGGGCCATTGCCACCGTCGAAATCAGGTAATTTGTATTTGCTGACAGTTATGTGTCAAACAACCGGTTATCCCGCGGCCTATCCCTTGCGCAAGATCACTACTTAAGCTGTGGTTAAAGCTTTGACGCATTTCATTTCTATTTTTGGAATACCTAGGATTGTTCAGAGCGATCGAGGGACCAATTTTATGTCTGGAATGTTTGAAGAGATTTTGAAACAGCTTGGGGTGAAGCACAACCAGTCTAGCGCATATCATCCGCAGAGTCAAGGCGCACTGGAGCGTTTTCATCAGTCTCTGAAGTCGCTATTGCGGGCGTATTGTGTTGAATTGAACCGGGATTGGGAGGATGGGCTGCCTTGGCTTATGCTAGCTGCTCGGGAGGTGACACAAGAGAGTTTGGGGTTTAGTCCAAACGAATTGGTGTTTGGTCACACGGTGCGGGGACCACTTGCAGTTTTGCAAGATGAGTTAAAGGGCAAGGAACCGCCTAGAAAGTTGTCCGACTATGTGAGCGGGTTCCGGAGGCGGCTGTTTCTTGCAGGACAGAAAGCGCGAGAACGTCTTGGGAAGGCGCAAATAAAAATGAAAAGATTGTTTGATCGCCATACTGAATGTCGTGTTTTTAGTCCGGGTGATCAAGTATTAGTACTGTTACCTTACCCAGGATCTACGTTTTGTGCAAAATTTTCTGGTCCTTATACCGTATTGCGGAGGGTTTCAGAACAGGATTATATTATTGCTACTCCTGATCGTAAGAAATCAAACCAACTTTGTCATGCTACCCACATTGCAACATTGTGTCGGCCCAGAGCCGGCCCAAGTCTGGCACTTGTGGGATGCGGATCTGGCCCACATACAGCGTTGAATGACGGCCCTTGGGTGGCCCACTCCTGTTTGCCAGATCTGGGCCACAAGCAGGCCATAGCAATGCCACATGTCAGCCAAGAGCAAAGAAATAAACCAGAACTGGACCTTATCTGAACCACAAAATCTGTGTATATTTAATATGAAGTAATTTCAGCCTTAATAAAGCCTGTTAACAAGCAGAATCACTGAAGGAAAGAAGAGAACAGAAAAAGAGACGAGCAGAAACACAAGAACTACAACTGACTTCAGATACACAGCAAAAACTCCAGTGTTAAATTAACTCTCCTGGGAGTTTATATGGCTCCAGACTCAAGAGTGTTAGAGTGTTAAAATGTGAGTGTTAAATTAACACTCAAGAGTGTTAAAGTTAATGAGATAATTAAGTGATTAATTGAGTGATGATTGGCCATTATTGAAGACACCTGATGTTAACAAGCAGAATCACCAAAGGAGAAAATAAAAAAATTAAGCCGCCATTATGGTGATCAGTGTTTGCTTTAGTTGGGCTCTTGACCCTTAAACAATGATTATATCAATTTTGTTCGACTGATGTAGTTGAGTTATAACTGCCAGATGAACATTGAGAAAAGGTGATCAGGTGGTGTCGGTTATGTTTTGATGCGATCATCACTTGACTTGAATAACCAAAGTCATTTAGAATGTCTTTACCTTGTTAATTACAGAAACACTGTGATTCTATAGCAAACAATTATCAGCATTTTCAATTTAATTTAAAATATTTCTTAAAAGTTGTTCTGATCGGAAGTCTTTGAAAAATATTTTATAATTTTGTTTAGACACACTGACATCAATAATCAGCCTGTGAATCTCAACAATGGTGACAGTACTAAAGCATGTTGCAGTGCATTCTGGGTGCCACCAATCACAACTCATTCATAGCTCCCATCATGCATTGCAGTATGAATAAATTATGATCTGATTTATCTCAGTAATTTCCTTTTTCCTAATTGAATATTTTGCTTGTCACCATTGTTGAAATTAATACACTGATTATAGATGTCTGTATGTGCCTAAAAGAAACACTTATTTAAAAAGAACAACTTTTAGGAAATCCTAAGGATTAAATTGAAAATTTTGGTTATTATGCTGTAGAATCACTGTGATGCTGTAATCACCAACATTAGTCTTAGTCAGAGATTAGGCTCTAAATGAGCTCAGAGAGTGAGGTCCAATTATGATTATATAAAAACATAACCAACACCATCAGATCACCTTTTCTCTTTGTTCAGCTGCCTGTTCACCACTCAGTTTCGGCAGCCAACCAAAATCTAAAGTTAAATTCTTAAGGGTCAAGAGCCCAACTAAAGCAAACATTGATCACCAAAATGGTGACTTAAATTTGTGATTTTTTACTTCAGTGATTCTGCTTGTTAACATCTGGTGTCTTCAATAATGACCAATCATCACTCAATTAATCACTAATTATCTCATTAACTTTAACTCTGCTTCAGTGTTAATTTAACACTCTTGAGTGTGGAGTCATATAAACTCCCAAGAGAGTTAATTTAACTCTGGAGTTTTTGCTGTGTACAGTCTTAGATGAAATCCACTGAAGAAAAACAAAGACATTAAATCTGTGAAGATCTCAGCAGAGGAGGAATAAACAACTCCACAAACAGCATTACCAGCTTCACTTATTACTAACCAGACTGACTTTATTTCTGTCAGACGTCTGCAGAAGTTTTATTGAGAATTAACAGATGTTTAACTCTGTTTAATTTGAAGTTACCATAACAGTGATTAGCGTTTCCATTAGTTGGTCTATTAACTCTTCTTAAAGCTTTTGTCTTTTTTCGCTGCTGTGACAGTGTGTGTGTTAAGCACAATTGAAGCAGCAAAGAAAGCTTAAGTGAAATGAAATCAGGTGATGATGGTTTCCTGTTGATGGTTTTATAAGCATCATGAAATAGACTGAATCACTGATGTCTTTTCGAATCTAACAATTGTGTTGTTCCATTAATATACTCATATCACAACCACTGTTACTGCAGCATGATATCCAGCAATATTACAACAATCAGTTAGAAGATTTTAACCACGAGCACAAATACACTCATCTGCCATGACACACACACAGACATCAAAAATCAGCATAGGAATCTCAACAATGGTGACAATAATATTTAGGTAAACAGATCAATTCAGAACATCACTGAAAAGCTTGCAACAAAAACAACAGCAAAAAATAAAAGCAAATATTTCAAATTAAACAAAATAGGACAATTCAGCTGCATAATTTATTCATGTTGCAATGCATGCTGGGAGTTTTGTACTATGCTGGTACCCAGCATGCATTGTAGCATTGTACTTTTGATTATCACCATTGTTGAGGTTCATACGCTGATTGTTGATGTCTGTGTGTGTTATTGATAGATTGGATTTTTGTTAAAATCTTCTAACTGATTGTTGTAATATTGCCAAATCTCATGTGGCAGGGACACAGGGTTTAAGACATGAATATATAAACGGTACAACACAATTGTTAGAGTTGAAAGACATCAGTGAATCAGTCTATTTAATGATGATTATAAAAACCATCAACAGGAAGCCATCATCACCTGATCTCATTTCACTTTAGCTTTCTTTACTGCTGCAAATGTACTTGACACACACACTGTCACAGCAGCCAAAAAAGACAAAAGCCATAATAAGAGTTAATAGACCAACTAATGGAAACGCTGATCACTGTCATGGTAACTTCAAATTAAACAGAGTTAAGCCTCTGATAATTCTCAATAAAACTTCTGCAGACGTCTGACAGAAATAAAGTGAGTCTGGTTAGTAATAAGTGAAGCTGGTAATGCTGTTTGTGGAGTTGTTTATTCCTCCTCTGCTGAGATCTTCACAGATTTAATGTCTTCTTTTCTCTTCAGTGGATTTCATCTAAGACTGTGTCTGAAGTAAGTTGTAGTTCTTGTGTTTCTGCTCGTCTCTTTTTCTGTTCTCTTCTTTCCTTCACTGATTCTGCTTGTTAACAGGCTTTATTAAGGCTGCAATTACTTCATATTTAATATACACAGATTTTGTGGCTCAGATAAGGTCCAGTTCTGGTTTATTTCTTTGCTCTTGGCTGACATGTGGCATTGCTATGGCCTGCTTGTGGCCCAGATCTGGCAAACAGGAGTGGGCCACCCAAGGGCCGTCATTCAACGCTGTATGTGGGCCAGATCCGCATTCCACAAGTGCCAGACTTGGGCCGGCTCTGGGCCGACACAATGTTGCTATGTGGGATGAGATGAAAGACATGCGTATCACCACGTTCAGGTTCTTCTCACGGTAGACGTAGAATCCACAGCCAGATCAATGAGTATAGAAGCACTATGATTACAACCACCATCATTTGAAGTGTCACACAATTATGAAATTATCGTACATATTTTTTTCATTATTGATCGAAAAAGCGAACAGAGGACAAAATTATGGTACAAATACAATCTCCACTTATAGCTGGTGTGTGGTGATGGTTTTAATAAACGTGAGTTCCGGGCTGGTTTGTCTTCTTCTGTTGATTATCATCATACTGCAGTATTTCATGATCACAGGAGAGAGAGACGAAATGAAGAGTTACAGGAACACAACTGAAGAGTTTGATCAAACTAAATACTGAATATGTGTTTTCTCCACTGCATGGATCTTCATGTGTCGCTTTAGGTCACTTTTAACAGAGAAACTCTTCCCACAATGATCACACGTGTAAGGTTTTTCTCCAGTGTGGATCATCTCATGTGTTTTCAGAGTTGATGAGTGACTGAATCTCTTGTCACAGTGTGAACACTTGTAAGGTTTTTCTCCAGTGTGAATTCTCTGGTGCCGTTTTAAACATTCCGCTGTAATAAAAGTCTTCTCACACTCAAAGCACATGTACTCTCTCACACCAGTGTGGATTTTCTCATGTCTATGTAAATATGACAGCAGTGAAAAACTCTTTCCACACACAGAACATGAATGTGCCTTCTCCTTCGTATGAACTGTCAGGTGTTTCTTCAGGTCTGATGCCCAAATAAATGTTTTGCCACATTGATCACATGTGAACGGCTTCTCTCCGGTGTGAACTCTCCTGTGCTTATCAAGATTAGTTTTGTGTGTGAAACTCTTCCCGCATTGATCACATGTGAACGGCTTCTCACCAATGTGAACTCTCATGTGAATCTCAAGATTACCTTTGCTTGTGAAACTCTTCTCACACTGAGAGCAGGTGAAAGATTTCTTGGCTCTTGTTTTCTTTAAAAATGTATTTTTAGTCTTTGAACGACTCAAAACTTTTTCTCCAGGTTTGACATGATGTTCCTCCTTCACTTCACTCAGTTCTTCACTCTCCTCCTTCACTTCACTCAGTTCTTCACTCTCCTCGCTCTCTTCCATCAGCTCTGAAATCAAAGAGAAAAGATTGATTGCATTTTCTAGGGATGCACTGAATGTTCGGCAACCAAAATTATTTGGCCGAAAATATCAACAACAGCACTTTTGGTGTTCGGCTGAATAAGTGAAAAGACAGAATAAATTTTACCAAACAATGGCGCTTTTGATGACGCGATCAAATGGCAACCAGCATAGAGTGAGAGGCAGCGGCAGCTTATGCTTTATGAATCCAGCAAACATGTCGTCAGTGTGGAAGCATGTAAATAAAGTCGGTTATGGCTTTACCGCTCGGTGAAAACCGGATATGTGTCCGTTAGTCAGTTTATTGTATTACCGGTAGATCCAAGCATTTGGTCTTAAAATTACAGCAGCCTTAAATACCTGTCTGTGTCATATTCATGTTAATCAAACAACAAAAGATGCACTTTTCTGTTGTAAGCATACAAACATTAAATTCTTGCAGCAGTTAGTTATAGGCCTAATATTGTCACAATTCCTGTCTTCCCAGCAGGCACAAGATATAGACTACAACGTCGACCAGACGTTGGATTTTGGTTGAAAATGAAAGTCGGGTTGAATTTTGGTTGGAATAAACCAAACAAAAAGGTGAAATGCATGGCCGTACACTTATTACCAGCTTCACTTAAAACTAACCAGATTTACTTTTTTTAATTTCCATTTTAATGAACTCATATTTTGTATTTTAAAGCCACCATGATGGTGGTGAGTGTTTGCTTTAGTTGTGCTCTTGACCCTTGACTCTTTAATATAAAATGTTCTCTGGCTGCTATAATTGTGAGTTTATAAATCACAATGGTTGTAGCTAAAAAAAGTCATGAGATCAGGTGATGTTGGCTGTTTATTGCTGATGATGATGATATCATCATGTAATTTCCTGAATCCCTGATCTTTTTCAGTGTCTAATGCTTTGATTAAATAGGACTTGTGGTTTTAATATTGCTTTATTCATAATAGAAATCATTTGATTCTACAGCATATCTAGCAGTATTGTTTATCATATAATATACTTGTTTTTTAAAAACTATTTAGTGCACAAAAACCTTTACTTAGCATTACTTAGACGCACACAGACATCAAGAAACAGCGTATGAATCTCAACAATGGTGACAATCAAACAAAATATCCAGATAATCAGATGAACTAAAAAAATCCTGCATAATTTATTAATGCCGCAGTGCATGCTGGGAGATATGGGTGAGTTTTGATTGGTGGTACCCAGCATGCACTGCAGCATGAAGCATTTCATTTATTGTCACCATGGTTGAGAGTCATACACTGATTCTTGATGTCTAAGTAATAATATCAAAGAAAATGTTTAATGCACTAAATGTTTTTACAATCCTTTATATTATTTGATATAACGTAGCTTTTATACTGTAAAATAAGATGAGTTCTGTTATAAAACAACATTAAAAACACAAGTACAATATTAACTCACTGTCATCCAGTGTCTGCAACACATTTCTTCTCCCTCTTCTTCTTTCTGCCATCTCTCCTCTGCTAAAGAAACTCTTAACCTCTTAAAAGTCCTCGTCCGTACTCCTAACAAATTTGACCTTAAGACCTCTTTTAAGGGTTAAGATGCTTTCTGAATTATTTTTTTCTTTACTAGGATTTTTTCCTTAAATTTAAGAGTAAACGCCCACATTTCTAAGAATTTTCTTAGAATTTTGTCACTAGGAGCTACTCTTTGCATTAAGATTCTTTATGAATACGGGCCCTTTATACGGGAATAAAACAAACCTTTCTGCTGCCGTTCTGGATTAAAGAACAATAGGAGACTGGAGACAATTTTATTTCTAAATCTAATCTAAAGCAATTTTGCTTATTAGTATGGTTGAATTAGATCATTGAAGGTCAGCAGCAAAGACATTGGTTAACAAAGTGAGATTAAGTACATAACATATATTTGTGTCATTTAATATAGTGAATTATAAAATTTTAAAAATCTCAATTTTAAAAATCAAAAATTTTGAGATTGCATTTAACAAAACAAGCAATGTGAGTGAGTGACGCGCTTGAATCACCGCTACTCAGCGTGCTACAAAAGTGTGATAAGGTTTGCGTGAGCAAAAAAAAAAGTGTATATAAAGATATAAAATAAGTGTAAATTAAGGGAGATAATTTGACCTGATGTTGACAATCAATGTGAAAGTTTCTCCAACCTCCCTCTACTGATCATTTGTTGAAAATCTGTAACCATTTCATAGTTTAACTGCATATCTAAAAGTGATGAAGTGCTTGAATGTTTCTAACATGAATGTTCTTCAGCATCATGAATGAATGAAGAATAAACACCAACCTCTTTGTTCTTCAGGATCTTCAGTGTGTTTCATTCTGCAGGTTCTGGATCACTCGTGTTCTCACTGTCCTCTTTAATAAACTCAGTCTTTGCAGATTTCAGCTCTTCCTGATGCTTTCATGCTCGTCTTCACTTGTAGCTGATGGGAATATTCAGCATTTATAGGAGAATTGATGTGGGAGGAGCTTCACTGATGATGTGACTGCTGTGGGAGGAGCTTCACTTATGACACAATTGTGTGGGAGGAGCTTACCTGCCAAAATCAGAAATCTATCAGTTAGTGAGTTTTTAAAAAAAACTAAATGACACATCTGTAAAATCGTGTACATCACGTCTGTCTGTCTATCATAAAGTCTCTGATACTCATTCAACTCAGAACCCCAAAAATATTCTCCTTCTTCATTCAAATATTGTTGTGGAGTCTGTCACTTCGTTCAAAATCCATATTGAAGTCTTGGGGTTTTGATGCCAGAGAATAAACTTTACTATCCAATAATTATTAATTTTTTATCTAACAAAGCAGAGTGCAACTCTTTTAAGAAGTGAACATGAGACTAAGGAATTCACTGTCTATGAGCATTTCCATCCAGTCGCATTTTCTGCTTCTCTTGTGCTCCTGCCCTGAGTCAGATATAATAGTAAAATATCTTTGATAATATTCTCATAGATTTCACTTAATCCAGTTAATAACCATTACAAATATTCTACAATATGCAGAAATAAAGAAAAACATTAATATCTTAATGTAAATCCTTCCAAATACAAATAATGATAAGAAAAACAGTTAAAATCAGAAATGTAGTAGCCCACAAATCCCCTCAGTCTGCTGACACCAATGAAATGAGCTTTAAGTGTCAATTTACAGGAGATCTGAAGACATCAGCATAATAAATGAGGTGAAAACAGGAACTATTGTCATGAAAATAAAGAGTGTTTTCAGCAGATCTGTTAATATTGATGATCCTCAGACTATCAACACTCATTCAACAAGACATTCAGGATCATCAGCAGATCATCTCACTTTATTCTGAGTGTTTGCTGTTAGAAACACATTATCTGAGTCAGTGACAATACTGATACTTCTCACAATATGAGACGGATAAAACATCAATAATAAATAAATAAGAGACTTATGTCACTTATCTTCATCAACCACTGCAGATAAGTAACTAATTTAAACATAGTTTGGTTTTATGATAACTCATTGTAATAAAGTAATTAGATCTTTACCATGTAACAGTTTTTATGTGCAGAAACTGATAATGATCAGTGGCAATTATGTTTCCAGTGGCAAACTGTATTCAAATTTATCTGTATTAACATTTATGTATAGATTTATGTAGCAAAATAGGGAAAATTACTTCTCACAATATGACATGGATAAAACATCAATAATAATAAATAAACTATTGACACTCATCTTCATCAACCACACTCTGCATGTTTGTTTTAAAAAAATCTACATATAAATAACACTTTTTTTAATTGCCCACTTAAAGTGTTTATTAGAAATAAATTACTAAACGCTAAAATTTAATAATGTGTATGAACAAAAATATGTGTTGCTTTTACAAAGCTGTGAAAACAGAAAGTGCTGCATCTTCCTTCCCGCACCGCTGAATTAATAAGGACAAGATTATGATGCTTTTTTCACATTATTATTGTTCCTTTTGTTCTCCAGCAGAGGACACTATTACAACACTAATACAACTACACAGAATAGCCACATCATCGATTAACATGAACGTCAAAGTAGTCTAACCATTACTAAGCACACACTGTATTTTATAAAGTCATATTAAATATAAAATGCAAGCAAGCCTCTTTCAGTGGGTCAAAAGACAACAATAGGAAAGAAAAACAAATCACTCCACATATGATCAGGATCTCCCTTCATAATGTTTACACTTGCCCCGATGTGTGCTTCCTGCACTCAAATACTGTCATCTTCACTTTCTGAATCCACATCCGCCTGATCCATTGCTGAAACTGCCTTTTTTCTGCTGGTCCACATTATTTTGCATACCGCTGCAAAGTGGCTGTTCTTACACCCGAATGCTGGACATTTCTCTCTCTTCTTCCACAGTATCTGCATTGTATGATGCCCCATTCCCATGAGGGCTCTCCTTTTTCTGTGTGTTTCTCCTCTGTAGACATGCAGTGTTGCTGATGTGTGTCTCGATAACTTTGGCTCTCTGTCTAAACACTTTTCCAAACTGAGATCAGACTCTCTGAGCAAGTGCTCCCTTAAGTGTGAGTCCCATGTCTCTCACACACGATTCTGTCTCTAATGAGGGAGTCTGTTGATCACCCCAAAATTGCATTTTGCTGCCAGTGTCCTTAATTCAGTCACATATTTGTCCAGACTAAAAACATTATGATGATGCACTTAATCCATCCAACTTTGATATTACTTCATCAATCAATAAAGCCTGCGTCCGTTCTAACTCCCAGAGTTTGCTTCTCATCCTTTTTCTCCAATCAGGTAATGTAGAAGTTTACATTTATATTCTCCCGTTTTGTCGACCATAATCAGATTTACACAAAAATGTCATTCTTCCTTCCATCTTTTCCATGCAATTGCCAAATTACAGTCATCAAAGTCTATTTTCCCTGGCGGTTTCAATGCTCTCTCCATCCTGCTAGAGCTATTATTGCAGATAAGAACGATCGATCATTTACTCACTTTGATTTTGTATAATCCTGTCCGACAGTTTAAGCGTCACCTCTGTTGCAAACCCTCAGAAGTTCTCTCGGATTTGAGCAGCGGTTATTCACACTTGAGTGTCTTTTAATTACGTTCCTCGACGAAGTGATGATCATTGGATTCCCCAGCGGTTTGCTTTCAGTCTTTACCGTCATGTCCCACTGCCAACATGTTTCAATATTCGGTAAATACAATAATCATGAAAGAAACAGGCTTGCATGTAGTTCCATGAACTCTCAACTTTACTTCCCGATTTGGCCCGCCACCACACCCACAACACCTCGAGTTTCTCCTGTACATGTGTAACGGAGAACAGCTGTGCGTGTAAACCTCACTCTTCTGATCACAAGAGGTGCACTAGAGACTGACGCGAGAGACTGCAGTCTTCTTTAGCCTCCTTGTTAGAGCGCCCGCCTCCCACACCGGAGACCCGAGTTCGAGGCATTAGCGGGGCGAGTGGGTCTGAGAGACTACACCATGCATTATAAAGGTCTCGTGCAACAACTTCTCAATACACATATTGTTACAGGCAGGCCAGTTTACGGTGACAGGATGTAACTATGTAATGGAGCAACCGGTAAAGACGCACTTTTATGATATATTAGTATGTCTCAACGCTTATCTGCTACACACTCAAAAGTAAGTACTTTTTCTTCACAAAGAGAGTGCTAGGGTGTAGTATACGTGGGTGAATTGTGATGAATAATTATTCTAATCTCACATACTGTAGTAGGATGGATAGATAGTCTGCACATTGGGACGCAGGAAGAGTCTATTCCTGTAGATTCACAGTGGTGGAATTTTTAAGACTGTTAATAATGTAACACCTTTGATAAGGAATAAAACACTGCATGAGATCAGTGAATCAAGAGATTACATGATGGTTATTTCATCATCAATACATAACCATCATTTTTTCACCATAACAATGCAGCTTGCAAAAAAAGGTTGAAGCAGTCAAAGGAAAAAACCTGTTTTTCAAAAATTCAAGCGTCAAGAGCTCAACTAAAGCAAACACTGATCACAATATTGGTAACTTCAAACCAAACATTTTCAATTAAACATAAATATCTAAACATATGTTAATTCTCAATAAGAGCTTTTGTAGATGACAGAAATAAAGTCATACTGGTTAATAATAAGTTAATAAGTGTAATAATGTGTAATGGCTGGAAGTCAGTTGTAGTTCTTGTGTTTCTCTATTTTCTGTTCTTGTGTTCCTCTTTCCTTCAGTGATTCTGCTTGTTGATAGCAGGTGTTCATCACTAATGCTCAACAATCACTTACATAGTTACTTACATAGTCACTTACATAGTCACTTAATTATGTCACTGCAACACTGCGTCATTGTTACTTTTTCTCTTTATAGTGTATATACTACAGGATTTTCTTGTGGGTTTGAAAGAGTAAGATAAAAAGACATACACACAAAATGTATTAGAATGTTGTAATACTGTAACACTGTTGCCAGTAGTTTTACTGTAAAATTTAGTTTTGTGGGTCACCATTGTGCTGAAGAATAAAGCCTGTGCTTCAGTCCAGGAGAAGATCTAGAAACATTGATGATATGCTGTGTGTTGCTTTATTTAACAGGTATGATTTTGTAGTTGCTGATTCTGTGAAAATCTATTTTATTTAATATGTTTTTAGTGGACTCAAATAAGTTCACAATAACAATATGCTCACATTATTAGCACATTATAAATATTAGTTTATAAATATAATGGCAGTTGGCCAATTTAAGGCAGTCTGTTTCTGCAAATGAAATGAGTTAATTGTGCATGTTATCTTTACATATTAATGAAGATTACAGTAAAGAACCGTACAATTAACAGTAAATTACTGGCGTCAGTGTTGTCAGTATTTTATTGCCCAGATACGGATGACATCATCATTCTGTTCTCTCATTGGTTAAAACTTATTTATGCTTAACCTTTGACAAAGGAAGGAAATATGTAATGAGGAAATGTGTAGACATCAGTAAAAAGCACACATGGCTTTTCAATTATGGTCACGAGTTTCGAAAATATTCTCTGTGCTTTGTGTTTTGTTTCTTGATGAGACTTTGTCTTCACTTCAAGCAGGTAAATGGTTCATTTTTTTTCTCAGATAACCAAAGTCAAAGTAACACGTGCACGCTTCCTGTCAGACTTCCTGATCTCTGTAACGACAGAACTGAAATTTGAGTACAAACTTATGCTAACATTGTATATAAAATAGTAACTAAAATATTCAAGTTTTGTCAACTTAAAACATCATGCTAATTTACAAGTTCAACAGGATTACTTTTTAGCATCCTTTAATTTATCTAAAGATTAAGGTCCTACTGGATTAACATACTGACAAAATAAACTGAAAAAAATTTACTTAATTTTAGTTTATCGAACAGGATCTTGTTTGATCCCATTAGGATTGTTTAAAATTTGGGATTTTGTCTAATGTGTCCCTCAGAGAATTGTAGGCCTTGCTTTATATATAATTACAATAGATTTAGTCTATTTGTGTCTTTACTGAAATGTTTTGAGAATATCGGGAGTGTTTTGATGTTTTAGCAGCTCTCTCTTTAAGGAACACACAACTTTTATCACATTTACACTAAAGTGAACAGTAATTTCCTCCATATATGATTGCTCTTTATTATAGAGAGACACTCGCTGTATTACATTTACACTGGTTTGTCCAAACCTGTGGATCTGCCGGGCATCTATGAATTCACTGCTATGGGTCTGCTAGACGACACACAGATCGATTATTACAATGGTAAAGAAAATAGAAAGATTCCCACACAGCACTGGATGAAAGAGAAAATGCAGGAAGATTACTGGGAAAAAGGCACTCAGTCCAGAAAGAGCAAAGAACAGTGGTTTAACGTAAGCGTCCAGATTCTGATGGACCGCATGAGACACAATCAATCAGGTGAGAAACATTCATGCAGTTTAACCTGTTTATACACATGATCATTTGATTTATTATCATCTCACAGACATTTTTTTTTTGTCCATTTCAGATCTTCATGTTCTTCAGTGGAGAACTGGTTGTGAAGTTGAGCAGCATGGAGATGAAGTGAAGTTTCTCAAAGGTGTTTACGAGTTCAGTTATGACGGAGAAAACTTCTTGTCTTTTGATGACAAAGAGGCTCAATGGGTCGCCCCAGTTGATGCAGCTCTACAAACCAAGAGAAAGTGGGATACTATTTCCATCCTAAACCAAAACACCAAAGGCTACCTGGAGAAAGAGTGTGTGGACTGGCTCAACCAATTCAGAGAATATGGAGACGAGGGGCTCAGAAAAACATGTGAGTGAATGTGTTTGTATTTGTTGACTGTATCTGCAGCTGTTATAAAGAGAGACCTGACTGATCTACTCATTCAAATTTCAGCTCCTCCAAAGGAACATGTATTTGCAAAGAAGTCTACCAATGACCCAACCAAGCTGAAACTGACCTGTCTAGCCACCGGCTTCTACCCCAAAGACGTGATGCTGACCATTAGAAAATATCGCACATCTCTGCCTGACGATCAGATTGAATCCTCAGGAATCAGACCAAACCATGATGGATCCTATCAGCTGAGGAAGAGTGTGGAGATCGAGGAGGAGGAAAGAGCAGAATATGATTGTTTTGTGTCCCACAAGAGCATCAAAGAACCAATTATTTTCAATTTGGGTAATGAAACCAGTTACACATTGAGACATAAATATCACATGATAGACCATTTAAACAAAAAAGAATTGAAAACTTCCATTGTTTTTGTTTGTGATATCTTTAATTGAATAATACTATTTGTCAACTTTTTACATTTGTATAGATCGAAAATACAGTGACTCTGACCACCAGCCACAGAAAGCCATGAGTCTTATTGGAGTTGTGATTGGCGGTGGACTTGTGCTGACAGTTGTTGCTTTAATTAGTTGCATCTTAAAGAAGAAAAAGTTTGTCGGTGAGTAGTGACGAAATAATGATGATCCACACATTCTTGTTTTTGTGTAGTAAAGGTATAATACTTAATTTCTTTTCTACGGGTAAAATGGGCCAAAATAGAAATTTGACACTGAAAGGTCAAAAGGATGGAGGATGCAACACAGAAATCAAACCGCTCATTGTGACCCTGTCAGTCCACTGAGTATTTAATTGATTGATGGTCATGTCTTAGTTTTTAAATATCTAGTATTGTGTTCTTCTCATGGGCATTTCATACTATTTGACTCAAATAAGCTTGGACAAATATCAGATCAGAATATGGACTTGTTTTAAATATTGTATTTATATTAAGTCATCATTTTAGAGTGCAAAGAATATTCCAAAAATGTATTTATCTGTCATGCTGTTTAGTTCTCAGAAGCAGAAACGAACGACAACCTGAAGGTCTTCTAAGCAAAGGTACTTCTAATACCAAAATCTGATCACTCTTATGCACAGTTTATTTGGACTTTGACACAATGACACCATCAAACAGATAACAACTCATCTCACTCTGAACATGCCTTTAATTCAACAAATAAGAAAGGAGATCAAATTAATTCCTTAAAAGTAAACCATTTAAAATGAGTAACTGCAAATAGAATACAATATTAAGTAAAACTTAAACAAAAAATTCTGAATAGGAGACAGATATCAATGATGAATTAAAAACAGTTTATTTTGTATTGCCAACATTGAAGGCCCCAGATGATACGAGCAGAATCACAGAAGAGACAAGAACTACAACTGACTCTAGACCAGGGGTCCTTAACTCTGGCCCGCGAGATCCACTTTCCTGCAGAGATACCTACAACCCTAATCAAACTCACCTGAACAAGCTAATCAATGTCTTCATCAGACCAGAGTTAAGGACCCCTGCTCTAGACACAGATGAAATCAACTGAAGGTAAAATAAGACATTAAATCTATCTTATTACAAACCAGTCTGACTTTATTTCTGTCATTCATTTACAGTTCTGTTTGAGAATTAACAACAATTTAGATGTTAATGTTTTATTGGAAATATTTGGTCACCATTATGATAATCAGTGTTTCATTTACTTGGTCAGTTTGACTCTTGGCTTTTTATGTGAGAGTATGGTCTTTAAAACAGTTTTTTGCTAAAGCACATAATTAGTTGCAAATGAAACCAGGAACAAAGTTGATCAGAAGAAAAAAGGTTTTAAAGACATGAAGACATTCAGAGTTTTTACTTTTGAATACACTGACATACAGAATCAGCATATGAATCTTAACAATGGTGACATACATCAGGCCGCAATCCATCTGTTGTGAATCACCAGACGCAGAGAGATCCATTCATAGTGTAATGTTTATTAACAGAATAGACAGACAGGAAAGGATCAGAGACAGCAAACGCAGCACTGGAGACAAGGCCGAATCGAGGTCTAATACCGGGCAGAAGGTAGTCACAAGATAATAATGTTTAGTAGTGTTCACAAAAGCAGAACAAAACTTGGCACTGAGCTTCAAGTGGTGCAGTTAAATAGCCTGGTAGATGGGCTGCAGCTGGGCCTGGTGATCAGTGTAATTAATGAAGCTTATGGGAAATGTAGTGTGAGTGAGAGTCAATATTCTGGCAAGGGCGCCCTCTGCTGGCCAGAGAGAGAGGTTGCGGAGTCCGGGATTGTGACAGCATCCTGGAAGCCATTATAATTTAAAACTCAGCACCCAGTATGAGTTGTAGCATGAAATATGTCACCATTGTTGAGTTTCAGATTATGATTCTTGATGTCTGTCTAAATAAATAATCCTGTGATGTATCATTGTTCAGTAATGCGATTAGTGAATTATTCTATTTGATGGTTCTAAAAACTATATCATCTTTTTTTTCATTGCATCCTTTTTGCAGCATATTATGTCACAGTATCGCAGTTCAAAATCTCTGATGCGGAATGAATTGCTAATTTTGAACATCTGTGTGTTACAGGTCTTATGACAACAACAGGACGTGGGAACAGTGATTCAGCTGAATCTGGTGAATATTCCACTTATTCACATACAACTCCAAACCCAGAAAAGATGGGACATTTTGTAAAATGCAATAAAATCAAGAATCTGTGATTTGTCAATTCTCTTTCACCTTTATTTAACTGACTACAGTACAAAGAAAATATTTTCAAAGTTGTCACTGACAAACTTTAGTGTGTTTTGTAAATACACAGCAAAAACTCCAGAGTTAAATTAACTCTCCTGGGAGTTTATATGACTCCACACTCAAGAGTGTTAAATTAACACTGAAGCAGAGTTAAAGTTAATGAGATAATTAGTGATTAATTGAGTGATGATTGGTCATTATTGAAGACACCAGATGTTAACAAGCAGAATCACTGAAGTAGAAAATCACAAATTTAAGTCACCATTTTGGTGATCAATGTTTGCTTTAGTTGGGCTCTTGACCCTAAAGAATTTAACTTTAGATTTTGGTTGGCTGCCGAAACTGAGTGGTGAACAGGCAGCTGAACAAAGAGAAAAGGTGATTTGATGGTGTTGGTTATGTTTTTATATAATCATAATTGGACCTCACTCTCTGAGCTCATTTAGTGCCTAATCTCTGACTAAGACTAATGTTGGTGATTACAGCATCACAGTGATTCTACAGCATAATAACCAAAATTTTCAATTTAATCCTTAGGATTTCCTAAAAGTTGTTCTTTTTAAATAAGTATTTCTTTTAGGCACATACAGACATCTATAATCAGTGTATTAATCTCAACAATGGTGACAAGCAAAATATTCAATTAGGAAAAAGGAAATTACTGAGATAAATCAGATCATAATTTATTCATACTGCAATGCATGATGGGAGCTATGAATGAGTTGTGATTGGTGGCACCCAGAATGCACTGCAACATGCTTTAGTACTGTCACCATTGTTGAGATTCACAGGCTGATTATTGATGTCAGTGTGTCTAAACAAAATTATAAAATATTTTTTAAAGACTTCCGATCAGAACAACTTTTAAGAAATATTTTAAATTAAATTGAAAATGCTGATAATTGTTTGCTATAGAATCACAGTGTTGCTGTAATTAACAAGGTAAAGACATTCTAAATGACTTTGGTTATTCAAGTCAAGTGATGATCGCATCAAAACATAACCGACACCACCTGATCACCTTTTCTCAATGTTCATCTGGCAGTTATAACTCAACTACATCAGTCGAACAAAATTGATATAATCATTGTTTAAGGGTCAAGAGCCCAACTAAAGCAAACACTGATCACCATAATGGCGGCTTAATTTTTTTTATTTTCTCCTTTGGTGATTCTGCTTGTTAACATCAGGTGTCTTCAATAATGGCCAATCATCACTCAATTAATCACTTAATTATCTCATTAACTTTAACACTCTTGAGTGTTAATTTAACACTCACATTTTAACACTCTAACACTCTTGAGTCTGGAGCCATATAAACTCCCAGGAGAGTTAATTTAACACTGGAGTTTTTGCTGTGTATAATCAACATTTTGATGGTTAGCAAATCACAGATTCTTGATTTTATTGCATTTTACAATATGTCCCATATCTTTTCTGGAATTTAGGTTGCTATTTTAATAAAGCATCACTAAAGTCCAAACTGGTTTCAAACTGGTTTCATCATGAATCTCATCACACACACACAGCAAGAATGAGCAAAGCCTCATCAGTATTCACCTTTGTTTGACACACATTTTGCTTTTCTGCTTCCAATGTTTCTATAAAATGCATGTATTCATTTTGATTAAAATGTTCAGTGGCCAAATTTTGTTGTTGTTTTTTGCATCTACATTTGATAGGTGATCTCACAAAATTGGAGATAACCAGTGACAGTTCATCAAAGGACGTGCCAAAGATGCTTGATGTGAACTAATGAGGTAACAGATCGATGCAAAGTTGAGTCTGCTGTCACAACCTCTGCATCAACATAACAAAAAACTCGATGAACATGAAAAACATATCACTGAAACCAGGGGCGTCACTAGGATTTTCACTTTAGGGGGGCTAAGCCCCCAATGAAGGTATGTTTTTTTTTTAATTATAAAAAAAGTTAACACTTTAGTTAAGGATCTAATGCTCACTATTAACCAGTTTCATTACCATGCAAAGGCAGGGTTTTATAAACACTGTGATCCCAAATGTGAGGTATGGGCAGATAGGGGGGTTCTGGGTTTCCCCGAGAAAATTTTGATATTTTGATTTCTCTGATCTACATATTTTAAGATGTTTTGAAGGCCTTAAAAACATTTATGGCCTAAAAAAATGTCAAATATGAAATGTTAAGTTTAGCTACTTACATCTTATCTCACACTTGACCATACGCGTCGAGTCGCACTGTTAAAATTCGCGCTCAGCAGCGTCTGTGAACATAAAGCCCTCCTACTTTGATTTGATTGGTCATCTCAAATATTCTGACATTGACGAGCAGTGACAGACAAATGAGGCTCAGATGAACACACACACATACACACACACCCTGTCCTCTGTTTCTGACGTGCTCTCTGCTCGGCGCTGCTGAGGATTGAAGATGAAGAACGCGCTGAATCTGATTATAACAAGACTGAAGCGAATACGAATTTGTGTAGCCTACATTAATCACACATTTTTAGGGGGGCTAGGCAGAAGTTTAGGGGGGAAGCCCCCCTATAAAGGGCCTAACGACGCCCCTGACTGAAACAGAGAACCGAATTTCCTCGGTGGAAGATAACTGACAACTGGAGACGAGCGTGTGAGCTAACGGATCATTTGGATTACTTGGAACATAGTTTTAGGAATTGTAGAGGAAAATGTTTTTGTTTGTTATTGTGTCCTTGTCTGCCCCTGACGCTAAACCCTTTTGAAAATAAAAAGCATTTATTTTTGGCATGTCTCTATGAGAGTCGTTCATTTCCCTGTCACTGCTGACCCCTAGTGGTCTTGAACACTTGTTCAGTTAAGTGTTGTTGTGATTTTATATCCAAGAAAAGTTGGGATGTCATGTATAAGGATACAGTGGGTTGAGGAGAACAGACACTGAGGACACTGATATGCTCTATTCAAGCTCATAATTAATGACATTAGAAACATCTCGTACAGAAAGCAGAGCAGAAGTGCTGACTGAGATCCTTCAACAGTGTATAGGATTCAGATGATGGGATTAGAAGTGCATTTCTGCTGGGTACCAGCTCATGTAGGAGAAAAGGGAATGAGATCGCAGAGGAGTGCGCAAAGGAAGCAACAAATAAAGCTGATATAGACATTAAGGTAAAATATAGTAAGACTGAGATGAAATGTTTAATTAAACAACATGTGAGGAATAGATGGCGGGGGAGGAAGAAAGAACAGGAAGAGGGTTTCATAACATTCAAAGAGTCGAAGATAAAGGCAGAATAACAGGGAGAAATAGAAACGATAAAATCAATACTTAGATTTGGGCATACTGAACTTTATAGTAAATTGAAGACAATAGGGAGATATGAGACAGGAAAGTGTGAATATTGTAATCAAAAGGATTCTGTAGAGCATGTTATATTAATATGTCCTACATATAGTAATGAAAGAAATATGTTCATTTACGACCTCAAAGAAATTAAGATTAGGGCTGCACGATTAATCGCACGATATTGTTATGCGCATCTAATCAGTAAAGCCGGTTCCTTGATTAGTAGTAAATCGCCTTCACCTGCTTTCAGATGGACGATATGATGCAGATATGAGTGTTTAACACTCAAGAGTGTTAAAGTTAATGAGATAATTAAGTGATTAATTTAGTGAGGATTGAGCATTATTGAAGACACCTGATGTTAACAAGCAGAATCACTGAAGGAGAAAAACTAAAATTGTAAGCCACCGTTATGGCGATAAGTGTTTGCTTTAGTTGGGCTCTTGATCCTTATACTTTAGGTTTATATTTTATTTGTCGGCTGTTATTGATTTATTACAGTCAAACGAACAAAGACAAGTGTGATCTAATAGTATTGGTTATGTTTTGACATAATCATGCTGTGATCTGAAAAATAAAATTCATTCAGATGATCTGGTTTAACTTGACACCAACAGCTTAGTGATTCTACAGCATATGATAATTGTATTTTTCTTATAATCCAAAACATTTAATAAAAATTGTCCTGATCAAAACACTTTCAAATGCATTTATTTAGAAACACAGACATCAATAATCAGCCTGTGAATCTCAACCGTGGTGACAATAATAATCCTTGTTGCCACCAATCACAACTCATTAATGGCTCCCATCATGCATTTTAATTGTAAATTATGATCTGAATTGTCTATGTAATTTACTTTTCCTAATTGAATATTCTGCTCGTCACCATTGTTGAGATGCATTGACTGAATCTTGAAGTCTGTGTGTGCCTAAAAGACAGATTTTTTTTTTTTTTACAACTTCTAAGAACTCCTTTATATTATATCTCAAATTCTCGATATATATGTAAAATCTCAGTTATGCTGTAACCAACAGCATTAATCACAAACATTTAGTTCAAATGATTAACGTCATAATATAACCAACATCATTTGATCAATTTTTTTCTTTGTTCATTTGACAGGTATAGCTCGGATACAGCAGCCAAACAGGATCTAAAGTTAATAATATAAGGGTCAAGAGCCCAACTAAAGCAAACACTGATCTCCATAATGGTGACCTGAAATTCCGGTTTTCTCCTTCAGTGATTCTGCTTTAGGTGTCTTCAATAATGCTCAATGATCACTTAATTAATCACTTAAATATCTCATTAACTTTAACACTCTTGAGTGTGGACTCATATACACTCCCAGGAGTCTTAATTTAACACTGGAGTTTTTGCTGTGTACAAAGAGCCATATCGCATTAAATATCGTTGGCGATATGTCCTCGATTTTAACGCGATATGGCTCAGCTTGTCAGTTAACTACGGCTCTTTGTAGTAAATGCCGCTCCATCTGAAAGCAGGTGAAGGCGATTTACTACTAATCAAGGAACCGGCTTTACTGATTAGATGCGCATAACAACATCGTGCGATTAATCGTGCAGCCCTAAAGATGAAATAGGAGCTAACAACAATAGCACAAAAGAAATCATATGATGATAGTCACATTTCTTATAAAATATCTGAAAAATACAGAATTAAATAAAATAATCTAGTACCGGTATATACATATAGGATATATAAATATAAACAGCCCGTTCTCACCCCAAGGCGTCATCTAAATGACGCGTTGGGAATCATTTTGACCATGCTTCAATATCCGACGCTTTAGGCACCCTTTAGCGTCAGTTAGATGACGCGATCCTAGGGCGTCATGTAACTGACGCTTTACCCTTAGCGTCAGTTAGATGACGCCCTCCTACCCAGACCTAAACCTACCCGCGTCATCTAACTGACGCTACCCTTTAGCGTCAGTTACATGACGCCCTAGGATCGCGTCAAGTAACTGACGCTAAAGGGTACCTAAAGCGTCGGATATTGAAGCATGGTCAAAATTGTCATTTACATGACGCCTTGGGTGAGAACGCGTTGATATAAAGGAATATTTATAGGTGACGCCATCTTGGCTCACACTCCTAACCAGCAGGTGGCGGTAATGCTCCAGAGCTATAGAGAGAGAGAGTTGCGACAACGGAAGTTCTAAATGCTTGGTTGTCACGTGATTCGCGTAGACCTCAGATAGTTCCAGGAAGTGCTTCGGTGCCAATTCAAATCGATGGAGTTAGAGAGCAGAACTGTGATTTTTGGTAGTTTGTAGTCAATAAATGCGTTGGTTTGCAATATGTATATAATACATTGACATTTGGATGTAGTATGTGTATGTAGTTACAGCAATATTGTTTTTTAAAAGATAAAAATCGGCTAATATTTAATGTTTATTGTGGTCAACCAGCGTTGCCTGCCTTTGTTGACATATTTTCTGGCTAACTTTACCTTGGTTACAGACCGTTTTGCAGTTGTTTTGAAGTATTTTTGTGTTCTTAAACTTGTATGTTATTTAAGGGTTATCATGTAATGTTCACTATGCTTTCACAAGGACAGGAGACTTGCATTAAACATGTGATTGTCTTAAAAAGCCATTGCAAACAAGTAAAATGTAAAATTGCATTCATCTTAATGTTTACAATGCTTACTTATTACTATATAAATGAATACATAATATATTTAATTTTAAAACAAAACATGATTATACACACACACATACATTATTTCCTAAGTGTCCAAGTACATTATTTTCTTAACATAATTTGTTAAATTCATGACATGCATCACTTTAATCTATAAAACCTATTTAGTTTAAATTAATTTTTAGTACATTTAGATACTACATATTTAATGTTTTGTTATCTTAAACCCCCCAAAATGTCAGGTTGTGCAACTGTCCGCACAAATGAACAGACTAAAATACTAATTTAAATGGTGTTTTAAGAATAAAACAATAAAAATGAAATTCTATGGCATCATTTTACCCTTTCATATAAACAAATTTTATACATTTCAGTAGATTTATAGCTGTTGAGATAATTGAAAACCTTTTTTCTAGCAATTTGCATGTCAGGGTGGCACAACTGCAAACATGGCTCTCTTATTATGGTAATTAAAGTATGCATGATAATGCATTGTCCAGAGGAGCCTTAATGATCCTTGTAGATCTCTATCAAATACTGGTAAAAACTGCTTTCAAGTATGGGTAGGTTGGTATACTTTCAGGTGAATTTAAACACTTAGAAATGTTCACAACTGAAACTTGTTTAAATACATTGTTCATGACACAAAAATATACATCAGTTTTGAAAAGATTTAAAAAAAAACATTTATTTGTTTATTTGTCAATGACCTATATATATTTATATATGCACTGATTTAGCACAATGGGATTTATAAATGTCTAATAAACTGCACGTCAAGCATGTTGTCTGTCCTTTCCTCTATGTTGTTCTTGAACTGTCCGACACAGAAAGGAGAAAATATGCTCAAGTCAGGAGCAATCTCAATAGAACTAAACATTTTGTGCTAATCATACTTAGGTGTATCTGCACTTTTTCACAAAGACCAACACTGGGAAGTTTAATGTTTATTAAAATAAGGAGCAAGTAAAGTCTTGCAAAATCCAATGATCTGAGACTGAAGGTACAGCGTCAGTGCAGGAGTCTTCAGGATCCACTGAATCCCCTTTGTGCTTCTTGTGTTCAAAGAGATAAAGGAAACAAAAACGGGATAAATTATATAGTAGTTAGTAATACAGTTATGGTATTTATAATACCCCATTTAGCCTAGTGTGATTTGATCTAGATCACGGCTTGCTGCCGTTTTAAGCATGGTTTTTAATCTTACTTTATAAACTTCCATCTCCCTTTCCTATCAATACAAATCAGCTGCGCTGAAACATAATATAGACAGGTAATAGTCAACAGAAACACAATTAATAAAAAACTCCAACGTTTTTGCTTACTTAAATATGAAATCTAAAATAAGGATTTTTTCCCGTTATTGCACATTTGGTTTCATCCCATATTAAATGTGCAATAACGGGATTATTGCTCTCTAAATTAGTAGTTTTAGGGGACGTTATCAGGTAAAATAAAGGTCATTGGATAAAGTTAGTACCGCATAACAAACCACGAACAGCCGTTCTATTAATGCATGCACAGCAAAAACTCCAGTGTTAAATTAACTCTCCTGGGAGTTTATATGGCTCCAGACTCAAGAGTGTAAAGTGTTAAAATATGAGTGTTAAATTAACACTCAAGAGTGTTAAAGTTAATGAGATAATTACGTGATTACTTGAGTGATAATTGAGCATTATTGAAGACACCTGATGTTAACAAGCAGAATCACTGAAGGAGAAAATCACAAATTGTACGTCACCATTATATAGATCAGTGTTTGCTTTAGTTGGGTTCTTGACCCTTTTATTTTTTTTCTTGAGATCTTGTTTGTCTGTTGTTATTCAGTTATAGCAGCCAGATGAACAAAGACAAAAAGTGATTGGATGGTGTTGGTTATGTTTTGACATAATCATGTTGTGATTTGAAAATCTAAATATACTGATATAGTTTAACTTGTTAATTACAACTGCTCTGTGATTCTACAGCATATGACTTTCAGTGCTTTTAATATAATCAAAAATATCTAAAAAACTTAAAAACAATATTTTATTTAGAAACACAGACATCAATAATCAGACTGTGAATCTCAACAATGGTGACAATAATAAAGCATGTTGCAGTGCATTCTGGCAGCCACCAATCACAACTCATTAATGGCTCCCATCATGCATTGCGGTATGAATAAATTATGATCTGAATTGTCTATATAATTTACTTTTCCTAATTGAATATTCTGCTCGTCACCATTGTTGAGATGCATAGATTGAATCTTGATGTCTGTGTGTGCCTATAAATACTCTTTTATTTTTGAAAACAACTTTTAAGAAATCCTTTGTATTATATAGAAAATTCTAGATCTTTGACGTATAATCAATGATGTTGTAATTAACAACATGTATCTATGTCACAAGATTCTTAATAAGTTCAGTGATCAAGTTCATATGATGATTACATCGTAACATAATCAACAAGGTCAAATAACTTTTTTCCTTTGTTCATCTGGCTGTTACAACTAAATAACAACAGACAAACAAATTCTAAAGTTAAAAATATAAGGGTCAAAAGCCCAACTAAAGCACACACTGATCTCCATAATGGTGACGTACAATTTGTGATTTTCTCCTTCAGTGATTCTGCTTATTAACATCAGGTGTCTTCAATAATGCTCAATCATCCCTCAATTAATCACGTAATTATCTCATTAACTTTAACACTCTTGAGTGTTAATTTAACACTCATATTTTAACACTTTACACTCTTGAGTCTGGAGCCATATAAACTCCCAGGAGAGTTAATTTAACACTGGAGTTTTTGCTGTGTGTTTACGTTATCCTTTGTTGTGTAATAAAAGGGAAAGACTTCTAAACAACATTTATTTACATATTCAAGCATGAATATGGAATGAAACCATATTAAATGTGCAATAACGGGAAAAAAATCCTTATTTTAGATTTCATATTTGAGTAAGCAAAAACGTATGGTTGGAGTTTTTTATTAATTGTGTTTCTGTTGACTCATTTTATCAATTACAACTATCACACTCCCCAATGTTATATTTAACCCCTGTTTAGAAGTCTTTCCCTCTTATTACACAACAAAGGATAAACATGCATTAATAAAACGGGTTTAACCATTAATAGGCTGTTCGTGGTTTGTTATGCGGTACACAGCAAAAACTCCAGTGTTAAATTAACTCTCCTGGGAGTTTATATGGCTCCAGACTCAAGAGTGTTAGAGTGTTAAAATGTGAGTGTTAAATTAACACTCAAGAGTGTTAAAGTTAATGAGATAATTAAGTGATTAATTGAGTGATGATTGGCCATTATTGAAGACACCTGATGTTAACAAGCAGAATCACCAAAGGAGAAAATAAAAAAAAATAAGCCGCCATTATGGTGATCAGTGTTTGCTTTAGTTGGACTCTTGACCCTTAAACAATGATTATATTAATTTTGTTCGATTGATGTAGTTGAGTTATAACTGCCAGATGAACATTGAGAAAAGGTGATCAGGTGGTGTCGGTTATGTTTTGATGTGATCATCACTTGACTTGAATAACCAAAGTCATTTAGAATGTCTTTACCTTGTTAATTACAGAAACACTGTGATTCTATAGCAAACAATTATCAGCATTTTCAATTTAATTTAAAATATTTCTTAAAAGTTGTTCTGATCGGAAGTCTTTGATAAATATTTTATAATTTTGTTTAGACACACTGACATCAATAATCAGCCTGTGAATCTCAACAATGGTGACAGTACTAAAGCATGTTGCAGTGCATTCTGGGTGCCACCAATCACAACTCATTCATAGCTCCCATCATGCATTGCAGTATGAATAAATTATGATCTGATTTATCTCAGTAATTTCCTTTTTCCTAATTGAATATTTTGCTTGTCACCATTGTTGAGATTAATACACTGATTATAGATGTCTGTATGTGCCTAAAAGAAATACTTATTTAAAAAGAAAAACTTTTAGGAAATCCTAAGGATTAAATTGAAAATTTTGGTTATTATGCTGTAGAATCACTGTGATGCTGTAATCACCAACATTAGTCTTAGTCAGAGATTAGGCTCTAAATGAGCTCAGAGAGTGAGGTCCAATTATGATTATATAAAAACATAAC
The DNA here is from genome assembly GCA_026230005.1 of Gila orcuttii. Lineage (NCBI taxonomy): Eukaryota > Metazoa > Chordata > Actinopteri > Cypriniformes > Leuciscidae > Gila > Gila orcuttii. The sequence goes on along the minus strand of JAPDVR010000003.1, from coordinate 61,722,220 downwards.
CAACACCATCAAATCACCTTTTCTCTTTGTTCAGCTGCCTGTTCACCACTCAGTTACGACAGCCAACCAAAATCTAAAGTTAAATTCTTTAAGGTCAAGAGCCCAACTAAAGCAAACATTGATCACCAAAATGGTGACTTAAATTTGTGATTTTCTACTTCAGTGATTCTGCTTGTTAACATCTGGTGTCTTCAATAATGACCAATCATCACTCAATTAATCACTAATTATCTCATTAACTTTAACTCTGCTTCAGTGTTAATTTAACACTCTTGAGTGTGGAGCCATATAAACTCCCAGGAGAGTTAATTTAACTCTGGAGTTTTTGCTGTGTACTAACTATCCAATGACCTTTATTTTACCTGATAACGTCCCCTAAAACTACTAATTTAGAGAGCAATAATCAACTAGCATGCTTTAATACATAAGTTAATTTGATTCAGATGTACTGATAATATACAATCTTATTCTTTAAACGTCTTACCTTTTAAAAAGTGCATCACAAACGGTCTGTTCTGCTGTAACTCTACGGCGCTGCTGCTACTTCCGGGAACTATTGAGAGGCTCCGCGAGCCGCCATTGCTGTAAAAAAACGTTCCATTGGAGTCAATGGAGTTGTCGCAACTCTCACTCTATATGGCTCTGTAATGCACTAAAGGTTGAATGCCGACCGCCATGAACAAGCAAGAAAAAGAAGAAGAATCTTCAGTAAACAAGTGAGAGTTCACGGACTTAAAACCTAAAAGCGTATGTCCGTGGGTTTATTAAATTAGAGCAGAGATGTAGCACTGCCTCGTTGTGAATGTATACTGGACAGTTTAACTTTAAACTTAATTCTGCTGCTGGCAGGAGGACTTGCAGTTTTGGCATTTAGACTTTGACAAGGAAGGAACGATATAAACGTAAAAGTAAAATCAAACATGGATTTTCACCTGTGGCCACTGGTTCCGCCAAGATCTCTGCTCTGCTTTCTGTTTTTCATCTTTTGTGGGACTTCTTCACTTCAAGCAGGTAAATGATTAACTTTTGCTGAGTTTTCTAGAGAACGAAAGTGAAAGTAAAACGTTTCTACATTTCCTGCTCAGACTTTGTAACGACAGAACTGAAATTTGATTACAAACGTATGCATATAAGTATGTACATATTTATAACTAAGGTATTTGAGGTTTGTCAACGTAAAACGGGGTTTAACAGGATTGTTTTTTAGGAGCCTTTAATTTAGTCTAAAGATAAAGTCCTATTAGATTAACAAATACTGGCTAAATAAACTGAAAAATAGTTTAATTTTAGTTTATCCAACAGGATCTTGTTTGATCTTGGATTGCTTTCAGATTTGGGATTTTTACCAATGTGTCACTCAGAGAATTACAGGCCTGCTTTATATTTTATTTTAATAGATTTCTATTTGTATCTTTCTGTAACTATATTTTAAGACTATCCAGAGTGTTTGATGTTTTTACTTCTTTTACTTAAATGTACTACGTTTAGAACATTTACACTTCAGTGAACTGTTATTTCATGTACATGTTATTCCTCTTCATGGCAGATAAACACTCGCTGTAGGGCTGGGCGATATATCCCATGATATTGTTATGCGCATCTCGTCAGTAAAGCCGGTTCCTTGATTAGTAGTAAATCACCATCACCTGCTTTCAGATGGAGCGGCATTTACTACACAGCACAAACTCCAGTGTTAAGTTAACACTCAAGAGTGTTAAAGTTAATGAGATAATTAAGTGATTAATTTAGTGATGATTGAGCATTATTGAAGACACCTGATGTTAACAAGCAGAATCACTGAAGGAGAAAAACTAAAATTGTAAGCCACCGTTATGGCGATAAGTGTTTGCTTTAGTTGGGCTCTTAACCTTTATACATTCCCTTTAAATATGTTTGTCTGCTGTTATTTATTAATAACAGTCAAATGAACAAAAAAAAGTGTGATCTGATAGTGTTGGTTGTGTTCTGGCATAATCATGCTGTGATCTGAAAATGAAACTTTTTGAGATAGTTTGGTTTAACTTGTTGGCAACAACTTTGTGATTTTAGAGCATATATGAGTATAGGTATGTTTTTTATAATGCATAATATTTAATAAACATTGTTCTGCTCAAAACACTTTCAAATAAATTTATTGAGAAACACAGACATCAATAATCAGCCTATGAATCTCAACAATGGTGACAATAATAAAGCATGTTGCAGTGGCTGCCACCAATCACAACTCATTAATGGCTCCCATCATGCATTGCGATATGAATAAATTATGATCTGAATTTTCTATGTAATTTACTTTTCCTAATTTAATATTCTGCTCGTCACCATTGTTGAGATTCATAGACTGAATCTTGAAGTCTGTGTGTGCCTAAAAGACAGATTTTTTTTTTTTTAAGAAAACTTTTAAGAAATCCTTTTTATTATAGCTAAAATTCTGGATATTCATGAAGAATCACAGTTATGCTGTAACAAACAACATAAATCAAAATCAAAGTTCAAATGATGATTGTCATAATATAACCAACACCATCAGATCACTTTTTTTTTCCTTGTTCATCTGGCAGTTATAACTCAGATAAAGCAGACAAACAAAATCTAAAGTTATTAATATAAGGGTCAAGAGCCCGACTAAAGCAAACACTGATCGCCATAACGGTGGCTTACAATTTGTGATTTTCTCCTTCAGTGATTCTTCAGGTGTCTTCAATAATGCTCAATCATCACTAAATTAATCACTTAAATATCTCATTAACTTTAACACTCTTGAGTGTGGACTCATATACACTCCCAGGTGTGTTAATTTAACACTGGAGTTTTTGCTGTGTACAAAGAGCCGTAGTTAACTGACAAGCTGAGCCATATCGCATTAATTATCGCTGGCGATACGTCCGCGATATTGATGCGATATGGCTCAGCTTGTCAGTGAACTACGGCTCTTTGTAGTAAATGCCGCTCCATCTGAAAGCAGGTGAAGGCGATTTACTACTAACAATATCGTGCGATATATCGCCCATCCCTAATAATATAAAGGATTTCTTAAAAGTTGTTTAAAAAAAATCTTTCTTTTAGGCACACAAAAACGTCAAGATTCAGTCAATGCATCTCAACAATGGTGACGAGCAGAATATTGAATTAGGAAAAGTAAATTACATTGACAATTCAGATCATAATTATTCATACCGCAATGCATGATGGGAGCCATTAATGAGTTGTGATTGGTGGCAGCCACTGCAACATGTTTTATTATTGTTGACTAGAGTTATTAATATAAGGGTCAAGAGCCCAACTAAAGCAACCAATGATCGCCATAACGGTGGCTTACAATTTGAGATTTTCTAATCTTTCTATTTTCTTTACCATTGTAATAATCGATCTGTGTGTTGTCTAGCAGACCCATAGCAGTGAATTCATAGATGCCCGGCAGATCCACAGGTTTGGACAAACCAGTGTAAATGTAATACAGCGAGTGTCTCTCTATAATAAAGAGCAATCATATATGGAGGAAATTACTGTTCACTTTAGTGTAAATGTGATAAAAGTTGTGTGTTCCTTAAAGAGAGAGCTGCTAAAACATCAAAACACTCCCGATATTCTCGAAACATTTCAGTAACATAAAGACACAAATAGACTAAATCTATTGTAATTATATATAAAGCAAGGCCTACAATTCTCTGAGGGACACATTAGACAAAATCCCAAATTTTAAACAATCTTAATCCCAGCCAACACAGCCATGTGGGGCCCAAATGGGTTTGACCTGGGCTATCTAACTGGGACCCAGACAGTTTTGTCCTCAGTTTCCATGTAGGCCTCACATGGGTTTGCCCAGATGAAATAAACACTGCTCAGTGTGCACACTACAGGCTGTTAAATGTAACACTGAATCAGTGTTGGAGTTAATGAGATAATTAAGTGATTGAATAATGATTGAGCATTATTGATGAACACCCGCTGTTAACAAGCAGAATCATTGAAGGAAAGAAAAAACACAAGAATTACTTCCAGCCTTAGATGAAATCAAATAAAGATAAAATACATTAAATCTCTCAAGATCTGATTAAACAACTCCACAAACAGCATGACCAGCTTCACTTATTACTAACCAGACTGACTTTATTTGATTTCCGTTTTAATTAAATCAATAGTTGTATTTTAAAGTCACCATGATGGTGGTTAGTGTTTGCTTTAGTTGGACTACTGACCCTTAACTATTTAGTATAAAATTTTCTCTGGCTACTATAATTGTGTGTTAATAAAGCACAATTGTTGTAGCTAAAAAAAGCATGAGAAAATGAGATCAGGTGATGTTGGCTGTTTATTGATGATGTCATCATGTAATTACCTGAATCCCTGATCTTATTCCGTGCCTATTGCTTTGATGTAAAGGATATAGGATTTGTGGTTTTTATGATTTATTTTTCATTAGAAGTCATTTGATTCTACAGCATATCCAATAGTGTTGTTTATCAAATAATATACTTGGTTTTTAAAAACTATTTAGTGCACAAAAACTTTTCATCTATTGCTTTACTTAGATGCACACAGACATCAAGAAACATCATATGAATCTCAACAATGGTGACAATCATACAAAATATCCAGTTAATCAGATCACCCCTGAGCATAAAACAAGCTACAAAAAAATCCAGCTGCATAATTTATTAATGCAGCAATGCATGCTGGGAGACATGGGTGAGTTTTGATTGGTGGTACCCAGCATGCACTGCAGCATGAAGCATTTCATTGATTGTCACCATTGTTGAGAGTCATACACTGATTCTTGATGGCTAAGTAATAGTGTAAAGTAGCAACTAAATGTTTTTAAAATCCTTAATATTATTTGATAAAGAACATTGCTTTCACGCAGTAACATCAAATGGCTTCTATTATTAAACAACACTAATAACACAAATCATCAAAAATCAGTCAACATCAGCTAATCTAAATTTCTCCAGGCTTTTTTTACCACAACAAATGTGCTTTATAAACACACAAATAAAGCAGTCAGAGAACATTTTATACTAGTCAAGGTTCAAGAGTCCAACTAAAGCAAACACTAACCACCATCATGGTGCCTTTAAAATACAACTATTGATTTAATTAAAACGGAAATCAAATAAAGTCAGTCTGGTTAGTAATAAGTGAAGCTGGTAATGCTGTTTGTGGAGTTGTTTAATCAGATCTTGAGAGATTTAATGTATTTTATCTTTATTTGATTTCATCTAAGGCTGGAAGTAATTCTTGTGTTTTTCTTTCCTTCAATGATTCTGCTTAACAGCGGGTGTTCATCAATAATGCTCAATCATTATTCAATCACTTAATTATCTCATTAACTCCAACACCGATTCAGTGTTACATTTAACAGCCTGTAGTGTGCACACTGAGCAGTGTTTATTTCATCTGGGCAAACCCATGTGAGGCCTACATGGAAACTGAGGACAAAACTGTCTGGGTCCCAGTTAGATAGCCCAGGTCAAAGCCATTTGGGCCCCACATGGCTGTGCTGGCTGGGATGGGATCAAACAAGATCCTGTTCGATAAACTAAAATTATTATTTATTTTTTTTAGTTTATTTTGTCAGTATGTTAATCCAGTAGGACCTGAATCTTTAGATAAATTAAAGAATGCTAAAAAGTAATCCTGTTGAACCTGTAAATTAGCATGATGTTTTAAGTTGACAAAACTTGAATATTTTAGTTACTATTTTATATACAATGTTAGCATAAGTTTGTACTCAAATTTCAGTTCTGTCGTTACAGAGATCAGGAAGTCTGACAGGAAGCGTGCACGTGTTACTTTGACTTTGGTTATCTGAGAAAAAAAATGAACCATTTACCTGCTTGAAGTGAAGACAAAGTCTCATCAAGAAACAAAACACAAAGCACAGAGAATATTTTCGAAACTCGTGACCATAATTGAAAAGCCATGTGTGGTTTTTACTGATGTCTACACATTTCCTCATTACATATTTCCTTCCTTTGTCAAAGGTTAAGCATAAATAAGTTTTAACCAATGAGAGAACAGAATGATGATGTCATCCGTATCTGGGTAATAAAATACTGACAACACTGACGCCAGTAATTTACTGTTAATTGTACGGTTCTTTACTGTAATCTACATTAATATGTAAAGATAACATGCACAATTAACTCATTTCATTTGCAGAAACAGACTGCCTTAAATTGGCCAACTGCCATTATATTTATAAACTAATATTTATAATGTGCTAATAATGTGAGCATATTGTTATTGTGAACTTATTACCCATTACACATTATTACACTTATTAACTTATTATTAACCAGTATGACTTTATTTCTGTCATCTACAAAAGCTCTTATTGAGAATTAACATATGTTTAGATATTTATGTTTAATTGAAAATGTTTGGTTTGAAGTTACCATTATTGTGATCAGTGTTTGCTTTAGTTGAGCTCTTGACGCTTGAATTTTTGAAAAACAGGTTTTTTCCTTTGACTGCTTCAACCTTTTTTGCAAGCTGCATTGTTATGGTAAAAAAAAATGATGGTTACGTATTGATGATGAAATAACCATCATGTAATCTCTTGATTCACTGATCTCATGCAGTGTTTTATTCCTTATCAAAGGTGTTACATTATTAACAGTCTTAAAAATTCCACCACTGTGAATCTACAGGAATAGACTCTTCCTGCGTCCCAATGTGCAGACTATCTATCCATCCTACTACAGTATGTGAGATTAGAATAATTATTCATCACAATTCACCCACGTATACTACACTCTAGCACTCTCTTTGTGAAGAAAAAGTACTTACTTTTGAGTGTGTAGCAGATAAGCGTTGAGTAGGGCTGGGCGATATATCGCACGATATTGTTATGCGCATCTCGTCAGTAAAGCCGGTTCCTTGATTAGTAGTAAATCGCCTTCACCTGCTTTCAGATGGAGCGGCATTTACTACAAAGAGCCGTAGTTCACTGACAAGCTGAGCCATATGGCATCAATATCGCGGACGTATCGCCAGCGATAATTAATGCGATATGGCTCAGCTTGTCAGTTAACTACGGCTCTTTGTACACAGCAAAAACTCCAGTGTTAAATTAACACACCTGGGAGTGTATATGAGTCCACACTCAAGAGTGTTAAAGTTAATGAGATAATTAAGTGATTAATTTAGTGATGATTGAGCATTATTGAAGACACCTGATGTTAACAAGCAGAATCACTGAAGGAGAAAAACTCAAATTGTAAGCCACCGTTATGGCGATCATTGGTTGCTTTAGTTGGGCTCTTGACCCTTATATTATTAACTTTAGATTTTGTTTGGCTGATGTAGCTGAGTTATAACTGCCAGATGAACAAAGAAAAAAAGTGATCTGATGGTGTTGGTTGTATTATGACAGTCATCATTTGAACTTTATGATTTTGATTTATGTTGTTGGTTACAGCATAACTGTGATTCTGAATAAATATCCAGAATTTTAGCTATAATAAAAAGGATTTCTTAAAAGTTGTTTCTAAAAAAAAAAAAAAATCTTTCTTATAGGCACACACAGACTTCAAGATTCAGTCTATGCATCTCAACAATGGTGACGAGCAGAATATTCAATTATGAAAAGTAAATTACATAGAAAATTCAGATCATAATTTATTCATATCGCAATGCATGATGGGAGCCATTAATGAGTTGTGATTGGTGGCAGCCACTGCAACATGCTTTATTATTGTCACCATTATTGAGATTCACAGGCTGATTATTGATGTCTGTGTTTCTAAATAAATTTATTTGTAAGTGTTTTGATCAGAACAATGCCAACACTATCAGACCACACTCTTTTTGTCCATTTAACTGTTATAAATTAAGGTGTTGTGGGTGTGGTGGTGGCGGGCCAAATCGGGAAGTAAAGTTGAGAGTTCATGGAACTACATGCAAGCCTGTTTCTTTCATGATTATTGTATGTACCGAATATTGAAACATGTTGGCAGTGGGACATGACGGTAAAGACTGAAAGCAAACCGCTGGGGAATCCAATGATCATCACTTCGTCGAGGAACGTAATTAAAAGACACTCAAGTGTGAATAACCGCTGCTCAAATCCGAGAGAACTTCTGAGGGTTTGCAACAGAGGTGACGCTTAAACTGTCGGACAGGATTATACAAAATCAAAGTGAGTAAATGATCGATCGTTCTTATCTGCAATAATAGCTCTAGCAGGATGGAGAGAGCATTGAAACCGCCAGGGAAAATAGACTTTGATGACTGTAATTTGGCAATTGCATGGAAAAGATGGAAGGAAGAATGACATTTTTGTGTAAATCTGATTATGGTCGACAAAACGGGAGAATATAAATGTAAACTTCTACATTACCTGATTGGAGAAAAAGGATGAGAAGCAAACTCTGGGAGTTAGAACGGACGCAGGCTTTATTGATTGATGAAGTAATATCAAAGTTGGATGGATTAAGTGCATCATCATAATGTTTTTAGTCTGGACAAATATGTGACTGAATTAAGGACACTGGCAGCAAAATGCAATTTTGGGGTGATCAACAGACTCCCTCATTAGAGACAGAATCGTGTGTGAGAGACATGGGACTCACACTTAAGGGAGCACTTGCTCAGAGAGTCTGATCTCAGTTTGGAAAAGTGTCAGCAACACTACATGTCTACAGAGGAGAAACACACAGAAAAAGGAGAGCCCTCATGGGAATGGGGCATCATACAATGCAGATACTGTGGAAGAAGAGAGAGAAATGTCCAGCATTCGGGTGTAAGAACAGCCACTTTGCAGCGGTATGCAAAATAATGTGGACCAGCAGAAAAAAGGCAGTTTCAGCAATGGATCAGGCGGATGTGGATTCAGAAAGTGAAGATGACAGTATTTGAGTGCAGGAAGCACACATCGGGGCAAGTGTAAACATTGTGAAGGGAGATCCTGATCATATGTGGAGTGATTTGTTTTTCTTTCCTATTGTTGTCTTTTGACCCACTGAAAGAGGCTTGCTTGCATTTTATATTTAATATGACTTTATAAAATACAGTGTGTGCTTAGTAATGGTTAGACTACTTTGACGTTCATGTTAATCGATGATGTGGCTATTCTGTGTAGTTGTATTAGTGTTGTAATAGTGCCCTCTGCTGGAGAACAAAAGGAACAATAATAATGTGAAAAAAGCATCATAATCTTGTCCTTATTAATTCAGCGGTGCGGGAAGGAAGATGCAGCACTTTCTGTTTTCACAGCTTTGTAAAAGCAACACATATTTTTGTTCATACACATTATTCAATTTTAGCGTTTAGTAATTTATTTGTAATAAACACTTTAAGTGGGCAATTAAAAAAAGTGTTATTTATATGTAGATTTTTTTAAAACAAACATGCAGAGTGTGATGTTAACACCAGAGGTGGGTAATCCAGAGGTCAAAGAGTAAAAGTCCTGCCATATGTTTATTCCACCCATGAACTCAGTCAGCTGATTTCACTAATTAGTTCTGTCTCCTGTCTGAATTAGCAAATCCAAAATACTGAGGACTTTTACTTTCTGAACCTGGACTTTACACCTCTGAATAGCAATGCCACCTGTCAGCCAAGAGCAAAGAAATAAACCAGAACTGGACCTTATCGTAGCCAAAAAATCTGTGTATATTAAATATGGATTAATTTCAGCCTTAATAAAGCCTGTTAACAAGCAGAATCACTGAAGGAAAGAAGAGAACAGAAAAAGAGACGAGCAGAAACACAAGAACTACAACTGACTTCAGACACAGTCTTAGATGAAATCAACTGAAGAGAAAAGAAGACATTAAATCTGTGAAGATCTCAGCAGAGGATTAAACAACTCCACGAACAGCATGCAATTTTTCTTGAGAGCTACAAATAAGACCCAGAATGCATTGTTTTCTACGTTGTATTACTGTTTAATTGAAAATGGTATGACACTGTCAGAATGGGGCCTTTTTTTACAGCAAGGGTTAGTAGGGCTGGGCGATATATTGTTATGCGCATCTCGTCAGTAAAGCCGGTTCCTTGATTAGTATGGCGGGCCGGAAGGTCCAAAAATAGGACTAATGATTTGTCGTAGGAAGTCACTATACTAGCCACTATCTACTGACTTTCCCACTGATAGGCCAGCGGTGGACCTGTATACATACTCTCCTCACACAGCGGGCGACCCATTCTCCTCAGCGAGCGACTCACTCTCCTCAGCGAGCGACTCACTCTCCTCACACAGCGGGCGACTCACTCTCCTCAGCGAGCGACTCACTCTCCTCAGCGAGCGACTCACTCTCCTCAGCGAGCGACTCACTCTCCTCAGCGAGCGACTCACTCTCCTCAGCGGGCGACTCACTCTCCTCAGCGAGCGACTCACTCTCCTCAGCGGGCGACTCACTCTCCTCAGCGAGCGACTCACTCTCCTCAGCGGGCGACTCACTCTCCTCAGCGAGCGACTCACTCTCCTCACACAGCGGGCGACTCACTTTCCTCAGCGAGCGACTCACTCTCCTCAGCGGGCGACTCACTCTCCTCAGAGAGCGACTCACTCTCCTCAGCGGGCGACTCACTCTCCTCAGCGAGCGACTCACTCTCCTCAGCGGGCGACTCACTCTCCTCAGCGGGCGACTCACTTTCCTCAGCGAGCGACTCACTCTCCTCACACAGCGGGCGACTCACTTTCCTCAGCGAGCGACTCACTCTCCTCAGCGGGCGACTCACTCTCCTCAGCGAGCGACTCACTCTCCTCAGCGGGCGACTCACTCTCCTCAGCGAGCGACTCACTCTCCTCAGCGGGCGACTCACTCTCCTCAGCGGGCGACTCACTCTCCTCAGCGAGCGACTCACTCTCCTCAGCGGGCGACTCACTTTCCTCAGCGAGCGACTCACTCTCCTCAGCGGGCGACTCACTCTCCTCAGCGAGCGACTCACTCTCCTCACACAGCGGGCGACTCACTTTCCTCAGCGAGCGACTCACTTTCCTCAGCGAGCGACTGACTCTCCTCAGCGGGCGACTCACTTTCCTCAGCGAGCGACTCACTCTCCTCACACAGCGGGCGACTCACTTTCCTCAGCGAGCGACTCACTCTCCTCAGCGGGCGACTCACTCTCCTCAGCGAGCGACTCACTCTCCTCAGCGGGCGACTCACTCTCCTCAGCGAGCGACTCACTCTCCTCACACAGCGGGCGACTCACTTTCCTCAGCGAGCGACTCACTCTCCTCACACAGCGGGCGACCCATTCTCCTCAGCGAGCGACTCACTCTCCTCAGCGAGCGACTCACTCTCCTCACACAACGGGCGACTCACTCTCCTCACACAGCGGGCGACTCACTTTCCTCAGCGAGCGACCCACTCTCCTCACGCAGCGGGCGACTCACAGTAATGTTGTCAGTAATGTTGTCAGTAATGTTAATTTCTATGATAAACTTGACAGGGAGAATGAAATAAAACACCAACATGCCTAAAAAAAAAATAGAAAAACTACGACAGAGAGACTTATTATTATTATTATTATTACAGAGAGAATTATTCTGAAATTAATAGTTTATACACACACACACACTTCAGTGGTTCTGGAGATTTATCTGAATGACTCATAAACAAAATTTTGAAAATGTGAAAATAAAACAAAGTGGTTCTGAAACAGTCTACATTGTAAGTTTTTGTTTTTTAGGAATAAAAATCTATGAGCATACCTCTTCTCACTTGCACCTCAAGACCCAAAGTATAGAATAGCTCTATGTGTTCTTATAAGATATTTACTGTCAGATGTGTGTCTGCTATATGTACTGACTGCATATGTGCATCATAGTTATTTATTTATATTAACATAAAATGTGGACAGTCTGATTCAGCATGGCAAACTAAGTATTGTGGGTCACTACCAAAACATTACTGTCACTATACCAAAAATGTGCAGTCACTACCGTAACATGGGATGTTTTGTCAAAAATAAAGTATATTCAATTATCAACTAAGATGTTATGATAGTGTTTGGTTCAATGCATATTCAAACTAATGAATCCTTAACTTTGAAATCAGTACGATAAACTTTATGCCTTCTACAAAGAAAGATTGGGTTCAAAATACAACAAATCTCATAAATTACACTTAAAATATTATTAAAATTATAATCTTTATTGATTTAACCTGTAAAACTATTTTATAAAAAAAAATAGAAAAAATATGTATTTACAAGGTAGATGTAAACAAAATCTTAATAGGTCATTATAAGCCTTCTTAATAAATTATTTAGTATTGTGTTTCGGTAGTGACAAATTTGGGGAGAAAGAAAATATTACAGCATTTTCTGAAAATACAATATGAGAATTAACTGCACAATTACTAGAAAAGCGTACCTTGGAAATTATACAATTTGCATACATGCAGAATTTGTGGAAAAAAAACAAAAAAAATTCAAGATGTTTCCAACTCTGACTTTGCACCAATTCTGTAGAATGGCCCATATATATATATATATATATATATATATATATATATATATATATATATATATATATATATATATATATATATATATATATATATATATATATATATATATATATATTATGATTAATTAACAATTATTATTGTTCAGTATAACGTTACATAGAAGATTCCCAGTCATCTTTTCTCTGTATACTGCACAATAATAATTGTAAATTGATAATTACGTGTTTCCTAAAACAATTATTATAAATAACTACTTTATACTGGTTCAAAATAAATTTACATTTACAACACAAAAATTAAACACTTTACTGAAGTATTTAGTTATTGCACCACCACAGTATTTGAAAATGGTATGATTTTATTATAATATTAGGCCAATGTACATGACTGCGTGAGGAAAGTGAATCGCTTGCTGGGGAAAGTGAGTCGCTCGTTGTGTGAGGAGAGTGAGTCCCTCGCTGAGGAGAGTGAGTCGCTCGCTGAGGAGAGTGAGTCGCTCGCTGAGGAGAGTGAGTCGCTCGCTGAGGAGAGTGAGTCGCTCGCTGAGGAGAGTGAGTCGCTCGCTGAGGAGAGTGAGTCGCCCGCTGTGTGAGGAGAGTGAGTCGCTCGCTGAGGAGAGTGAGTCGCTCGCTGAGGAGAATGGGTCGCCCGCTGTGTGAGGAGAGTACGTATACAGGTCCACCGCTGGCCTATCAGTGGGAAAGTCAGTAGCTAGTGGCTATAGTATAGTGACTTCCTACGACAAATCATTAGTCCTATTTTTGGACCTTCCGGCCCGCCATAGATTAGTAGTAAATCGCCTTCACCTGCTTTCAGATGGAGCGGCATTTACTACAAAGAGCCGTAGTTCACTGACAAGCTGAGCCATATCGCATTAATATCGCGGACGTATCGCCAGCGATAATTAATGCGATATGGCTCAGCTTGTCAGTTAACTACGGCTCTTTGTACACAGCAAAAACTCCAGTGTTAAATTAACACACCTGGGAGTGTATATGAGTCCACACTCAAGAGTGTTAAAGTTAATGAGATAATTAAATGATTAATTTAGTGATGATTGAGCATTATTGAAGACACCTGATGTTAACAAGCAGAATCACTGAAGGAGAAAAACTCAAATTGTAAGCCACCGTTATGGCGATCATTGGTTGCTTTAGTTGGGCTCTTGACCCTTATATAATTAACTCTAGATTTTGTTCGGCTGATGTATCTGAGTTATAACTGCCAGATGAACAAAGAAAAAAAAGTGATCTGATGGTGTTGGTTGTATTATGACAATCATCATTGGAACTTTATGTTTTTGATTTATGTTGTTGGTTACAGCATAACTGTGATATCTGAATGAATATCCAGAATTTTAGCTATTATATAAAGGCTTTCTTAGAAGCTGTTTCTAGAAGAAAAAAAATACCTTTCTTGTAGGCACTCACAGACTTCAAGATTCAGTCTATGCATCTGAACAATGCTGACGAGCAGAATATTCAATTAGGAAAAGTAAATTACATAGAAAATTCAGATCATAATTTATTCATATCGCAATGCATGATGGGAGCCATTAATGAGTTGTGATTGGTGGCAGCCACTGCAACATGCTTTATTATTGTCACCATTGTTGAGATTCACAGGCTGATTATTGATGTCTGTGTTTCTACATAAATTTATTTGAAAGTGTTTTGATCAGAACAATGTTTATTAAATATATTGGATTATAAGAAACATACTTACATACTCCAGAATCAAAAAGTTGTTGCCAGTAAGTTAAACCAAACTATCTCAATAAGATTCATGTTCAGATCACAGCATGATTATGCCAGAACACAACCAACACTGTCAGATCACACTTTATTTTGCTCATTTGACTGTTATAAATAAATAACAGCAGAAAAACAAATTTAAAGTGAATGTATAAGGTTTAAGAGCCCAACTAAAGCAAACACTTATCGCCATAACGGTGGCTTACAATGTGAGATTTTCTCCTTCAGTGATTCTGCTTGTTAACATCAGGTGTCTTCAATAATGCTCAATGATCACTAAATTAATCACTTAATTATCTCATTAACTTTAACACTCTTGAGTGTTAATTTAACACTGGAGTTTGTGCTGTGTAGTAAATGCCGCTCCATCTGAAAGCAGGTGAAGGTGATTTACTACTAATCAAGGAACCGGCTTTACTGACGAGATGCATAACAATATCGTGCGATATATCGCCCAGAACTAATTCCAGCATTGCAATTGACATCGCATCCTGTTCAATATAACCTTAATAAAATAATAAAATATAATAATAAAATAGTCAACCTAACATATAACAATTACACTGCTCTGTTTGAATAGTACAGTAGTACAATTTGTACCATTCACAGTAAGCACCGCTCCACTGTGATGTTTCCAAGCACATTTTTCTGCGCATGTGAAGAGAATGTTTTTTTCCGTCGATTTTGGAACATGAGTGAAGTACAAAGCCTATAATAAAGAATATTTTAGCATCCAAATACATCGCAAATGTTGAAACATTTTGATTCTAATGAGAGAGTTACACTGTAAAAAAAAATGTAAATTTACAGGTAATGGTCTGTATTTTTTTTACAGAATTTTGCCGTTTTGTCATTATACAGTGAATGCCTGTTATTTTACAGATATTTGCTGTAATTTAAAGTTCCACTATTGAATTTACAGGTAATTGCTTGTATTTTGGTTTTACATCAATTTTACGTTTTTTTAAAGGAAATTGTCTGTATTTTTACAGGGTTGTGTGTAATTTTACATAAAATATTCCGTAATATTTTACAGATTTTTTCTGTTAAATTAGAAAACACAGAAAAGAAGGTATAACTGCAGAAATCAGCAGTCATTTAACATGTTTTCCTTGAAGATAATTAAGTATGTGGGTGTTAAAGTGAGTTTTAAGGTTAAATAATAGTATTTCCGTACTAAATACCATTAAATTTACAGTTTTTGAAAGTGAAAAAGAACAACTCATTGTATAATTTACAGTGAAAAAACGTAAATTGACATTCCCACAATTCCCTGCGTGACACTTCACATTTGATGTGTTTTTGTTGAAATAACTATGTTTCTTCATAGTTTTCTTTTTTTTTTTTGAATCAGTTATGTATATTAGGGTTTTATGTTACATTTAATGTTGTTAAACTAATGTTTATTGCATTTTTAAAATTTCATGTGTTACCATGAGGGTGTTTAATGTTTCTGCGAATGACACTGTGCAGTTTCTATATATTAATATTAACTCTCTTGTGGAAAAGCTGCTTGTAATGAGCTTTGAATGATCATATGACTCTCATCACCACTGTGGTTGTCAGTGTTACAATGGTACAAAACAGATGTTAATACTTCAATAGGTCAGTAAATTAACATTATATCAGATAATGGAAGATATTTTTGTGTAGAATAACAGTAATAAACCGTAATTATAGAATAAGAAATTACCATTTTTTTACAGTTTTTTACAGTTTTTTTTCCTGACAGTATTTTTCAGTTTTTTAACAGACATTTTCTGGCGCCCCTGCTGCCAGAAAATTACCGTTTTTTTACAGTTTTTTTTTTTTTACAGTGTACGTGAGCCTAGGGCTGGGCGATATATCGCACGATATTGTTATGCGCATCTCGTCAGTAAAGCCGGTTCCTTGATTAGTAGTAAATCATCTTCACCTGCTTTCAGATGGAGCGGCATTTACTACACAGCACAAACTCCAGTGTTAAATTAACACTCAAGAGTGTTAAAGTTAATGAGATAATTAAGTGATTAATTTAGTGATAATTGAGCATTATTGAAGACACCTGATGTTAACAAGTAGAATCATTGAAGGCGAAAATCACAAATTGTAAGCCACCGTTATGGCGATAAGTGTTTGCTTTAGTTGGGCTCTTAACCTTTATACATTCAGTTTAAATTTGTTTGTCTGCTGTTATTTATTAAGAACAGTCAAATGAACAAAGAAAAGTGTGATCTGTTAGTGTTGGTTATGTTCTGGCATAATCATACTGTGATCTGAAAATGAGTCTTTTTGAGATAGTTTGATTTAACTTATTGACAACAATTTTGTGATTTTAGAGCATATATGAGTATAGGTATGTTTTTTATAATGCAAAATATTTAATAAACGTTGTTCTGATCAAAACACTTTCAAATAAATTTGTTAAGAAACACAGACATGAATAATCAGCCTATGAATCTCAACAATGGTGACAATAATAAAGCATGTTGCAGTGGCTGCCACCAATCACAACTCATTAATGGCTCCCATCATGCATTGCGGTTTGAATAAATTATGATCTGAATTTTCTATGTAATTTACTTTTCCTAATTGAATATTCTGCTCGTCACCATTCTTGAGATGCATAGACTGAATCTTGAAGCCTGTGTGTGCCTAAAAGAAATATTTTTTTTTTTAGAAAATAACTTTTAAGAAATCCTTTATATTATAGCTAAAATTCTGGATATTCATGCAGAATCACAGTTATGCTACAACAAACAACATAAATCAAAAACATAAAGTTCAAATGATGATTGTCATAATATAACCAACACCATCAGATCACTTTTTTTCCCTTGTTCATCTGGCAGTTATAACTCAGATAAAGCAGACAAACAAAATCTAAAGTTAATAATATAAGGGTCAAGAGCCCGACTAAAGTAAACAATGATCGCCATAACGGTGGCTTACAATTTGAGATTTTCTCCTTCAGTGATTCTTCAGGACTCATATACACTCCAATGAGTGTTAATTTAACACTGGAGTTTTTGCTGTGTACAAAGAGCCGTAGTTAACTGATAAGCTGAGCCATATCTTATTAAATATCGCTGGCGATACATCCGCGATATTGATGCGATATGGCTCAGCTTGTCAGTTAACTACGGCTCTTTGTAGTAAATGCCGCTCCATCTGAAAGCAGGTGAAGGCGATTTACTACTAATCAAGGAACCGGCTTTACTGACGAGATGCGCATAACAATATCGTGCGATATATCGCCCATCCCTACGTGAGCCCAACACCGTTTACTTTCACTTTCACTTTAAATTATTTCGTTTTTGCTTGTTTATAGTACTTTTTAAATATTTTTTCTGTTCTGAATATCATTATATTCTATATAGTTCTAATCAGGTCAGGCAAGTAAAATTCTCTGTCTTGTCCCTTATTTATTTATTTATTTTTTAAAATAATATATACAGGTGAAACTCGAAACATTAGAATATAGGGCAAAAGTTATTTTATTTCAGTAATTTAACTTAAAAGGTGAAACTAATATGGACTCATTACATGCAAAGTGAGATATTTCAAGCCTTTATTTGTTATAATATTGATGATTATGGCTTACATATACATATATATATATATACATGTAATATAATCTATATTCTAATTTTTGGCCAGCAGCCATATCACCCTGTAGCCCAAGACTGGTTGCCCACTGAAGCTAAGCAGGGCTGAGCCTGGTTAGTACCTGGATGGGAGACCTTCTGAGAAAACCAGATTGGTGTTGGAAGAGGTGTTGGGGAGGCCAGCAGGGGGTGCTCACCCTGTGGTGTGGGACATAATGCCCCAGTATAGTAATGGGGGACACTATACTGCAGAGATGGGAGTAAGTCACACATGTTCAAGTTAAAACGAGTCTCCAGTCCCATACCATAAAGTCTCAAGCAAGTCCAAGTCGCAGGTAAACACAACCAAGTCAAGTCAGTGGTTCACTTCAAGCAAGTCAAGTTGAAGTCAAGTTACAATACCAAACAGAAAAAAATAGAGTTCATATTGGCCTAAACCTTATTTATTTTTCCCTCAGAAATGATTACCTTTATTATACATTTAGATTGTAATATAAATAATATTCATATAATTTATTATAGGATGTATGTATGATTATCAAAATTTGGAATTATTATTATTATATTAAAAATTATACAAAAAATGTAGAAGATAAATCATTTGAAGCTAAATTCACAAGTGTGATGCATTAATTATATCGGTTTTATTGTTGAGATTCACAGGCTAATTATTGATGTCTGTGTGTCCAATTTTCTTTCTTTTGAAAAGAGCAACTTTTAGGAAAACTTATGGATAATTAAGTTACTGAAAATGTTATATTGTGTAATCAAAAGGGTAAACTCTACAAATGAATTTTGTGCCACATGAAGATTGTCAAAACTTAATCACATCATCAGCTTTCCTTGTTGTTCAGCTGACTGTTATAACTCAGGTACAACAGTCAAACAAAAACTAACATTAACAGTAGGGCTGCACGATTAATCGCACGATGTTGTTATGCGCATCTAATCAGTAAAGCCGGTTCCTTGATTAGTAGTAAATCACCATCACCTGCTCAAGAGTGTTAAAGTTAATGAGATAATTAAGTGGTTAATTTAGTGATGATTGAGCATTATTGAAGACACCTGATGTTAACAAGCAGAATCACTGAAGGAGAAAATCTCAAATTGTAAGCCACCGTTATGGCGATCAGTGTTTGCTTTAGTTGGGCTCTTGATCCTTATACTTTAAGTTTAAATTTTGTTTGTGGGCTGTTATTGATTTATTACAGTCAAACGAACAAAGACAAGTGTGATCTGATAGTATTGGTTATGTTTTGACATAATCATGCTGTGATCTGAAAAATGAAACTCATTCGATGATCTGGTTTAACTTGATAGCAACAGTTTAGTGGTTATACAGCATATGATAATTGTATTTTTCTTATAATCCAAAACATTTAATTAAAAATTGTCCTGATCAAATCACTTTCAAATGCATTTGTTTAGAAACACAGACATCAATAATCAGCCTGTGAATCTCAACCGTGGTGACAATAATAATCCTTGTTGCCACCAATCACAAATCATTAATGGCTCCCATCATGCATTGCGGTATGAATAAATTATGATCTGAATTGTATATGTAATTTACTTTTCCTAATTGAATATTCTGCTCGTCACCATTGTTGAGATCCATTGACTGAATCTTGATATCTGTGTGTGCCTAAAAGAAAGATTTTTTTTTATTTTATTTTTTTTTTTACAACTTTTAAGAAATCCTTTATATTATATCTCAAATTCTGGATATTTATGCAGAATCTCAGTTATGCTGTAACCAACAGCATTAATCACAAACATTTAGTTAAAATGATAAATGTCATAATATAGCCAACACCATTAGATCAATTTTTTCTTTATTCATCTGGCAGGTTTAACTCGGATACACCAGCAGAACAAAATCTAAAGTTAATAATATAAGGGTCAAGAGTGCAACTAAAGCAAACACTAATCGCCATAATGATGACTTAAAATTTGACTTTCTCCTTCAGTGATTCTGCTTGTTAACATCAGGTGTCTTCAATAATGGTCAACCATCACTCAATTATTCACTTAATTATCCCATTAACTTTAACACTCTTGAGTCTGGATCCAAATAAACTCACAGGAAAGTTCAGTTAACACTGGCGTTTTTGCTGTAGGTGGAATACAAATATGGCAGGACTTTTACTTTCTGACCCCTGAACTTTCTACCTCTGATGAATGTGATCAG
Organism: Gila orcuttii; assembly: GCA_026230005.1. Classification (NCBI taxonomy): domain Eukaryota; kingdom Metazoa; phylum Chordata; class Actinopteri; order Cypriniformes; family Leuciscidae; genus Gila; species Gila orcuttii. Next base: position 61,702,263 of record JAPDVR010000003.1, on the reverse strand, counting down.
TAAAGAAGTGATGAGTTCCTCTGCTAGCTGGCGGACTGATGAACTGCTGACAGCAGAATTGCTTCATTTTAAAATATATTTACAAATTAGATGGGAATTTGGCCAGTTTTCAATTGCACGCAAACAACACATCTGATCATCAACAGAACCAGTCAAATGAATGAGACTTATCACAGAATGAACTTGCAAACCAGTAAAATAATACATAAACAGCTATCTGAAATAACACATAATGTACAGTCGGACAGTCATCATAATATGAACCTGGACAGAAGAATCAGAACTGACTTAGATAATAAATATTGAGACACTGGCCCAAAAATTGTGGAGAAACAATGCATGTATCGTACATTAGCCTGATTACTACGTTGATACAATGTAGTAAAAAAAATAATAGATAACATTAAATATTGATTTGAGTTAAAATTATTTTATTACAGATCACCATATTGACAAAGTTTACTTTGATACAAATCAATTGGACAAGATACAAGACAAACAGTGTATTAGTCTTTCAGCATATACTCAAATGATCTTCTACACAGCAAAAACTCCAGTGTTAAATTAACTCTCCTGGGAGTTTATATGGCTCCAGACTCAAGAGTGTTAAAGTTAATGAGATAATTAAGTGATTAATTGAGTGATGATTGGCCATTATTGAAGACACCTGATGTTAACAAGCAGAATCACCAAAGGAGAAAATAAAAAAAATTAAGCCGCCATTATGGTGATCAGTGTTTGCTTTAGTTGGGCTCTTGACCCTTAAACAATGATTATATCAATTTTGTTCGACTGATGTAGTTGAGTTATAACTGCCAGATGAACATTGAGAAAAGGTGATCAGGTGGTGTCGGTTATGTTTTGATGCGATCATCACTTGACTTGAATAACCAAAGTCATTTAGAATGTCTTTACCTTGTTAATTACAGAAACACTGTGATTCTATAGCAAACAAATATCAGCATTTTCAATTTAATTTAAAATATTTCTTAAAAGTTGTTCTGATCGGAAGTCTTTGAAAAATATTTTATAATTTTGTTTAGACACACTGACATCAATAATCAGCCTGTGAATCTCAACAATGGTGACAGTACTAAAGCATGTTGCAGTGCATTCTGGGTGCCACCAATCACAACTCATTCATAGCTCCCATCATGCATTGCAGTATGAATAAATTATGATCTGATTTATCTCAGTAATTTCCTTTTTCCTAATTGAATATTTTGCTTGTCACCATTGTTGAGATTAATACACTGATTATAGATGTCTGTATGTGCCTAAAAGAAATACTTATTTAAAAAGAACAACTTTTAGGAAATCCTAAGGATTAAATTGAAAATTTTGGTTATTATGCTGTAGAATCACTGTGATGCTGTAATCACCAACATTAGTCTTAGTCAGAGATTAGGCTCTAAATGAGCTCAGAGAGTGAGGTCCAATTATGATTATATAAAAACAAAACCAACACCATCAAATCACCTTTTCTCTTTGTTCAGCTGCCTGTTCACCACTCAGTTTCGGCAGCCAACCAAAATCTAAAGTTAAATTCTTTAGGGTCAAGAGCCCAACTAAAGCAAACATTGATCACCAAAATGGTGACTTAAATTTGTGATTTTCTACTTCAGTGATTCTGCTTGTTAACATCTGGTGTCTTCAATAATGACCAATCATCACTCAATTAATCACTAATTATCTCATTAACTTTAACTCTGCTTCAGTGTTAATTTAACACTCTTGAGTGTGGAGTCATATAAACTCCCAGGAGAGTTAATTTAACTCTGGAGTTTTTGCTGTGTACAAACACAAAAAATAAAGTCAGATGATCTGTGAGCTTTTAATTATTAGCCTACAGTTTTTTTATTCCAGTTTTGCTACATAAACAAACAAACAAACAAATAAATCATCTCAAAAAAGAAAGAATTATTTGAGGAAGAAAGAAAGAAAATAGAAAGAAATATTCAGTAAAACACACATTACATTTAGAAAACAAAACTTGACATTATAGGATTGAATCTAAGTAAAATATGTCAGATGATATAAGTTGCAATGTTGACTTCAAAATCAGTTTGAAAATATTATAGACAAGTGTAGGTCATGAAGAAAAATATGACCCCGTCCATCACTCAAATTGGCATCATGTGGGATATCTTCTTTCCCTTTAAAATGCTTGTATAAGCGGGTCTGTGTCGTTGCCCCATTAGTGCATCCTCACTTTAGAGCAGAAGAATTCACTGCAATGCAGCAGCAGGACACTGAGCATGCTGATCTTCTGTTTGGACTCGGAGTTAGGGATTTTTATTAGCCTACATAATATCGTTTTCCCCTCATGCTAGCTTTTTATTATTATTAGCCTATTATTCAGAAATAAGACAAAAATGCCATTATGACAAAAACAAACTTACTTTCAGAACAAATACACCGCATGAAGTGCCACCCATTTATCGACAGCACTTTAAAAAGAGATGTGGTAAAAAGCAACACACATCATGTGCTGATGGTATTTTGACATATGTTGTGTAGATTTCTAACACGTAGTTACATTTTCACACGCAAACTGCAAACACAGCAAAATCCCCAGTATGTACACTCTCGGTGTACATATAGGTCCAACTACAGGATGTTAAAAATGAACTCTGAAGCAGTGTTGAAGTTAATGAGATAATTAAGTGATTAATTAAGTGATGATTGGCCATTAGTTGTGACACCCGATGTTAATAAGAAGAATCATTGAAGGAAAGAGAAACAACAAGAACAGAAAAAAGAGAAACACAAGAACTACTGACTTCGAGCCATTACACATTATTGTACTTATTATTACCAGTGTATTTCTGTCATACATCTACACACATTCTTATTTGTATTGAACAGAAGTTTAGATGGTAATGTTTTATGGAATGTTTCCTTTCATGTCACCATTATGGCGATCAGTGTTTGCTTTAGTTGGGCTCTTGACCCTTTGGCTTTTAACATTAGTTTTTCTCTGGCTGCTCCAACTCTGTATTTGTAAAGCACATGTGTTACTGCAAGAGAAACCATTACATGTGCTGTGTTTCCCGAGAGCATCGTAAGCCAAATTTGTTCGTACAGACCTTTGGTTGCAGTTGTTCTACGATCAGGTTTGGCTTAAAATGCTTTTGGGAAAACAGCCCAGGTCATGATGGTTATGTTAAAAATGATGAAATTAAATATTGTAGTGTCCTGCTTCACTCAATCAGCATTATAAACTGATTATACAAAGGTTCTATTTATTTTCATTACAGTAGTTCATTCCAGCAGTGCTTTACTAATTTGAAGGTTTTAAAATCTCACACAGATATCAAGAATCTACATATGAATCTCAACAATGGTGACAATCACACAATAGATTCATGTTGCAGTGCATGATGGGAGCCACCAATCAAAATGCATCCATGGCTCCCACAATGCATTGGAGTATGAATAAATTATGCAGCTGAATTTCCTGTAATTTTCATTGTTTTTCCTGTTTGTTTTTATTTTGCTATTGTTTTGTTATGACTTTAATAGCTTGTTTTGTGATTTACAGAGTTGATCTGTGTGTCACTAGTTTGTTTATTGTCACCATTGTTGTGATACATATGCTGATTCTTGATGTTTGTGTGTCTAAACACAAGAGCTCAATTGACTTTTCAAAATTGTTGTTGGATCTCAAACTGTAGAATCTCAGGGCTTCAATCACCAATACTAAAACACAACATCACTCATATAGTCAAAGACTTAGACTCTGAATGACATCAGTGAATCAGGTCACCACGTGATGATAATGTCATCATCACAACATATTGTTAGCAGGTTTTCTCAGCAGTAACAAATGTGTTTTATAAACACAATGTTGGAGCAGCCAGAGAAAAACGGACAATAAAAAAGGTAAAGGGTCAAGAGCCCAACTACAGCTAACACGGACCACCATAATGGTGGCTTGAAATGAAAAATTCCATAAAACATTGCCGTCTAAACTTCTGTTGATTCTCAATAACTTTTGTAGATGTATGACAGAAATAAAGTCACACTGGTAATAATAAGTCCAATAATGTGTAATGGCTCGAAGTCAGTAGTTCTTGAGTTTCTCTTTTTTTCTGTTCTTGTTGTTTCTCTTTCCTTCAATGATTCTGCTTATTAACATCGGGTGTCACCACTAATGGCCAATCATCACTTAATAGACCTTTTACGCAAAAACCGGAAATACGTCAAGGAAGCGTAAACCCATTTCCGGTGTAAGCTTTGTTGACGGAGAAATGGCAGCTAACGTTACAGTGTTTTCGACTAGCCTGACTAGTCTTCCGAAGTTCACCAGCGCCGATGTGGCGAAGAGTGTGGAGATACATTCGTCCACTAAAGGGAACAAGTTGGACAAGGGATATAAATTCTTCCATGAAGAGTTTATCCACAATTACCAAGGTAAGAAACGAAAAAATTGCTGTAGCTAGCTTTAACCATATCACCGGTTATATCTCTGTTAACGTTAACTGTAAAGTAAGTAATGGTAAATCTTAGGTGTTGTGAATTTGTAATATAAGGTATAACACATCGCAGTGAATATGTTGTGTGTATGTTTAAGTGAGATGGCATGAGATAACATAACAAGAAGTAATTTGATGAAGTTGTAACTTACTAGGTAAATGTGAAATGTTACTGACTTAACGTTAAGAAGTAAAGTTGTGTATTTCTATGTGAGATAACACGTAATATTTTCTTGTTGCATGCGGTAGTATCAAATATACTCCAGGGACAGGTTGTAGTGAGAGGTAGATGCTTCAGGTCAATGAGGAAGAGCGAGGAGCCTCACAAACTGGAGGTTTGACTATAGACAGAATGCCGGTTGGCAAAAGTTCAGAAAGTTGCCCGTTCTTGCGTTCACTCTTCTTGCTGCGGTTGCGGCACTTTCTTCACTTACTATTTCTTTACTGAAAGTTATAGTGTCATGTTATTGTGAACATTGATGTGACTGCGTAAGTATGACTTCAGTGTAACCTATTTAATTTGTTATTGTGTCTAGATCTCACTGGAGGCAGAAAGTGCCACTGCCAACCTGAAAGCTTTCTCCTGCAGTTGTGCGGCTGGTAAAGGATTCTGCAATCACGTAGTTGCTATCCTGTACCAGACCGCACATTATTCACAGCTGCACAGCAAAAACTCCAGTGTTAAATTAACTCTCCTGGGAGTTTATATGGCTCCAGACTCAAGAGTGTAAAGTGTTAAAATATGAGTGTTAAATTAACACTCAAGAGTGTTAAAGTTAATGAGATAATTACGTGATTAATTGAGTGATAATTGAGCATTATTGAAGACACCTGATGTTAACAAGCAGAATCACTGAAGGAGAAAATCACAAATTGTACGTCACCATTATATAGATCAGTGTTTGCTTTAGTTGGGCTCTTGACCCTTTTATTTTTTTTCTTGAGATATTGTTTGTCTGTTGTTATTCAGTTATAGCAGCCAGATGAACAAAGACAAAAAGTGATTGGATGGTGTTGGTTATGTTTTGACATAATCATGTTGTGATTTGAAAATCTAAATTTACTGAGATAGTTTAACTTGTTAATTACAACTGCTCTGTGATTCTACAGCATAGGACTTTCAGTGCTTTTAATATAATCAAAAATATCTAAAAAACTTAAAAACAATATTTTATTTAGAAACACAGACATCAATAATCAGACTGTGAATCTCAACAATGGTGACAATAATAAAGCATGTTGCAGTGCATTCTGGCAGCCACCAATCACAACTCATTAATGGCTCCCATCATGCATTGCGGTATGAATAAATTATGATCTGAATTGTCTATATAATTTACTTTTCCTAATTGAATAATCTGCTCGTCACCATTGTTGAGATGCATAGATTGAATCTTGATGTCTGTGTGTGCCTATAAAGACTCTTTTATTTTTGAAAACAACTTTTAAGAAATCCTTTGTATTATATAGAAAATTCTAGATCTTTGACGTGTAATCAATGATGTTGTAATTAACAACATGTATCTATGTCACAAGATTCTTAATAAGTTCAGTGATCAAGTTCATATGATGATTACATCATAACATAATCAACAAGGTCAAATCACTTTTTTCCTTTGTTCACCTGGCTGTTACAACTAAATAACAACAGACAAACAAATTCTAAAGTTAATAACATAAGGGTCAAAAGCCCAACTAAAGCACACACTGATCTCCATAATGGTGACGTACAATTTGTGATTTTCTCCTTCAGTGATTCTGCTTATTAACATCAGGTGTCTTCAATAATGCTCAATCATCCCTCAATTAATCACGTAATTATCTCATTAACTTTAACACTCTTGAGTGTTAATTTAACACTCATATTTTAACACTTTACACTCTTGAGTCTGGAGCCATATAAACTCCCAGGAGAGTTAATTTAACACTGGAGTTTTTGCTGTGTGGGTCTGCAGGCTGTTCCACCCCCCTTGGCCTGCACTAGTGGCTTGCAGAGATGGCACAGACCAAGAACACAGGTGGGTTTGTGATAAACATGTCATATGATTTAAGAACTGATGCGTATCTATAACAACTGTAAATTATTATAAAAACACCACCAGAAGTGACTACAGTACAGACTGTAACTGTTTTTTGTCTTTTACTTTTAAGGGAATCCATCCTGAACCTGTTAGTGAGCTGGTGGTGCAAAAGCCCAAAACAGTGGGCAAGAACGGTCTGAGGTCCACATTGTACAAGGCATATACAGGTGATTAACTTGTTAACTGGTTGATTGTTGCTTTGTGAGAGTAAGTTATTTTTTTTTTAAATGTTATGACTAACATCATTATGGTTACCGCAGATACAATAAATAAAATGTAAATGTAGTTAAGCACTCATGTCTAAATTTTCTTTTGTGTGACCAATAATCTTGTGTATCTCTTTGCTCTTTTGTCTAGGACCACTGCCAGATCCATATATGATGGCATCTGGAAGTAAATTAAGCCAGGTGCAGCCCCAGTCTCTCATGGCTGTTGTATTGGATGGGGTTTCTGAGATGGAGCTGACGCCATCTAGATTTGGGTCTGTCCCTCGTGGATCTCCCATGTCCTATCACTGTCCACCCAAGAAGTCCAGTGACCTTATCCTACACCACATGGCTCCAGAATTTCCGTCCCTTCCTCTGATGCAGCACACTTTTCCCAGGTTGCATTTCGTCCCGACCTTACATCAGTTGATGCATCTCCAGTCTCTAGAAGTGTCACCGCAGCTGTCCAGCGAGATAGCCAAAGAAACTCAGCAGCAGTCCAAATGTCCTGCGTGGACACAGCTACGGCGACCAAGGCTGACTGCCAGTCGTTTTTGGGAAGCTTGTTGTAGTAGGGCGTGTCGTGCAGAGGAGGAGTCTGCAGCTATTCAAATGATCAGAGGCTCCACAAAGCAAACAGCTGCAATGAAGCGTGGTCTACTGGTGGAGCATGAAGTGCTGGCAAACTACGCTGAAACTATGCGAGTTAATGTGCTACCAGCAGGATTCGTCATTCACCCTAACGCACCACATCTCGGGGCCAGTCCAGACGGTCGGGTGTATGACCCTTCAGAGTCGCCTCCTTTTGGCCTGGTTGAGGTGAAGAGCAGCACAAAAAATGATCCATCTCAGGTTGCTCACCTCAAGGTGCAGGAAGGCCACGCCACTTTGAGGCGTTCACATAAATACTACTGGCAGGTTCAGGGCCAACTGGCAATCACAGGACTGACATGGTGTGACTTTGTTACCGATACCCTATCAAATTTAACTGTGGAAAGAATTTGGCGTGATGACTCCTTCATAGCGGAAATGAAAGAGAAATTAGATGTATATTATTATGGCACATACATGAATGCATACCTTGAATTCCACTAATCTTGTCTTTACCAATCAGTTTTGCCTTCTGTCTTACTGTTGACGAACTAATGTTATTTTTTATTGTAAATGTTTGGTGTTTTTCCACTAATCTTGTCTTTATTAATCAGTTTTGCCTTCTGTCTTACTGTTGATTAACTAATGTTATTTTTTATTGTAAATGTTTGGTGTTTTTCCACTAATCTTGTCTTTATTAATCAGTTTTGCCTTCTGTCTTACTGTTGATTAACTAATGTTATTTTTTATTGTAAATGTTTGATGTTATTTATTAAATAAGTTATTAATCAGTTGATGTTACACATACCAAAAAATTAAAGGATGCATCATTTTGACCAAAATTGTTTTAATTGTTCATCTAATGTTTTAGTGAAATCAGTCACATTTCAACAGAAAAATATTACGGATAAAACAATTATATTTAATTTGATGTTTAAGAATGTGGGAACACTAAATTATTTACACATTATACATTTACATACAAAACATTAATTCATTCACTCTTCAAAACAATAAGGTCCTTGATAGTTTGCTAAAACACAGCAGTTAAGCCAGATCTGATTCACACTGCCAATCAGTGTGAGCGGCACAGGAGAGTCCCAGATGTGAAAGGACTTTACCCTACCGATCACTCTCTCCACTATAATTCTGAGGCGGGCAATGGCTTGGGTTTGTTCTGTTTCCTCTTTGCTGAATTGAGCTGAACGCTTAAAAGGTGGAATGATGAGCTTAGCTCCAACGTCAGCAAGGAGGTCTTGAATGAGGAACCCTTTGTCCACCATGATGTCGTCTCCTGGCTCCAGCAAGGGAAGGACTCCACTGATCCTGGTGATCTCCTTATCTGAGATGCACCCGGTGTACAGGGGTGAGACAAATGTCACCAAGCCATTGGGAGCAACTCCAATCAGGCCTTTCAATGTCGTCCTGTTTTTGTAGCTCGAAAATGTTTCTGACTGTAAGGTCAGGGATGAGGCTGTCTCCAGGGCAATTTCTGTGCAGTCCAGTATCACTCTGACATTGGGACAGTACCTCTGGAATTTAAGGGGCATAGTGGACTTAACCTTTTCCCTGCTTATCCAGATGGGAAGTGAGCTCAGCATCATAAAAAGATAATTGGCCCAGGTGATGGTAACCCTGCTGACCCTGGCAATGCTCACATTAAACATGTCAGCAATGAGCTGTTCCTTCATGCCAACAGCAACCCGCATGGAATACATCAAGAACTCATCTATTAATGGCATGATGCGTGGTGGGCTGGGATCTTGGCAGCCTTCCTCCCCTGCCCTCTTTGCTTTGGTCCAGTACACCAGTCTAAGGGCAGATGGTGCAATCGACTCCCAAAAAATTGTAAAAACCCTCTCGGATGGAAATTTGGTGTAGAAACGAATTTGGTCGCCTGATGAACAGTATCGGCTGAAGAGAGTAGGAGGTGGTAGGTCAGTGTTTTGCAACATGGCTTCTAAATCATGGATGTAATCCAAAGCCTCGTCCAGAGCACCTATAAAGATAAATAAATTAAAAAACAGTCTTAACATATTTATGCTACCTTTCAACACAACACAGAACAGTAATCATGTCATGTCAACTCTTAAATGACATCACTGCAGAAATAATGTCATTCAGAGCATGCCCCCTACAGCTAGACAGCATGAGACTATGTTACAGTTACAGATGTAGACTAACATTAGTTAAATAAAAATACGTGTTTGTAATGTTAAGAGAGAAAAACTCAACTGCAAATAACAAATCCAATTACTGTGTGCACCAGTGGAGTTTTGCTGGCATCCAATGGGGAAAATCTGTTACTGCACCCAAACAAAATACTACCACTCATTTTTTGAGATACCAATCTCACATTTGGAACACAACTTATTTAGATTTATGGCTTTGATTTTCTAGCCGTTTTAGGGTTATACTCGTTTCATTAAATATATATTTTATATAAAATAATGTTCATAAACTTAAACCTATATAACTTTTTTTTTTATTTACTTTTTTTTTTTTTTACTTTAGCAATAATCTGCCACGGATCTTCTTTAAAATGAGACCAAAAATAAGTCTGTGCTCCCAAGTAGTTTTTTGACACGGACATTTTTGTCCTCTATGTACCCATGTGTAACTTTTTTTTAATTGATACACAAGGGTTAAGTTGTTCAGTTAGAAATGCATTTATCACACGAATGCATTTATCCATTAACGGTACACATAGTTGACTAGCGTTAACGTACTAAACACATTATGAACAATCTTACCTGCAGGTGGGTGTGTCACGTAGTCGTGATCCATCCTTACTGCCTTAGCCACCATGGTGCTATCTTCACCTTCACAGCATAGCTGGACAGACTGACGTTTGAAGGTTCTGTCTTATACTGACTCCCTTCTCAAAGGAGCAGTATAATTGTTCCAAGGGAATAGGCTCGGGACAACACCACTCTTCAGGCGACGAACGACGCAGCCACCAACGTAATCATCCGGAGCGAAGTGCCGGCTGCAGACATAGGTGCTACCTCTTTTTATATCAAAACTGTTCCCTTCCTCTCTTCGGATCGCCTGTATCCATTTGGGTTTCAGGTTTGGATCCACGGGAAAAGAATGAAATGAAAGGTAGGGCTGTTTTTGGGTGGAAGACGAACAGCCTGGAACACAACAGAAACTGCGACTCTTCGACTCTGCCATTTTTCGTATCTGCCGCTACGATAACAGGAAGTTCTAATACACTTCATTGACGTATTTCCGGTCAAAAAATGCGGAAGTGCGTAAAAGGTCTATTAATCACTTAATTATCTCATTAACTTCAACACTGCTTCAGTGTTCATTTTTAACATCCTGTAGTTGGACCTATATGTACACCAGGAGTGTTAATTTAACACTGGGAAGTTTGCTGTGCACTACATGTGTTAAATTCTACACAACATGTGTTGTCCCTGATCACACATACAACATGTGTTAAAATCTACACAACATTTGTTGTCCCTGAGCACACACACTACATGTGTTAAAATCTACACAACATGTGTCATCTTTAACATCTCTTTTTACACGTTGTGTTGTTTTTTTCACATGATTTTATAAGAGTGCGTTGACACTCACCATCACTGTGAATGGTATGTAGTGTTTGCTATGTTTGTCAAACAAACAGGTTTGAGTAAATAAACATTATTTTTATACAATATTTTGACAGTTGCAACATTTTAATCTAATTCAAAGTGCAACCTTGGTTAACTGTTTTCGTTTCATGAACTTTTGTCAAAAGCAGCATTATCAATCAAGTGTTGAAGCGTGAATAACTGAATAATGTACAGTACAGTGAGTCTGTCCAGTTGAGCTTGAAACATTGAAACAAGTCTGGTACTTTGTGTGCACATGCATTCTGTACTCGACTATTGATTAAATTATTAATATTTTTGCATCTGCCCCTTTCGCTTTATTTTTTTTAAATGACACAATATGTGTGTTAAAATGACTTACACATTTATTTGTGTTAAATTTGACACAACATGTGTTGTCCCTGAGCACACTCACTATATGTGTTAAAACTTACACAACATGTGTCATTTTTAACACAACTCTTTTTAGAGTGTGTGAGCTATGTTGACTGTCCACCTGGATACATTGCAGCCTCATTTTCTGACGAAGGCACTGAAAAGGCAAGACATCCTCTCCCCTCCTACTTCAGCTGCAGTCTTAAGTCCCTTGTAAGAAGCCCAAACTTAACAGCAGAGGGTGATATTCCAAGCTTCACTTCACTTATAGAGGACTAGTGAGAAGAAAGGGAAAAAAAGCAAAATAAGAAAATGGCCACTTTTAAATTGCATAAAGCGGAGCCCAAAGACGTGCCTGACATATTGCGAATGATAAAGGTAGATTTCTTGTTTATGCATATGGATATTTTATAGTAAGGTAAGAATATGCTTATACGTTTATTTGGTGTTCTGTCACACGGAATCATATTACAACAACGTCTATTCTGATTTTTATAGTAATGTTAAATTGTTTGAAATCAGTTTAATGACATTGATGAATTATCCAATATATGACCCTGCTTATGGCAAGCCGTTTTAACATTTAATCATTTAAATCTACGTCTCTATTTTCATGCCACTAGTATTTATGTAGTAGCTACTAGTGCTTATTCTTTATAAGTACTAGTGCCTTTTCTTTAGATACTACTGCTTATTCTTTAGGTACTAGTACCTTTTTAAAGATACTAGTACTTATTCCTTAGATACTAGTCCTCATTTATTAGATATTCATTAGATTCTAGTGCCCATTAAATTGGTACTAGTACTTATTTATTATATACTATTACTAATTCATTAGTTACTACTTATTAGATATTACTAATTCATTAGTTATACTTATTATTAGATACTAGTACTTATTCATTACTAGTACTTATTCATTAGATACTAGTACTTATTTCGATAGTGACTATATCTATTGAACAAGTACAAGTACTTAATGGAATAGATAGTATCTAAAAAAATAAGTACCAGTAGCATGAAATTAGAGACTAGTAGGTTTAAATGATTAAATGTTAAAACGGCTTGCCATACCCTGCTTGAAAACAAGCCCTAGGCCTGGGGGCCCATCAACTACAGAAGATGTTCAACATAGTTCAAGAAGCCTTTTTTCTTTACTATCTTCTGTAGGAACTCGCCAAGTATGAAGAAATGGAAGACCAAGTTATATTAACTGAGAAAGGTGAGACAACTCTATGTCAAATGTGAAAACTCATCAATAGTTTGCCCACAGTGACAAGTTTTGTTTTTTAGATCTGCTCGAGGATGGATTCGGAGAACACCCGTTTTACCACTGCCTGATAGCAAAAGTGGCAGCCGAGCATCAGAAAGCCGAGGGTAAAACACCAAGATGATCTTTAATGAACTGTTGAATTGCTGAGTATAGTCTGTTCTTGAATGTGAAACGTTTGATCAGAAGTTACGTCCTAAAAAAGGTTTTCTTACATTCCTTGTTTAACATTCATACACAAGTAATGCAATTGTGTAAGACACCAGTGTTCACACTTATAGGTTATTCTGTGATTGGATTTGCCATGTACTACTTCACCTATGATCCTTGGATTGGCAAACTGCTGTATCTTGAAGATTTTTATGTAATGAGAGAGTACAGAGGTAAGGATGTGTTATTAAGGGTGACTAAACTGCAGGCATTTCCTCAATCCCCCTGACTAATTTCATACTTTACAGGTTTTGGAATTGGGTCTGAAATCCTGAAAACCCTAAGTTATGTATGTTACCGGTCTTCATCTGTTGCACACATCATTAAAGACACTTATCCATACACATGTTTTAAAAATACAAAACACTGACACAAAATAGTATAAGCAAGTAGTTTCAAACTCAAAATAGACCAGGGATTATGTAAAAGTTTATGTTGTCTTTAGATTGTTTGTCGTTTTCACGCTACCATAAAGAGTTGTTTCCTCCTACAGACAGCGGTGAAGAATCGTTGCAGAAGCATGCATTTTATCGTGGCTGAGTCCAACAAGGCATCTATCGACTTTTACAAGCGACGTGGGGCTTTTGACCTCTCGCTGAAGGAGGGATGGCGACTTTTCAGGATTGATGAGGAGAATCTCCTGAAAACGTCTGCTGAAGAGGAAGCTGGCCCAAAGTTCCACTGTTCAATGAAGGAGTAGGGATGTCTCACAGCCATTTCTCAGTTTAAAAAAAAGACTTTAATGACTTAAAATGTTTTAGACACAGTGTATTAATCATGTTAACATAACAATTTAGTCTTGAGAGTTATAGCAGTATAGTCATAGTTTGCATGTCAGATTAACTTATTAATAGTATTTTATTCATTGAATGCAATGAAAATAAATGAAAAATCTATATTATATGTATATAGTATATTATATGCATAAGATAATATCTTCAGGCATTCCTCCCACAACAAATGTGCAAGTCATAACGATAAAAGAGTAAAAGCAACAAAGAAATAAATAAAACACTTGTAAGGAATGATAGTGTTTATGATTTACCTTGGATACGAGCGAGAGTGAGCCTGCAGTGTATTTGTGCATTGCGTGTGGAGTCAGGGCAACACATTTGGAAATCCACTGTCTCCTCAAAAGAGTCCTTTTGCACGCAACAGAAGTCCACTTTATGGCGCCGGAAACAAACGCGCTCAGACCCCAGCAAACAGTGTTTAATGCAATTCTGAAAGGGACTGGTAACCAGTGCAGAGAACATAGGATTGGGGTAGGGCTGGGCGATATATCGCACGATATTGTTATGCGCATCTCGTCAGTAAAAAGCCGGTTACTTGATTAGTAATAAATCACCATCACCTGCTTTCAGATAGAGCGGCATTTACTACACAGAGCCGTAGTTCACTGACAACTTGAGCCATATCGCATCAATATCTCGGACGTATCGCCAGCGATAACTAATGTGATATGGCTCAGCTTGTCAGTTAACTACGGCTCTTCGTACACAGCAAAAACTCCAGTGTTAAATTAACACTCCTGGGAGTGTATATGACTCCACACTCAAGAGTGTTGAAGTTAATGAGATAAATAAGTGATTAATTGAGTGATGATTGAGCATTATTGAAGACACCTGATGTTAACAAGCAGAATCACTGACGGAGAAAATCTAAAATTGTAAGCCACCGTTATGGCGATCATTGGTTGCTTTAGTTGGGCTCTTGACCCTTATATTATTAACTTTAGATTTTGTTTGGCTGTTGTTTTTGAGTTATAACTGACAGATGAACAAAGAAAAAAAATTGAATCTTATTGTTTTGGTTATATTATGACAATCATCAGTTGAACTTAATGTTTGTGATTTATGCTGTTGGTTACAGTATAACTGTGATTCTGCATAAATATCCAGAATTTGAGATATAATAAAGGATTTCTTAAAAGTTGTAAAAAAAAAAAAAAAAAAAATCTGTCTTATAGCCACACACAGATATCAAGATTCAGTCTATGCATCTCAACAATGGTGACGAGCAGAATATTCAATTAGGGAAAGTAAATTACATAGACAATTCAGATCATAATTTATTCATACCACAATGCATGATGGGAGCCATTAATGAGTTGTGATTGGTGGCAACAAGGATTATTATTGTCACCATTGTTGAGATTCACAGGCTGATTATTGATTTCTGTGTTTCTAAGAAAAACTCATTTGAAAGTGTTTTGATCAAAACGATGTAAATGAAATATTTTGGATTATAAGGAAAATACTGATTATCATACGCTGTACAATCACAAAGCTGTTGCTACCAAGTTAAACCAAATCATCTTGAATAAGTTTCATTTTTCAGAACACAGCATGATTTTTTTCAAAACATAATCAACACTATCAGATCACACTTTTCTTAGTTCATTTGACTGTAGTAAATCAATAACAGCAGACAAACCAAATATAAAGTGAAAGTATAAGGGTCAGAGTCCAACTAAAGCAAACACTGATCGCCATAACGGTGGCTTACAATTTTAGATTTTCTCCTTCAGTGATTCTGCTTGTTAACATCAGGTGTCTTCAATAATGCTCAATCATCACCAAATTAATCACTTAATCATCTCATTAAACTTTAACACTCTTGAGTGTTAATTTAACACTCATATCTGCATCATATCTTCCATCTGAAAGCAGGTGAAGGTGATTTACTACTAATCAAGGAACCGGCTTTACTGATTAGATGCGCATAACAACATTGTGCGATATATCGCCCAGCCCTACTTCCCACGGACGTTGTAGTTTGTCAACAAAGGATACAATTTATGTTTGATTATGTTCCTGAAAATTACAATCGTAATTTAGGTCTCTGTGCTGCGCATTTAACGAAAGACAGCTTCCAGAATCTCCTCGAATTCAATGCCAGATTCAACAAGAAACTGTTACTAAAACATGAAGCAGTTCCAACTTTAAAACCAGAGGCAGCAGTTGTTGGGACACAACCTGTAAGTAGGCTAAGACTTAATAATTTTAAATGTATAATTTCAGACGTAATGTTTTAGTTTTATCAAATGCCAGCGCTGGCTTTATAGCCACTTAGTTATGCTATTTCGTGTCTACGACAAACGCGTACAAACATTTTGGACATGAATTTTGTACACAGCAAAATTCCCAGTGTTAAATTAACACTCTTGGTGTACATATAGGTCCAACTACAGGGTGTTAAAAATGAACTCTGAAGCAGTGTTGAAGTTAATGAGATAATTAAGTGATTAATTAAGTGATGATTGGCTATTAGTGGTAACACCCGATGTTAATACGCAGGAGGAATCATTGAAGGAAAGAGAAACAACAAGAACAAAAAAAAAGAGAAACTCAAGAACTACTGACTTCGAGCCTTTACAAATTATTGCACTTATTATTACTAGTGTGACTTTATTTCTGTCATACATCTACAAAAGGTATTGAGATTCAACAGAAGTTTAGACGGCAATGTTTTATGGAATTTTTTATTTCAAGCCACCATTATGGTGGTCAGTGTTAGCTGTAGTTGGGCTCTTGACCCTTTACCTTTTTCATTGTCCGTTTTTCTCTGGCTGCTCCAACATTGTGTTTATAAAACACATTTGTTACTGCTGAGAAAACCTCCTAACAATATGTTGTGATGATGACATTATCATCAGGTAGTGACCTGATTCACTGATGTCATTCAGAGTCTAAATCATTGACTATATGATTGATGTAAAGTTTTAGTATTGGTGATTGTTGCCCTGAGATTCTACAGTTTGAGATCCAACAACAATGTGAACAATTTTGAAAATTCACTTGAGCTTTTGTGTTTAGACACACAAACATCAAGAATCAGCATATGTATCACAACAATGGTGACAATAAACAAACTAGTGACACACAGATCAACTCTGTACATCACAAAACAAGCAAAATTACAGTCATAACAAAACAATAGCAAAATAAAAACAAACAGGAAAAACAATGAAAATTACAGGAAATTCAGCTGCATAATTTATTCATACTCCAATGCATTGTGGGAGCCATGGATGCATTTTGATTGGTGGCTCCCATCATGCACTGCAACATGAATCTATTGTGTGATTGTCACCATTGTTGAGATTCATATGTAGATTCTTGATATCTGTGTGAGATTTTAAAACCTTCAAATTAGTAAAGCACTGCTGGAATGAACTACTGTAATGAAAATAAATAGAACCTTTGTATACTCAGTTTATAATGCTGATTGAGTGAAGCAGGACACTACAATATTTAATTTCATCATTTTTAACATAACCATCATGACCTGGGCTGTTTTCCCAAAAGCATTTTAAGCCAAACCTGATCGTAGAACAACTGCAACCAAAGGTCTGTACGAACAAATTTGGCTTGCGATGCTTTCGGGAAACACAGCACATGTAATGGTTTCTCTTGCAGTAACACATGTGCTTTATAAATACAGAGTTGGAGCAGCCAGAGAAAAACTAATGTTAAATAGCAAAGGGTCAAGAGCCCAACTAAAGCAAACACTGATCGCCATAATGGTGACATGAAAAGAAACATTCCATAAAACATTACCATCTAAACTTCTGTTCAATACAAATAAGAATGTGTGTAGATGTATGACAGAAATACACTGGTAATAATAAGTACAATAATGTGTAATGGCTCGAAGTCAGTAGTTCTTGAGTTTCTCTTTCTTCTGTTCTTGTTGTTTCTCTTTCCTTCAATGATTCTTCTTATTAACATCAGGTGTCACCACTAATGGCCAATCATCACTTAATTAATCACTTAATTATCTCATTAACCTCAACACTGCTTCAGTGTTCATTTTTAACACCCTGTAGTTGGACCTATATGTACACCGAGAGTGTACATACTGGGGATTTTGCTGTGTTTGCAGTTTGCGTGTGAAAATGTAACTACGTGTTAGAAATCTACACAACATGTGTCAAAATACCATCAGCACATGATGTGTGTTGTTTTTTACCACATCTCTTTTTAAAGTGCTGTCGATAAATGGGTGGCACTTCATGCGGTGTATTTGTTCTGAAAGTAAGTTTGTTTTTGTCATAATGGCATTTTTGTCTTATTTCTGAATAATAGGCTAATAATAATAAAAAGCTAGCATGAGGGGAAAACGATATTATGTAGGCTAATAAAAATCCCTAACTCCGAGTCCAAACAGAAGATCAGCATGCTCAGTGTCCTGCTGCTGCATTGCAGTGAATTCTTCTGCTCTAAAGTGAGGATGCACTAATGGGGCAACGACACAGACCCGCTTATACAAGCATTTTAAAGGGAAAGAAGATATCCCACATGATGCCAATTTGAGTGATGGACAGGGTCATATTTTTCTTCATGACCTACACTTGTCTATAATATTTTCAAACTGATTTTGAAGTCAACATTGCAACTTATATCATCTGACATATTTTACTTCTTTCTTCCTCAAATAATTCTTTCTTTTTTGAGATGATTTATTTGTTTGTTTGTTTATGTAGCAAAACTGGAATAAAAGAACTGTAGGCTAATAATTAAAAGCTCACAGATCATCTGACTTTATTTTTTGTGTTTGTAAAAGATCATTTGAGTATATGCTGAAAGACTAATACACTGTTTGTCTTGTATCTTGTCCAATTGATTTGTATCAAAGTAAACTTTGTCATTATGGTGATCTGTAATAAAATAATTTTAACTCAAATCAATATTTAATGTTATCTATTATTTTTTTTACTACATTGTATCAATGTAGTAATCAGGCTAATGTACGATACATGCATTGTTTCTCCACAATTTTTGGGCCAGTGTCTCAATATTTATTATCTAAGTCAGTTCTGATTCTTCTGTCCAGGTTCATATTATGATGACTGTCCGACTGTACATTATGTGTTATTTCAGATAGCTGTTTATGTATTATTTTACTGATTTGCAAGTTCATTCTGTGATAAGTCTGTTGATGATCAGATGTGTTGTTTGCATGCAATTGAAAACTGGCCAAATTCCCATCTAATTTGTAAATATATTTTAAAATGAAGCAATTCTGCTGTCAGCAGTTCATCAGTCCGCCAGCTAGCAGAGGAACTCATCACTTCTTTACTGATCACATTCATCAGAGGTAGAAAGTTCAGGGGTCAGAAAGTAAAAGTCCTGCCATATTTGTATTCCACCTACAGCAAAAACGCCAGTGTTAACTGAACTTTCCTGTGAGTTTATTTGGATCCAGACTCAAGAGTGTTAAAGTTAATGGGATAATTAAGTGAATAATTGAGTGATGGTTGACCATTATTGAAGACACCTGATGTTAACAAGCAGAATCACTGAAGGAGAAAGTCACATTTTAAGTCATCATTATGGTGATTAGTGTTTGCTTTAGTTGCACTCTTGACCATTAAACTGTTAATGTTAGTTTTTGTTTGACTGTTGTACCTGAGTTATAACAGTCAGCTGAACAACAAGGAAAGCTGATGATGTGATTAAGTTTCGACAATCTTCATGTGGCACAAAATTTATTTGTAGAGTTTACCCTTTTGATTACACAATATAACATTTTCAGTAACTTAGGGGGCTTTTACACTGGGCTCGTTTGCTGCGGTCCGAGCCCGGGCGCGATTGTTCCCGGCGCCCCCCGCAGCGTTGGTCTGGTTTCACACTCAACTTGATTCTATCGAACTCTGGTGCGTTTGCGTGCATCTTACGTCATTGCAAACGTGCACGGCGCATGATATAAAACACGACGCGGGTCAATATATTGTGTTTTTTATTTATTTGGTGCTATTATTCATAGCTGAGTAAACAACGCAGGTTAACTGTGTGTGTGTTTCACATAAGCTGTCTTTCCGCTGCTTGCAAATGGACTCTTTTGAGGAGACAGTGGATTTCCATTAATTTGTTGCCCTGATTGCACGCACTATGCGCGAATACACTGCAGACTCACTCTTGCTCGTATCCAGGGTAAATCTTCATCCCTTACGTGTGTTTTATTTAACTAAAAACATCATAATCGTCTAAAACGCATGCGCAGGATACTTTACTTCCTGAACAAGTGCGCACCCGAGTCCGTGTTGCTTTCACATACACGCGAATCGCAGCACGGTTCGGGAGCAACCGAACTCAGACCACCTTCTCCAGGTAGTCTCGGGTTCGGTACCCCAGTGCGCACCCGGGTCCCATGACAGCGTTCACATTAGCGATTTTTCATGCGAACCGTGCCCCGTTCCGAACTAAACTGTCAGTGTGAAAGCCCCCTTAATTATCCATAAGTTTTCCTAAAAGTTGCTCTTTTCAAAAGAAAAAAAAATTGGACACACAGACATCAATAATTAGCCTGTGAATCTCAACAATGGTGACAATTTTAAAGCATGTTGCATTGCATTCTGGGTGCCACCAATTAAAACTCATTCATGGCTCCCATCATTCATTGCTGCATGAATAAATAATGACCTTATTTTCAGCTGTTTGTCACCATTGCTGAGATTTATACGCTAATTCTTGATGTCTATGTGTGCCTACATAAAATGTTTGATGGATTTTTTTTTTAATTGATCGTTTGGATTTCATTGAAAAGGCTAAAAATGGTATGTTCTAAAATAACCGTGCTGCTAAAATCCATAAGGTATATTTAACCTAGAATTTATGCTCTTGATGAGTTAAGCAATTCAGGTCAATAAATGATTATGATAAAACACAACCAACACCATCAGATCACCTTTTCTATTTGTTCATCTGGCTGTTATAACTCACATACAGCAGCCACATGAAATCTTAAGTTAATGATGTAAGGGTCAAGAGCCCAGCTAAACCAAACACTGATCACCATAATGGTGACTTAAACATTCCGGTTTTCTCCTTCAGAGATTCTGCTTGTTAACATCAGGTGTCTTCAATAATGCTCAATCATCACTTAATTATTCACTTATCATTATCTTTAACACTGCTTCAGTGTTCATTTAACACTCTGCTCAGAGTTGATATAATTCACACTTCTCAGTGTTAATTTAACACTCTCAGTGTTAATTTAACACTGGGGATTTTGCTGTGTATATTCTCAGAAGGCGAAGCACTGCTACTTGGGCGGAGTGATTACCGCAGCACCTGAGACGCGCCGTGGTGAGGCATAGTTTACAATCATGGGTGTTTGCTGTATTGTAAAGAGCTGCGACAATAAACAGGGGAGACCAGGTAATACCATGATGTTTCATAGAATTCCAACCAAAAACGCTGAGCTGATGAATCAATGCTACTTGCTCTGGATATCGATCCAAACACACCGGAAGAGATCATTAAGGACCATCGTGTTTGCTCAGTACATTTCACTGAGAACGACTATTTTGAAAAAAATGGAATTTGCCACACGGACCATGAAGCGTATGCTGAAGGATACGGCCATCCCATCGATAGCACTGACAAGACAAAGTGGAGCGGCTGCGGTGGTAAGTGTTCCTTTATGTTTTTAGATGACTAGCCTAGTGCCATTAGCTGGATCTAATGTAACGTTAGTGATACTATTATATGAATAGGTAACTACTATTGAAGTTGTTCCCGGGCTCCATGTATCCCCTGTAATGTTAGTATTGTATTGTCATGAACGCGCTCTATCGCCCCAGTAACTAATGAGCGGAGCTGGAGGTGAGGCACGGTGATTTGTTCCAATCACCTGGAATCAAGCAATTCCAGGTGATTGGAACAAAATACTGAGGAGGACTTTTACTTTCTGAACCTGGACTTTACACCTCTCCATAGCAATGCCAAATGCCAGCCAAGAGTAAAGAAATAAACCAGAACTGGACCTTATCTGATCCACAAAATCTGTGTATTAAATATGGAGTCATTAACTGCTTGTTAACAGCCATAATTAAGCCTGTTAACAAGCAGAATCACTAAAGGAAAGAAGAGAAGAGAAAAAGAGACGAGCAGAAACTAGGGCTGCACAATTAATCGCACGATATTGTTATGCGCATCTAATCAGTAAAGCCGGTTCCTTGATTAGTAGTAAATCACCTTCACCTGCTTTCAGATGGACGATATGATGCAGATATGAGTGTTAAATTAACACTCAAGAGTGTTAAAGTTAATGAGATAATTAAGTGATTAATTTAGTGATCATTGAGCATTATTGAAGACACCTGATGTTAACAAGCAGAATCACTGAAGGAGAAAATCTCAAATTGTAAGCCACCGTTATGGCGATAAGTGTTTGCTTTAGTTGGGCTCTTGATCCTTATAATTTAAGCTTAAATTTTGTTTGTCTGCTGTTATTGATTTATTACAGTCAAATGAACAAAGACAAGTGTGATCGGATAGTGTTGGTTATGTTTTGACATAATCATGCTGTGATCTGAAAAATGAAACTTATTCAGATGATCTGGTTTAACTTGATAGCAACAGTTTAGTGGTTCTACAGCATATGATAACTGCATTTTTCTTATAGTCCAAAACATTTAATAAAAACTGTTCTGATCAAATCACTTTCGAATGCATTTATTTAGAAACACAGACATCAATAATCAGCCTGTAAATCTCAACCGTGGTGACAATAATAATCCTTGTTGCCACCAATCACAACTCATTAATGGCTTCCATCATGCATTGCGGTATGAATAAATTATGATCTGAATTGTCTATGTAATTTACTTTTCCTAATTGAATATTCTGCTCGTCACCATTGTTGAGATGCATTGACTGAATCTTGATATTTGTGTGTGCCTAAAAGAAAGATTTTTTTTTTTACAACTTTTAAGAAATTCTTTATATTATATCTCAAATTCTGGATATTTATGCAGAATCACAGTTATGCTGTAACTAACAGCATAAATCACAAACATTTAGTTAAAATGATCAATGTCAAAATATAATCAACACCATTCAATCATTTTTCTTCTTTGTTCATCTAGCAAGTATAACTCAGATACAACAGCCGAACAAATCTAAAGTTAACAATATAAGGGTCAAGAGCCCAACTAAAGCAACCACTCATCTCCATAATGGTGACCTGAAATTCCGGTTTTCTCCTTCAGTGATTCTGCTTGTTAACATCAGGTGTCTTCAATAATGCTCAATCATCACTCAATTAATCACTTAAATATCTCATTAACTTTAACACTCTTGAGTGTGGACTCATATACACTCCCAGGTGTGTTAATTTAACACTGGAGTTTTTGCTGTGTACAAAGAGCCGTAGTTAACTGACAAGCTGAGCCATATCGCATTAAATATCGCTGGCGATACGTCCGCGATATTAATGCGATCTGGCTCAGCTTGTCAGTGATCTACGGCTCTTTGTAGTAAATGCCGCTCCATCTGAAAGCAGGTGAAGGTGATTTACTACTAATCAAGGAACCGGCTTTACTGATTAGATGCGCATAACAATATCGTGCGATTAATCGTGCAGCCCTAGCAGAAACACAAGAACTACAACTGACTTCAGACACAGCCTTAGATAAAATCAACTGAAGAGAAAAGCAGACATTAAATCTGAAAATCTCATCAGAGGAGGATTAAACAACTCCACAAACAGCATTACCAGCTTTACTTATAACCACCTGACTTTATTTCTGTCAGACTTCTACAGAAGTTTTTATTGAGAATTAGCAGTGATTAGTGTTTCCATTAGTTGGGCTCTTAACTCTTAATGTGTCTTTGTCTTTTTTGGCCGTTGTGACAGTGTGTTTAGTCAAACACATTTGCAGCAGCATGAAGTGAAGTGAAGTGAGATCAGGTTATAATGGTTACCTGTTGATGGTTTTATAATTATCACGAAAGAACTTGATTCACTGAGGTATTTGCTTTTTAAAAAAAAAAAAAACATTGCTCAATGTTTATGAGTCCACACTCAGAGACTGTTAAATGAACACTGAAGCAGTGCTAAAGTTAATGAGATGATTAATTGAGTGATAATTGAGCATTATCAAAGACCCCTGATGTTAACAAGCAGAATCACTGAGGGAGAAAATCGTAATTAGTATGTTACCATTATGGAGATCAGTGTTTGCTTTAGTTGGGCTCTTGACCCTTAAATCAATAACTTCAGATTATTGTTTGGCTGCTGTACCAGAGGAGAGGTGGGAAATCCAGGGGCCAAAGAGTAAAAGTCCTGCCACATGTTTATTCCACTCATGAACTCAGTCAGCTGATTTCACTAATTAGTTCTCTCTCCTTTCTGAATTAGCAAATCCAGGTGATTGGAACAAAATACTGAGGTGGACTTTTACTTTCTGAACCTGGACTTTACACCTCTGCATAGCAATGCCACATGCCAGCCAAGAGTAAAGAAATAAACCAGAACTGGACCTTATCTGATCCACAAAATCTGTGTATATTAAAAATAGAGTAGTTTCAGACACAGTCTTAGATGAAATCACCTGAAGAGAAAAGAAGACAGAGGAGGATTAAACAACTCTACAAACAGCATTACCAGCTTCACTTATTACTAACCAGACTGACTTTATTTCTATCACATGTCTACAGAAGTTTTATTGAGAATTAACAGAGGTTTAACACTGTTTAATTTGAAGTCACCATAACAGTGATTAGTGTTTCCATTAGTTGGGCTCTTAACTTTAGTCGTTAAGTTTGTCGTTTTTGGCTCATGTGACAGTGTCTGTGTGTTTAGCACATTTGCGGCACCAAAGGAAGCTAAAGTGAAATGAGATAAGGTGATAATGGTTTCCTGTTGATGGATTTCTAATCATCATGAAATAGCCTGACTCACTGAGGTTATTTTAATGCAACAATTATGTTGTTCCACTAACATATTCAAATCACAAATCCTATGTTACTGCAGCATTAGATTCAGCAATATAACAATAGCTTTAAATCTTTTAACAAATACTAAGTAAAAGAAAAATTGGCCTGCACTGACACACACGGATATCAAAAAGCAGTGTATGAATCTCAACAATGGTGACAATCACAAAAATTTTGATAAACAGATCAATTCAGAACGTCACTGAAAGGCTACTAAATCACAAAACAACAGCAAACAATAAATGCAAATATTTAGTATCAAACAAAATTATAGGACAATTCAGCTGCATAATTTATTCATGTTGCAATGCAAGATGGGAGTTTTGTATTATGCTGGTACCCAGCATGCATTGCAGCAAAATACTTTTTGAGTGTCACCATTGTTGAGATTAATTTAGTTTTTTTGTGCTCATGTTTCTTAAACTATTTTAACCTATTGTTATAATATTGCTGGATCTTATACTGCATTTTGTGATGTGAAAAAAATATATTGTGATAACAAAATTGTTAGTTTTCAATATCTGTAAATCAGTCTATTTCAATATGATTATATAACCATCAACTCCTTCCACTTCAGCTTAATTTGCAGCAAATGTGCTTAGAACACATTATCACAGGAGCCATAAAAACTAAATTTATAATTAGAGTTAAGAGCCCAACTAATGGAAACACTAATCACTGTTATGGTGACTTCAAATTAGTTTAAGATCTGCTAATTCTCAATAAAACTTTGTAGAAGTCTGACAGAAATAAAGTCAGTCTGGTTAGTAATAAGTGAAGTTGGTAATGCTGTTTGAGGAATTGTTTAATCCTCCTCTGCTGAGATCTTAAGATTTAATGTCTTCTTTTCTCTTCAGTGGATTTCTGTGTCTGAAACTACTCCATTTTTAATATACACAGATTTTGTGGATCAGATAAGGTCCAGTTCTGGTTTATTTCTTTACTCTTGGCTGGCGTGTGGCATTGCTATTCAGAGGTGTAAAGTCCAGGTTCAGAAAGTAAAAGTCCTCCTCAGTATTTTGTTCCAATCACCTGGATTTGCTAATTCAGACAGGAGAGAGAACTAATTAGTGAAATCAGATGACTGAGTTCATGGGTGGAATAAACATATGGCAGGACTTTTACTCTTTGGCCCCTGGATTTCCCACCTCTGTACCTGAGATACAACAGCCAGATGAACAAAGAGAAAAGGTTATTTGATGGAGTTCGCTGTGTTTTAACATTATCATTATTTCACAATCATTTGACCTGAGTAGAGTTAATTTACTTTATTGATTATAGCAGCACTTTCCTTGAAAATCATAATATTCGGAACTTTTACAATGTAATCCAAATAATTTCTTAAAACTTAATCACATACAAAGTATTTTTTTTTTAAAAAAGACATCAAGAATCAGCCTGTGAATCTCAACAATTATAAAGCATTTTGCAGTGTATTCTGGATGCCACCAATCAAATCTCATTCATCGCTCCTTCTCATTCATGGCTCCATCAAGCATTGCTGTATGAATAAATAATGAGCTTATGTTCAGAGGTCACCTTTTGTCACCATTGTTGAGATTCATACGCTGATTGTTGATGTCTGTGTATATCATCATAAAATGCCTTATTTTGTTCTCATGTTTGTTAAAGTCTACTAACTTATTATAATATTGCTGGATCTCATGATGCAGTTACAGGTTTTGTGTTGTGAAAATAGATTAATTTGACAAAATAATTATTAAATTAAAATACCTCAGTGAATCAGGCTATTTCATGACCTCGTTTAACTTACTTTGCTACTGTAAATGTGTTTGACAAAAACACTGTCACAGCAGTCAATAGGGATAAAATATAATAATAGTTAAGAGCCCGACTAATGGAAACACTAATCACTGTAATGGTGACTTCAAATGAAATAGAGTTAAACCTCTGTTAATTCTCAATAAGAACTTCTGTAGACCTGTGACAGAAATAAAGTCAGTCTGGTTAGCAATAAGTGAAGCTGGTAATGCTGTTTGTGGAGTTGTTTAACCCTCCTCTGCTGAGATCTTCAGTTTTAATGTCTTCTCCTCAGTTGATTTCATCTAAGACTGTGGCCATGTCCACATGGACATGGGTATTTTTATAACCGTGACTTTTTTACGCGTTTTGGCCGTTCGTCCACACGGAAACGCAGTTTCAGGACACTGAAACCGAACATTTTTGAAAACCCCTGCCAGGATGAGGATTTTCTGAAACGCCGGTTGCAGTGTTGTCGTGTAGACAGTAAAACCGGAGTTTTTGCACCGCTGACGGCTTCTGATTGGCTAACATGGCTTTACGGTTAGGTTTATATATCGCCGCCTGCTGGTTTTGCATGGTCTTGACAGCGCTTGATAACGTGTTTTTGCGTTTCCATGTGGACGGAGGTTTTTTTTAAACGCAGGAGGAAAAACTCCGGTTATAAAAATACCCGTGTCCGTGTGGACAAGGCCTCTGTCTGAAGTCAGTTGTAGTTCTTGTGTTTCTGCTCATCTCTCTGCTCAGAGAAGTAAAGTCCAGGTTCAGAAAAAAAAAAGTCCTCCTCAGTATTTTGTTCCAATCACCTGAATTTGCTTATTAGCAGTTTTTCAGTCAGGAGACAGAAATCAGCTGAAATCAACTGTCCATCAGTTCATGGCTGGAATTAACACATGGCAGGATTTCTACTTTCTACTTCTACTTTATACACCTCTGAACAAATGTCTGTTAGCTGGGTTGTCATTTTTGCATTTTATCCACCCACATGTTCTTTCTAGAAGTCAATGTTCCTGTTTCACAAGTTTTGTGGAAACGAAAAATATGAACACTAACATTTGAGATGTGGTTAATGGTCGATTTGAGAAATCAACGAATGAAACATCAACTGGTTGAAGATATAGACCTGACCACTGGTCTATTGAAACAAAGGATCTAGCTGGAAATTTACATTTGCACTTCCCCCCTCTTCCCTTAAGACAAAAGTCTCACCTCATATACATTA
Organism: Gila orcuttii; assembly: GCA_026230005.1. Taxonomy (NCBI): domain Eukaryota; kingdom Metazoa; phylum Chordata; class Actinopteri; order Cypriniformes; family Leuciscidae; genus Gila; species Gila orcuttii. The sequence goes on along the minus strand of JAPDVR010000003.1, from coordinate 61,674,732 downwards.
TCTCTCTCTCTCTCTCTCTCTCTCTCTCTCTCTCTCTCTCTCTCTCTCTCTCTCTCTCTCTCTCTCTCTCTCAGTAACACAACTCACACAAGAATATATATGGTTTAATGTGAATGATTATCATATTGTGTTTAGTATAAGTGTCTATAATTCCCGAAGAGTAAAACATAAGGTAATAGGGTTTAGAGATTGAGAGTCCGACTCTCAGCTCACGTAGACTATTTCTTAAATGTAGGGTTTGCATTTCTTCTCTTTATTCCAGAGCATTTGATGTTTTGTATTGATTATCTTTGAACTGATTATAAAATTGGCATGATACATTTACCCAACATAATAAATAGTAAACATTTGATTTTATCATAACAGACTTTGTAATTATTTTCATCAAAGAGTTAAGAATAGTCAAACATTCGCATATATTTAATGATGCACAGACATCATTAAAACTTTTTCATTTCTAGAGTCAGATGAAATGACGAGTTAATACAAGCATTTAATCAAAAAACCCTTTGCCATGAGAAAAGACGGAACACTTCACCTCTTGAAAACCACCATTGGATCAAATTAGACGGCCTTCCAAATTGGTGACCCTGGGACGTGATGGCGCAACAGATGGATTTCGAAAGCAACGTCTGTTCCAGCAAAGTATGGAGATTTTAAAATCAACACGAGGTCTGAACATCTTCTCTCTCTTCCGCCGCTGTGGTAAGTCAACTTTTTCTGCCCTTTTTTAGAAGTGTTGATGTTAATAAGGTTCTGACTTTATCTTGTGTTTGTGTTAAAATAAGTTATTATTACTATTATTATTATCTAGTTTACTGTAGTCTCACTTTCCACTTTTCACGTGCCCAGCAACAGTTAGGCCTATCAGCAATCCCCTTTGTTTTCTCCACCAATCAGACAGTCTCCACTAGCGTAACCCCTGACTGTTGTCATTATGCACGTAACTTTCATCGGAGACACTCGCTCCATCTCCGATCCTGTATCTAGAGGGAAATATCTCTATTCTTCAGTTCTGCTTCATGCGTCCATGAGAATGTGAGTTTATGTAAATATTGTTGTCTGTTCCTTGCTTAGATTAATGTAGTATGTGTACTATTCCTTACATTTTACTTTGCCTATCGATGTATGCATTATTGGAGCTAAATAACCAAACCAAATTTAGACTACATGATAGTTTCACTTCTTTGATGGTGTTTAGAGCGATTTCACCGTGTTTATTTTGGATGTGCGCATCGTAGGCTTTAACTTTGATCACGCAACACCAGCATGCGCTCTCTGCATGTTTTTCGGATGTGGCGCGATTTAACCCCTTCTCGGCCAAATGTTATAGTTTATTCTTTTTGATGGTTTTCAGCCATCCAGACAGTTTAATCATTTATGTCTGTACAATTCAAGACAGTATTGTATTTGCCATTTGTACCAGTTGTATAGTATTTTGCACTTTGAGACATAATGTTTATTGTTATATTATATTCATTGTAGTGATATCGAAATCTTCTTTCATAATATAATTGCATTAGTTGTTACAATTGTGTATGAATAATGATTATTCATGAGTCCATTTTTTGTTTGTTTTAGAAACCATGAACAAAACTCACATCGTCTATGTCAAACTGTTTCATTAAAGAGTGGCATGAGAGTGGCAATTCGTCCTCATTATTGTTCTGACCGGACAACCTGGGGAGATTGAGGATTTTGTATCAACCCTAAGTACAGTCCTTCTCAGAGGTCACAAGTTTGGGTTTCCTCCCGAAACCTCCTTTATATGGTCCTTCGAGCCGGATCTTCAGTTTCCTCAGCTCTACCATGGATCACACTCGTCCGCGCCGTGATATCCGTCGGCCTCGCTACCTCGATGACTTCCTGGTGAATATCCCGCCACGTCGTCTTTCTTCTCTCACACTCCATGGCCACTCCAACGAGGGAGCAGCTTTTCAACCTCCTGCTCCAGTCATCACTCAAGATCCAGTTGAACCTGCGCCTCAGAACCTCAGCTCCGAAGCAGTCTTGTCAGCTTTGCAGGAAATGAAAGAGGAGAATAACCAGCTCAGGCGAGATATGCAAAGCCTCTTCAATTCTCTATCCCTGAGATCAGCGCCTCAGCCTCAACATCTCGATCCAAGACATTCTAGTCAGTTTGAGGACAGCTCCACCTCATATATGCCTTATCAACTTCCTGAGAGAACATCCACTCCTAATCGCAATCTTCAAGCAGTAGTGGATGATCTTCCGCCCTGGCCTGACACTGTACCAATTCCTCTCTGGAGCGAGCCTCTACCTCCTCCACCTCCAGCTGAAGTGCCGCTACCCCCTCCGCCGACTCCGGTGTCATATTTACCTTCATATGAGGCAGGGATTCAGTCCACTCCAGCGTATGTAGAGCCGTATACTCTCCCTTACAATACATACTCTGTGGAGGGGACATACAGAGGGCCAAAGCCGGACATTCCATGTTTCACACATGATGATCCACGTCAATATGCCCGCCTCAAGATAGCGCTTGACAACCTCTTGCCCAGAGATGCAACTGAGCGGTTCAAATACCAAATACTAGTTGATCACCTCAAGTTCGAAGACGCGCTCCTTATTGCAGACTCCTACAGTAATAGTCCAACTCCCTACTCGAAGACAATGGCCTCACTGACTGAAATGTATGGGCAACCTCACAAATTAGCCCTGCAGCGCATCAATGAAGTCCTGGCCGAGCCTCCAATCAGGAGTGGGGACAGTCGAAGTTTTCGCCTCTTCGGCCTCAAAGTCAGAGCTCTGGTCGGTATGTTAGATCAACTAGGCAAGGAGGGCAAGGCTGAGCTGGATTGCGGGTCACACACTTCACGACTTCTGTCCAAGTTGCCGCATGAACTCAGAGCACAATTCAAGCGTTACATAGACCCCATCCGCACTCCGATACCTACTTTGGTGCACTTCTCTAATTGGCTTGAATACGAGGTCCGCGTTCAGGATGAGGACTATCAACCTTACCATTCACGGTCTCCACGAGACGAACACCAGAAATGCTTCAAGCCCAAGTTGCAGAAGTCCAGTGCACACCCTACCACCGTTTTGCTTGGCTCTGATCCTTCTCCTAAGTCACCTGAGTCTGCATCACAAGTTCGACCTCACGTCAGCACTAAACTTGAGAAACCTAAGAAGTATTGCCCCTTTTGTGACAATATTCAACATTACTTCAATCAGTGTCCAGAGTTTAAGAAGTTTTCCACTGATCAGAGAGTGTCATGGATCAAAACTGGCATGCGCTGCTGGAGATGTGGCAGAAATCACCTTGCTGCTCAGTGCTATCTCAAGGCTAAGTGCCAGCAGTGTAATCAGACACACCTTGATATACTGCATGAGGTCAACACTTCTGCAACCAAATCAGCCCATTCAACAGCAGCGATTGGACAACCAGCTACCTATTACCTCGATCCAGACCTTAGGAGTAGCTGTGTATTGCTGAAGATGGTCAAAGTTCTTCTCCACAATGGCAAACACAGACTAGAGACTTACGCCATCCTCGACGATGGCTCTGAACGCACCATTTTGCTTCACAATGCCGCTCAAAAGCTACATCTCAAGGGACAGAGTGAGGATTTGGCGCTCAGAACTATCCGTCAAGAGGTCAAGACTGTTTCAGGAAAGTCAGTGTCATTCTCCATATCCTCATCTGCCCACCCTCAGAAACAATTTCGCATCCACGGAGCCTTCACTGCGGCAGGGCTTGGCCTTTCCAAGCATTCTCATCCTGTTGAGGCCCTACGGAAAACGTATCGTCATCTGAGAGGCCTACCGCTACAATCAATCAGCCAAGCGCAGCCACTTCTCCTCATTGGTTCAGACTACCCCCATCTTCTCTCTCCAGTTGAGCCTGTGCACCTAGGTCCACCAGGGGGCCCCGCAGCATTGAAAACTCGTCTCGGCTGGACTCTGCAAGGGCCTGCCAAAGTCCTGCTGCACCAGACCTCCACCCCCCAGTGTCTCCATATTAGCACTCCCACTTCCTCTACTGACCTTCTCAGTCACGTGTCCAGATTATGGGAGATGGACATTCTTCCCTATCGGAATGAAAAGCTCATCACCAGGTCAAAACAGGATAATGCGGCCATCAAACTGCTGGAGGAGAAGACAGTCAGAGTTAACATCGACAACGTGCAGAGATACGCCACCCCACTGCTCTGGAAGGAAGGTCTTCCTCCTCTCAGTGCCCCTAAGGAAGCTGTCCTGAGTCACCTACGAGGCACAGAGAGTCGTCTCGCCAAAGACCCAGTCAAGGCTGCATCATACAGCCAAGAGATCAATAAATTGGTGGATTCGGGTTACATCAAGAAGCTCACATCACCTGAAGATCAGAGCAGGCAATCATGGTATATCCCACATCACATGGTCCATCACAATGGCAAAGACCGCATCGTCTTCAACTGCTCATTCACCTTCCAAAACACCAGCCTGAATGAACATCTACTTCCAGGGCCAACCCTAGGTTCCAGTATCCTTAGTGTCCTGCTCCGTTTCAGGCAATATCCCACTGCGGTGAGCAGCGACATTAAGGGCATGTTTCATCAGGTCCGCCTCCTGTCTGAGGATCAGCCCTTCCTACGCTTCCTCTGGAGGGACATGAACCGCAGCAGCAAGCCTGACGTCTACCAGTGGCAGGTGCTCCCTTTCGGCACCACCTGCAGTCCCTGCTGCGCGACCTTTGCCCTCCAAAAGCACGTCATTGAGCACAGCAGTCTTGATGAAGATACTCGGCTTTCAGTGGAGAATTGTTTTTATGTAGACAATCTTCTTCAAAGTTTCCCATCCATCTCAGAAGCAAAGCAGCTCGTCTGCAAACTTCAGACTCTGCTCCAATCAGGTGGCTTTGAGCTGCGTCAATGGGCCACCAACGTTCCAGACATCATCAGTCATCTGCCACCTGAACTCAAATCCGAGAGCAGAGATCTGTGGCTATCAATGGAGGGTGCAGATCCCCCAGAACGGACCCTCGGGCTGCACTGGCACTGCAGAACAGATACTCTCACCTATCGCCTTCGCCACACAAAGCAATCTGAGCCCACGATGCGCAACATTTACAGAGTCCTAGCTCAACAATATGACCCTCTAGGGCTGCTCATTCCCTACACCACTCGGGCCAAAATCCTGGTGCAGAGCCTCTGGGGAAAGAAACGGGACTGGGACGATCCTCATCTTCCCGAGGATCTGCTCCAGCTGTGGCAGGCGTGGGTGAGTGAACTTCCATTACTTCCTAACATTACTGTCAAACGTTGTTATGTCCACTTAGACACTGACCTCCCAGCGGCCTCCCAGAGCCTCCACATTTTCTCAGATGCTTCAGAGAGGGCTTACGGATCGGTCGCCTACCTGCGTACTGTCAGCGCCGATCATGATGTCCAGGTAGCGTTCCTAGCGGCCCGTTCCCGTGTTGCTCCTGTCCGCCAGCAGTCCATTCCGAGGCTGGAACTCTGCGCTGCCCACCTCGGAGCTCAGCTTGGTGCAGTCCTGAAACGAGAGCTCACAGTCTCCATCTCCTCCGTCATCTACTGGACCGACTCCACCACCGTATTGGCTTGGTTGCTGTCTCCTTCCTGCCGCTACAAGGTGTTCGTTGGTGCCAGAGTTGCGGATATCCAGGAATTAACTGAGAGCCGCTCATGGCGCTATGTCCACTCCAGTGAGAATCCTGCTGACGATATAACTCGCGGACTGACCCTCTCACAGATCCAGAGTCACAGCCGCTGGAGATCTGGACCTGCCTTCCTTCATGAAAGGGAGTCAACCTGGTCTTCCTGTCCAGACATTACATGCCCTGATGATTCAGCAGAGCTGCGCAAAGCCAAGTTCTGTGGCGTCATCTCTACTCCCCCTCATCCACCTTTACCTGACACTAGCCAGTTTAACAGCTTCCAAGAGCTACTGGAAGCCACAGTTCGAGCATGTCACGGGCCGGCCACAGACTCTAAACCCACAGCTGAGTCTTTCAGACAAGCTGAACTCTCTCTCTTCAGACAAGTGCAAAGTGACTGTTTTCCAGAGGAGTTTGCTCTCATCTCCTCCCAAAAGCCCATTCCATCCAGCAGTAGGCTTATCACTTTGGCCCCAGAATACGACCCAGGGACTCAGTTAATCCGTGTCGGGGGGCGACTAAGACACTGTGAATCCCTCAGTTCAGACAATTTGCATCCCTTTGTCTTAGACCCTCATCATCCCATCACAAAGTTGATCATTGCTGATTACGACAGCAAGCTTGCACATCCAGGCCCTGAGAGAGTCTTCGCCGAGCTACGCAGAAGGTTTTGGATCTTGCGAGGCAGAGAGGCTATCCGCAAACAGCAACACCGCTGTCCAGAGTGCCGCAAGTGGCGCAGCCAACCCATTATCCCCAAAATGGCCGACCTCCCGCCTTCCAGTCTAAGGTTACACCATCCAGCTTTCTACTCAACTGGTATGGACTGTTTTGGTCCTTTCGTCATTAAAATAGGGAGGCGCAATGAGAAGCGATGGGGCATAATATTCAAATGCCTCACCACACATGCAGTGTACCTAGATCTGCTGGCCAGCATGGACACTGACTCGTTCCTCATGAGCCTACGCCGTTTCATCTCCAGACGGGGAAAGCCTCACGAATTGCTGTCCGATCAAGGTACAAACTTTAAAGGTGGCAGCTCAGAACTTCAAGAGGCCTTCAACTCCCTTGCCCCAGCTCTGCAGTTACAACTCGCTAGCCAGCAAATCCATTTCCGCTTCAACCCACCTAGTGCCCCTCATTTTGGTGGTTCCTGGGAGCGAGAAATCCGCACCATCAAGTCAGCGCTGCCTGCCATACTGGGATCACAAACGGTCACCGAGGAGGTCCTCAGAACCATCCTTACAGAAGTGGAGAGCATTATGAACTCCAAACCGCTTGGTTACACCTCTTCTGATGTGGCAGACCCAGATCCAATCACTCCAAATGTGCTGCTGATGGGGCGGCTGGACCCATCTACTCCGCAGGTTGTTTATTCAGGGACAGAGCTCCTCAGTCGCCGCAGATGGCGACACTGTCAGGTCTTAGCGGATCAGTTTTGGATTCGTTTCATCAGGAACTACTTACCATCCCTCCAGATCCGTTCCAAATGGCAACAAGACCAAGAGAACATCCGTATTGATGACATTGTTCTTGTTGTTGACCAGCAGCTTCCGCGTGCCTTGTGGCTTGTTGGCAAAGTCACAGACGTTTTCCCTGGATCTGACGGCAGGATTCGTGTTGCTCAGATCCAGATCAAAGACAAATCCTACACCAGACCTGTCGCCAAACTCATCAAGCTGCCTGCACTTCCTCGAGACATTCCTGACTGATTCATGTTCAACTTTGCTACCCAAAGTTGGGGGCGGCTGTTAATAAGGTTCTGACTTTATCTTGTGTTTGTGTTAAAATAAGTTATTATTACTATTATTATTATCTAGTTTACTGTAGTCTCACTTTCCACTTTTCACGTGCCCAGCAACAGTTAGGCCTATCAGCAATCCCCTTTGTTTTCTCCACCAATCAGACAGTCTCCACTAGCGTAACCCCTGACTGTTGTCATTATGCACGTAACTTTCATCGGAGACACTCGCTCCATCTCCGATCCTGTATCTAGAGGGAAATATCTCTATTCTTCAGTTCTGCTTCATGCGTCCATGAGAATGTGAGTTTATGTAAATATTGTTGTCTGTTCCTTGCTTAGATTAATGTAGTATGTGTACTATTCCTTACATTTTACTTTGCCTATCGATGTATGCATTATTGGAGCTAAATAACCAAACCAAATTTAGACTACATGATAGTTTCACTTCTTTGATGGTGTTTAGAGCGATTTCACCGTGTTTATTTTGGATGTGTGCACTTTGATCACGCAACACCAGCATGCGCTCTCTGCATGTTTTTCGGATGTGGCGCGATTTAACCCCTTCTCGGCCAAATGTTATAGTTTATTCTTTTTGATGGTTTTCAGCCATCCAGACAGTTTAATCATTTATGTCTGTACAATTCAAGACAGTATTGTATTTGCCATTTGTACCAGTTGTATAGTATTTTGCACTTTTGAGACATAATGTTTATTGTTATATTATATTCATTGTAGTGATATCGAAATCTTCTTTCATAATATAATTGCATTAGTTGTTACAATTGTGTATGAATAATGATTATTCATGAGTCCATTTTTTGTTTGTTTTAGAAACCATGAACAAAACTCACATCGTCTATGTCAAACTGTTTCATTAAAGAGTGGCATGAGAGTGGCAATTCGTCCTCATTATTGTTCTGACCGGACAACCTGGGGAGATTGAGGATTTTGTATCAACCCTAAGTACAGTCCTTCTCAGAGGTCACAAGTTTGGGTTTCCTCCCGACACCTCCTTTATAGTTGAGAAAATGTTGTTTGCATTGTTACGGGTCGGAAAGCCCTTTGTTTAGTCCGGAACTGAAACACATGAGGACGTGATAGCGGCAGCGCAGATGAAGAATGAACCCACATAGCAACATTGTGTCGGCCCAGAGCCGGCCCAAGTCTGGCACTTGTGGAATGCGGATCTGGCCCACATACAGCGTTGAATGACGGCCCTTGGGTGGCCCACTCCTGTTTGCCAGATCTGGGCCACAAGCAGGCCATAGCAATGCCACATGTCAGCCAAGAGCAAAGAAATAAACCAGAACTGGACCTTATCTGAACCACAAAATCTGTGTATATTTAATATGAAGTAATTTCAGCCTTAATAAAGCCTGTTAACAAGCAGAATCACTGAAGGAAAAAAGAGAACAGAAAAAGAGACGAGCAGAAACACAAGAACTACAACTGACTTCAGACACAGTCTTAGATGAAATCCACTGAAGAGAAACAAAGACATTAAATCTGTGAAGATCTCAGCAGAGGAGGAATAAACAACTCCACAAACAGCATTACCAGCTTCACTTATTACTAACCAGACTGACTTTATTTCTGTCAGACGTGTGCAGAAGTTTTATTGAGAATTAACAGATGTTTAACTCTGTTTAATTTGAAGTTACCATAACAGTGATTAGCGTTTCCATTAGTTGGTCTATTAACTCTTATTATGGCTTTTGTCTTTTTTCGCTGCTGTGACAGTGTGTGTGTGTTAAGCACATTTGAAGCAGCAAAGAAAGCTTAAGTGAACTGAAATCAGGTGATGATGGTTTCCTGTTGATGGTTTTATAAGCATCATGAAATAGACTGAATCACTGATGTCTTTCGAATCTAACAATTGTGTTGTTCCATTAATATATTCATATCACAACCACTGTTACTGCAGCATGAGATCCAGCAATATTACAACAATCAGTTAGAAGATTTTAACAACGAGCACAAAAACACTCATCTGCCATGACACACACACAGACATCAAAAATCAGCATATGAATCTCAACAATGGTGACAATAATATTTAGGTAAACAGATCAATTCAGAACATCACTAAAAAGCTTGCAACAAAAACAACAGCAAAAAATAAAAGCAAATATTTCAAATTAAACAAAATAGGACAATTCAGCTGCATAATTTATTCATGTTGCAATGCATGCTGGGAGTTTTGTACTATGCTGGTACCCAGCATGCATTGTACATTTGATTATCACCATTGTTGAGATTCATACGCTGATTGTTGATGTCTGTGTGTGTTATTGATAGATTGGATTTTTGTTAAAATCTTCCAACTGATTGTTGTAATATTGCCAAATCTCATGTGGCAGGAACACAGGGTTTAAGATATGAATATATAAATGGTACGACACAATTGTTAGAGTTGAAAGACATCAGTGAATCAGTCTATTTAATGATGATTATAAAACCATCAACAGGAAGCCATCATCACCTGATCTCATTTCACTTTAGCTTTCTTTACTGCTGCAAATGTACTAGACACACACACTGTCACAGCAGCCAAAAAAGACAAAAGCCATAATAAGAGTTAATAGACCAACTAATGGAAACGCTGATCACTGTCATGGTAACTTCAAATTAAACAGAGTTAAGCCTCTGATAATTCTCAATAAAACTTCTGCAGACGTCTGACAGAAATAAAGTGAGTCTGGTTAGTAATAAGGGAAGTTGGTAATGCTGTTTGTAGAGTTGTTTATTCCTCCTCTGCTGAGATCTTCACAGATTTAATGTCTTCTTTTCTCTTCAGTGGATTTCATCTAAGACTGTGTCTGAAGTAAGTTGTAGTTCTTGTGTTTCTGCTCGTCTCTTTTTCTGTTCTCTTCTTTCCTTCACTGATTCTGCTTGTTAACAGGCTTTATTAAGGCTGCAATTACTTCATATTTAATATACACAGATTTTGTGGCTCAGATAAGGTCCAGTTCTGGTTTATTTCTTTGCTCTTGGCTGACATGTGGCATTGCTATGGCCTGCTTGTGGCCCAGATCTGGCAAACAGGAGTGGGCCACCCAAGGGCCGTCATTCAACGCTGTATGTGGGCCAGATCCGCATTCCACAAGTGCCAGACTTGGGCCGGCTCTGGGCCGACACAATGTTGCTATGTGGGAATAGGCCTACCCTGTTAATAGATTTTAAAGATATCCTTGTTTGCCTAAGCAAAAATAAACGAAACCTAAAATTCGAACAACACCTTCCAAATAATTATTGGTACTCGATGAAGAGCTGTGAAGTAAAGCCTAAAAGTTTTCAAAATCAGCCACATGTTTTCGTCATTATTTTATTGGCTTGTTGAAACAAACCAGCAACACGTCAAGTGAAGAGCAAACAACAGAAAGAAAAAATCTAAGTTTGTAAATGATCGGAAAACACGTGATCTTATAAATAATGACAGGTCGATACATTGTTTATGGGTCAATATCACCATAGAGTGCCTTTCAACCCTCACAATACTCACACATTTTGATTTTAATTTACCATTCGCTTTATGTCATGTCATAATAGTAGACACTCAAATACTATAATAAATATATTATCTGAGCTCCCACATTTTTTTTTTTTTAACTACGGGCCATTTTTTAGAGCATAAAGCATAGATATGTCCACCCTATCGTGGACATATAAATTATTGTTAAATATGTTTTCATTGCATTATTAAGATACAAATGATACTTTCTGAAAGGTATGATGTCCCTTTCCTAAACAGGGTTATTTGTTTGCTTTAAAATTATAAATACATAAAAGAATTTATGTAAATCATGTGTTTTTAAAGAAACTCATACAATTTGCACATGTATTTTTTCTTATTTGGAGAAATATTTGATTATTTGGATGCAGTTTTTTGTTTGCATGTTATTGCCCCCACACCTAGCACAATGGATTGTATAGGTATGATTAAATTATTATTTTAAATATTATTTAAAAATACCAAGATGACAGGGTGGACGAGCCCACGACAGGGTGGACAAGAACACAATGGAGTGGACACATAAAGCAGAACACAAAAAGCATGACAAAATATGACAATGAAACATTTATTCAACTTAAAAAAATAAATATATAATTACATTCTCAATCACATTGATATAACAGAGAATTTAGAATGGCCTCTCTGGTTGAGATGAAAAAGACAGGGAGTTCAAAAACCTGCCCGTCTTTTCAGCAAAATGTAAACATAAGGAAAATTATAATAACAAAACATGACAAGGCAAGTACATTAAATGTAACAATTATTTTTTTTATTTGTGGCCAAGAAATATTGTAGTAAATAAATTCTGTCAATTTGTAACATTTACAACACGTGGAACAACTTGCCCCAAACTGGTATTGCCGGGCACTTTCTGCCGCAATTTCTGCCGCACTCAGAGGCATGTCCTGAGAACAGCAATGATTTTATGTTTTTTTATATAACAAAATATTATACGTTTCCATAAAATGTAATATAACATTGCTATAAATTGCAATATTAACTACAAATGAATGCTATGTCCACCCTGTCATGTGTATGTCCACCCTGTCGAGTCTAAGTGGCCGACAGGGTGGACATTTTGGAACAACGACAGGGTGGACATTTTGAGCTTCAATTAGCATATTAGCTTACAACAAACTGTGACTAGGTAAATAGTTAGTCTGGTTGTTGAAGAGAATGTGGTATATTAAAACGTACATATTTGGAAATTATTGTATTTGAATCACTTCCAGTATATTTTATGCCGACAGGGTGGACATGTTAAGCTTTGGCAAAACAAGTAAGCAAACTCATTTGAAGAAAATTTGTTAGTTGTAAAATCAGCAGCTACTTGCCTCAGCAGTTGAAGAATTTCCCACCACTATAGCGATACAAAAATCTGTTGTCCTGATGTTACTAATGGGGTGGCCTATTCTTAAAGGGGCAGATTCCACAATACGACAGGGTGGACAACCATTTAAGGGACATGGACAAACTCTTCTTTTTTATTTAATAAAAATATTGTTTTTATTATAAACTGATCAATACACTCAATTTGAGTAATATCTTATTAAACAGAATATTAATAGGAAAAAAGAAATAAAAAAGAAATATGATTAGACTATTTTACTCTCATTCAAATTTGATGAGCAGTGCCTGGGACATCGCAAAATAACATACATCCTCTTATACAAAGCTATAGAAAATCTTGAAAATGTATCTAAAGAGCCAAATAATGCTACTGCTATGAATAAAACAACTTAGCCTTATATAACACACCCTTTCATAGTCATTTGTATGTTAAGTTATAATGGAAAATTAGTTATTTATGTTCAGGACACCAAAAGGCACCCTACAGTGATATTGACCCTTATGAGAAGTGAAATTTGGAAAAACAGGATGATATGACTTAGGTAAAGGCTGTAGATACATTGCATTCTATTCATGTATCTTGTGTAAACTGAATTTATTCACGCATGACTATGTGAATTGTTTGTCTCCTTGGTGGAAAACTCTGCTATTCCCATAGCTGCAGTAAAACCATGTGAAGGAACATAGAATTAGTAACAATGTGATTCAAAATGAATTTGAAAATCAGAAACAGTGAACACGCATCTCATTGATCCTGCAACAAAAAACCCTTTTCATATTCAAAGCTTCAGGGAACGAAATTTCCCAAAATATAAACTGGAACATGTATAATGATCCTGTCCTGTTTACATTATTGGACGAAAAAGTCGAGCCTACACAAACTCAGTAAAAAAAAGTCTTAACATGGACGCTATATTGACAATGAAATTTTCACTTGGAAAACAGTAGTAAGTAATTGAAATAATTGAGGCTTTAAACTTCATAAGTTATAAACGGCTAGATAAGTCAACAAAATTTCTATCTTCGCTTATGGATGTTACATTTGAAGAAGTGCATTCTAAAAATGCAGAGGCAAAGATTCAAGATCTTCAAACACAGCTAGATAAATTACTAGCTGAGCAGTTAGCCCTCACTGACAAGTGTAAAAATCACAAATACACCATTGCACACTGTAAAAAAAATCCTAATTTCACAGAAAATAACTGTGATTTTTTTTAGATCATTTTCTTTCATTTTAAATTGTACTCAAAACACTGTAAAATTACAAATAATATCTGCAAAATAAAAATGTAGCTGATATTTTAAGTACTGTTACATTAAAGACAAATTCCAGTCATTCACATTTTTTTTACAGAAATTGATTGTATTTTTCATACAGTATTTTTTCTATTTTCTTAAATTGCATAAAAATGTATGTAAAATTACAAATAGAATATGTAATTAAACGGCAACAAAACAGTTAAATGATTACATGACTGGCAGCTAAAAAAAACTGTAACATTAAAGTAAAACGTCATAAATTAAATCAACTGAAGAACACTGTTATTTACAGGTATTTCGTGCATTATTATGATCAAATACCTTCATTGTAAAAAAATCATAAAAAAATGGTCAAATGACTGGCAGCTTCGGCTGCCAAACAAAAACCATAAAATTAAAGTAAAACATTCTATTTTAAATAATAAAAAAAAAAAACTGTTATTCCACGGGTATTTCCTGCATTATTATGATCAAATACCTTCATTGTAAAAAAAAAATCGTAAAAAAAAGGGTCAAATGACTGGCAGCTTCGGCTGCCAAACAAAAACCATAAAATTAAAGTAAAACATTCTATTTTAAATAATAAAAAAAAAAAACTGTTATTCCACGGGTATTTCCTGCATTATTATGATCAAATACCTTCATTGTAAAAAAATCATAAAAAAATGGTCAAATGACTGGCAGCTTCGGCTGCCAAACAAAAACCATAAAATTAAAGTAAAACATTCTATTTAAAAAAAAAAAAAAAAAAAAAAAAACTGTTATTCCACGGGTATTTCCTGCATTATTATGATCAAATACCTTCATTGTAAAAAAAAAATCGTAAAAAAAAGGGTCAAATGACTGGCAGCTACGGCTGCCAAACAAAAAACATTAAATTAAAGTAAAATATGTTAATTTAAATAAAGTGCAAAAAACTTTAACAGAAATTTGATGTCACCATGATTGAGATCAGTGTTTGCTTTAGTTGGGCTCTTGACCTTTACTTTATACCATTAGTTTTTCTCTGGCTGCTTTAACTGTGTAGTCAACATACGTTTGTTATAAAGCAGGAGAAAATATCAGCTGAAATTGGTCATTTACTGGTGATGTTATAGTCATCATGTGATGACCTGATTCACTTATATGACAGAGGAATATCTGAGTGTATCTGTTGAGATTACAATATAAATAGGTGTGCTTAAATTTTAGATAAAATAAGATTATCGTACTTTTCCCCATGAACCTTGAAATATTGAAACAATATTTTACTAATCTGAAATTTAAGAAAGCTATCTATTATAAAGAACATGTTTGAGCTGGTTTATTTTTTTAGGAGTATGACAACAATAATCAACATATGAATCTCAACAATGGTGACAATCAACAAAGCCTTTATGTGCCTTTATAGTAGTTCAGAGTTGATCACCATTGTAGTGATTCATACGCTGATTCTTGATGTCTGTGTGAGTCTATATAACTCTGTCAAAACATTTTCTGTATTATGACTTGATAAAATCTTAGTATCACATCACTTCATGATTTTCTATAACAGTATTGGCTTGCAAAATTACTAATATTTAACGAATTAATCAGATATTACACTCTTCAGGTGGTATCAATAAAGCATTCAACTACATGATGACTATTACCACTAATAAGTGATCAGATCTTCTGATCTAAGTTTCTCTTAGATTCCTACAATAACAAATATGTATCAACGACACACAGTTAAAGTAGCCAGATGACGACTTCCTCGTCATCATGGAGAGCGCAGTTCATGGTTGCATAGCAACGAAAGACGCCAAGGGAGCGCGAGCGCTTGTGGAAAGAAGGAGAAAGCGGGCTTTCCACACGTTTTTAGACGTGGTATGTGAATGGCCCCTAATTCAGGATAAACTGAGAATCTATTTGGTTTAAAATCGTTTTTGTTTTGTTTAAAATGGAGATCACAATAACATACATCAACTACACAGAATAACATGTTCCAGTCTATTTAAAAAAAAAAGATACTCATTTGAATCATTAATTCAAACACTTTTAAAACTAATTAATCCAGTGTCTCATTCATAAATACCTGTTTAATTAATGGATGATTCACCGTTTTTGAAAGAATCTCTCGAGTTTTCTTGAATAAATGATTCAATGAAAAAAATCTAACAGTCGATTTTTGTAGAGTAGCCTAATAATGTAATCAACACAATCTTTATTTGAAGAGACTCCTTTTACTTTAGCCATTTTATTGGTTATTGCTTAAATTGGCAAGAATAAAAGGTAGAAATATTACCTTTTTTTTCTCTACAAAACTAGAATCTATAAGAACCGGATTTGATAATTAGAATCGCTTAAATTATGAAAACTATGACTCTTGTTCAGCTCACGGTTCAAGGAGGACCGGGGCGAGCAGTGCTGCATATACCGCTCTACAGCTTACGATGCAGACATCAGACTAAAGCCCATGATCTGTCTAGAGTCTTGTGTGCGGACCAAATAGCTCAATACGAGAGGCAACGAGAAACGCAAAGACATGTGAAATAAAATCACATCTTAATGTTTTAAAGAAGAGTGGTTTGATTAAAGTGGTGGAAATAACGGTTGATGGACACAGAACGGTTACAATAACACACCCACCCGCGTGCAAAAATACATCATTCGTTTAATAAGATGTGTTTTTGTGTGTGTGGGAGTTTCAGGCATGGTTAGATTAAAAGAGTTCTAGAGTTCTTTCCTATAAAAGAGTTCACATATTCACTTTTCTTGAACATATTTAGCTATTAGATCTATTTAAATGCTTCAGTTTGTTTTCATATTATAACAATATAATATGTAAACAAATTGAAGCATTTAAACGGATATATTATATCACTTCAAATACTTCAATTCGTTTTTTTTATATTATATTATATTATATTAGGCCTATATTTTATTATATTATAAGCCTAAATAAATAATCACACAAGGGTATTGTTTAGGGCTCATTGCCATTAAAAAGTTTGAAACCCCTTGCTAAAGAAAATATTGGAAATTCATAAGCAATAAACAATCATTTAACTTTGATGGTTTAATGCTTCCTGTACACAATTAATTCACTGTACAAAAACACTTTATGGTTTTCCCAAACCATCTCAGTGTAACAGCTTACTTTTTTTTCCATACAATATTCTATTACAACGCATTCTCATCCTAGGGCGTCATATTTTGATCTTTCGTCAACATCCGACGCACAAGGCACCCTTTAGCGTCAATATAGATATGGGTAGGTTTAGGTCTGGGGTAGTGTTAGGGTTACACCGCTAGGAGGCGCCTTCTGGCCCATATCTATCTGCGTCTCATATTGACGCTAAAGGGTGCCATGTGCGTCGAATATTGGCGAATGTCAGAACTGTCCTGCAGAAGATTTTGTAAATTATTTTTCATAGGATTTCTTGGTAAAGACTGTACAGTTAACAGCACTGTAAAAAAATATCAGGTAACCTAAAATGTGCTTCATTTAGTGACTTCTTAATTAACTGCTTGTTTTTCAAAAATATGATTTAATACCAATAAGTTACATCAAGGGTTAAATAAATTAGAAATGGCACATTCAAGTTAAAAGTTACAACTGAATGTTGAAACCATTGTGTTTCTACGTATGCTGTACAGGCCAGGTATGAATAATATTTTTGCTCAGGTGGCGAAAAATGTCCGCCCGATAGAAAAAAGTTTTGGTCAGCAAGAAAAAAAAATTAGAGGGAACATTGCTGCCAACAATAATCTCCCAGATCTGATGCTGTAATGTGTAATAACGGTGAGCTGATCATATTAATAAAGCCTCGTATGAATGAAAGCGTCTATGTTTGATTCAGCGGAAGATCAAACGTCATCAGTTTGAATGGAGATTTGGCGCCATCTGCTGGACACTCAACAGACAACATTAAAACTGAGAAACTTAAAAGCTGTTATTTGTTTCAATAACAGCTGATACTTTCTCCATGACAGAGGAATGGAACTTTTGATCTGGAGAAATAAATGATCAATAAAACACTTGCACAAATCATTGATGACTTGTAATTATTCAGTTTACTTACCAGTCTTCATCCTTTCAGCGATGTCACTGGACACTGTAGCATAAGATTACCTTTGCGGTCTGTCACATTAATTGTTACGTTGTCCATTGTGTTGTGTGTCACACAGGGTAATGCAGGTTCCTTATATATCCAGATGAACCATGGGACCACAGCCAACACCTGTTCCATTCATTATTACTAATCGTTACCAACAAATGCTAATTTTACCCAAAGTCAGCTTTCAGTTTTTGTTCAACTTTCATTTAGCAGTGATTGCCATGGTGTTTTTATGATTGAGTGATTAAGTAGCTTTATGTATTAAAACATTTATACATACGGGGTGTATGTGTGTGGTTATCTGAAACAGAAAATACAATAAAATGTATATTAATAAACATGTAGGCTATACAGTTGCATAAAGAAATCAGCCAGCATCATCAGATTCAGATATGAGTCCAGTAGATCTAGAGAATTCACTTCAGCTTCTTATTTCTTCTTAACTTTAAGCTTCTTTTCTCCCAGTATAGTGTTTCCTGATGAGCTTTTCCCAGAACCATTTCTCCCCATCAGAAGAACCCGGATCACTGGATCATCTGGACTGGAGCCGATCTCCGACATCTTTGAAAGAGACAGAAAATATGGAGTATGAATATATAAAATAAGGCCGTCTCGACTAGGGTTGGGAATCATAAGAAATTTTCCGGTTCCGGTTCCGATTCCCATTCAATAAAAATTATTAAACCAACTAATAAAAATAGTAGTAAAGGGAAAATACACAATCCTTTTTGTATTTTATTTCTGATACTATTGAGCAATTTTTGCAAAAAAAAATAATACATTTTTCTGAAGGAAAATAAACATTTCTTCATTATCTAGGATAATTTGGGACCTCTTCTATAGCTTATTGTATCTCCAGCAGTTAATACCCTCTCAGAAGGGGTAGAATATGCTTGAACACACATGTAAGATCCCGACAGGTGAAACATAATATTTATTTAAATCGGTGTGAATGATTGATTCATAAAGACTTCACTTGTTTCATCACTGGATAACTGCAGCAGTTAATAAACAGAAATGCATGCGTCTTGCGGAAGAACATTGCAGCCGGAGCTACTTCTCTATGTGTATGTCTATGACGCGGGTGAGTCACGCAGGCACTGGGCTACTCCGCAGCGGTGCCGAACCGACCAGTGTAAAGTAGTCCGATTCTAAACGCTTATTACAGGCTTACCGTGTTTTTTCAAAAATACCGGAGCCGTGCGAAATTCCTCAGTTTCGGTTCCGAAAACGGTTCTGGTGCGAAATGTGGACGAAGTGCTGGGAGCTTATCCTTTAATAGTGACGTCTCACCACATGGATATTAAAATAGTAATGAAAGCACTGTCCCTCGCGCTACTCGTATAGGCCTACGTTTTGCGTCAGATATCAACAGAGAGAGAGAGAGAGAGAGAGAGAGAGAGAGAGAGAGAGAGAGAGAGAGAGAGAGAGAGAGAGAGAGAGAGAGAGAGAATAAAGACAGTAGAGCTGCACCATTAATCTTCAAACATGAAACAGCTTTACTTTCAGTCTTTTCAACAACTCAGTATCAATATTCTGTGTTAAAAATATTCAAATGATCAAATAAGTACTGATAAAAGTTTATAGTTCGAGAATAAACACTGATGTCTACGTTAGGTAGCAACCAAAACAGAGTTAATCACCTTTTGAAAGTCGCTACAAATATTTCGCTTCAGAATTTACAAAATGTATAATTATCGGTTCTGGATAAGAACCGATTTTCGGTTCCCGACTCAACCCTATATTCATTAGCATGAAGATATTGGATTGGATTGATTAATTCAAACTCAAAGACTCAAACTAACAGAATGTATTTGTGTCTTATTCTTTAAAGCGTGTAAATGGAGTTTAATACCAGGAAGTGTTTCAGCTCCGATCTCCGTCTTCACTGTATAATCTGAACACATAAAGCTCATAAAGACGGTTTCTAGAAAAACACTTTAAAACATTAAAAAAAACATCTCAAAATATTCTTGAAATGATTAATGATATCGATATATCAACATATGTGCATGAAAGGAACATAACCTCACAGGAGTCGAGCTGCTGTTCACTTTCACTTTCACTTTCGGTTCCACGTGATTTATTCCTCTCAGGTGCCGTGACGACACCATAATCATCATCATCACGTGATCCTACAGAGGAGGCTGTATTCCTACATGTGTCTTTATGACAGAAATAATTCAGGAATCTTGAGAGCAAGAACGAGCATATATTGATGAAACACACTAACTGAACACACACACACACACACACACACACACACACACACACACACACACACACACACACACACACACACACACACACACACACACACGTGAAGAGCTTGTTCAGTAAGCATTATTAATTCTGCCAACAATAATCTCCCAGATCTGAGGCTGTAATGTATAATAACGGTGAGCTGATCATATTAATAAAGCCTCCTATGAAAAGCGTCAAGATGTTTGATTCAGCGGAAGATTTTCGTCATCAGTTTAAATGGAGATTTGGCGCCATCTGCTGGACACTCAACAAACAACATTAAAACTGAGAAACTTAAAGGGAGGGTTCAGAATTTTGGACATCGGCCTCATTTCCAAGATAGCCTTAGTGTTATTTATCAGTGGAGACAGTTTTCAAAAATGTTCATCCAGTCCTTCCAGTTGCATAGTTCGCCGGTGCTAGGCTAGCCCGAGTCAACGGTATCTGCTAGCCTGCCATTAAATACAGTTTTACCCACTCCACAGTACACCAAAAGCAAATAAATTATAACGCCAGACTATCGATGTAAATGTCTGTTAAGAGAATAATGTAAAAAAATAAAACTACTCTTGCCTCTCAATGATCACAATACATTTACAGGAACTAGTTTCTCAGCAGCGGCGGAATTTAATTTGCTCCGGATAGTAGCACTGAAAAGCAAGGTTGCTCTCAAAACAAGGTTGAATAATTTGATTATTGCAGTTTTTAACTTTTCATTGGTGTATTTGATCATTTCATTTAATATTCCATCAATACCACATGCCTTGTTGGGTTTTAAGGCATGAAGTCTCTCTGTAAGTTCATTTACTGCACAGCAAAAACTCCAGTGTTAAATTAACTCTCCTGGGAGTTTATATGGCTCCAGACTCAAGAGTGTTAGAGTGTTAAAATGTGAGTGTTAAATTAACACTCAAGAGTGTTAAAGTTAATGAGATAATTAAGTGATTAATTGAGTGATGATTGGCCATTATTGAAGACACCTGATGTTAACAAGCAGAATCACCAAAGGAGAAAATAAAAAAAATTAAGCCACCATTATGGTGATCAGTGTTTGCTTTAGTTGGGCTCTTGACCCTTAAACAATGATTATATCAATTTTGTTCGACTGATGTAGTTGAGTTATAACTGCCAGATGAACATTGAGAAAAGGTGATCAGGTGGTGTCGGTTATGTTTTGATGCGATCATCACTTGACTTGAATAACCAAAGTCATTTAGAATGTCTTTACCTTGTTAATTACAGAAACACTGTGATTCTATAGCAAACAATTATCAGCATTTTCAATTTAATTTAAAATATTTCTTAAAAGTTGTTCTGATCGGAAGTCTTTAAAAAATATTTTATAATTTTGTTTAGACACACTGACATCAATAATCAGCCTGTGAATCTCAACAATGGTGACAGTACTAAAGCATGTTGCAGTGCATTCTGGGTGCCACCAATCACAACTCATTCATAGCTCCCATCATGCATTGCAGTATGAATAAATTATGATCTGATTTATCTCAGTAATTTCCTTTTTCCTAATTGAATATTTTGCTTGTCCCCATTGTTGAGATTAATACACTGATTATAGATGTCTGTATGTGCCTAAAAGAAATACTTATTTAAAAAGAACAACTTTTAGGAAATCCTAAGGATTAAATTGAAAATTTTGGTTATTATGCTGTAGAATCACTGTGATGCTGTAATCACCAACATTAGTCTTAGTCAGAGATTAGGCTCTAAATGAGCTCAGAGAGGGAGGTCCAATTATGATTATATAAAAACATAACCAACACCATCAGATCACCTTTTCTCTTTGTTCAGCTGCCTGTTCACCACTCAGTTTCGGCAGCCAACCAAAATCTAAAGTTAAATTCTTTAGGGTCAAGAGCCCAACTAAAGCAAACATTGATCACCAAAATGGTGACTTAAATTTGTGATTTTCTACTTCAGTGATTCTGCTTGTTAACATCTGGTGTCTTCAATAATGACCAATCATCACTCAATTAATCACTAATTATCTCATTAACTTTAACTCTGCTTCAGTGTTAATTTAACACTCTTGAGTGTGGAGTCATATAAACTCCCAGGAGAGTTAATTTAACTCTGGAGTTTTTGCTGTGTGTGATTGGAAAATCCAGGGGGTTCTGATTGTCTTTAATTTTTTCTTTCAGGATTTCTAATTTAGTTTTTAGTTCATTTCGAGCAGGATTTGTTTCAGTTGTTTTGTACAGATTTTCAAAGTGTGTCCTCCATATGTTCCCGTTTTGAATGGCCAGTTCTTCCTGGTGTGGTCTATAGAGTCTGTTCCCATTGTTCCAAAAGTTACTGGTATTTATTGATTCCTCCATTGCTTGAAATAGTTGTTCTGTGTGTTCTTCCTTTTTTACTCTTAGAGTTTGTTTGTACAGTCTAAGGGCTTCGTGATATTGATTGCGGAGTTCTTCATTGTCAGGATCTCTGTGTTTTTGATTTGAAAGATTTCGTACCGCTGTTCGGATATTTTTGCACTCACTGACAAACCACATTTCTTTGGTGTTTTTTGGTTTCCTTTTTGATGATTTATTTTTCAAATTGCACATGGATGCTGATTGGTTGAATATTTTGATAATGTCACTAAGTGCCAGATTTATGCCTAATTTATTTTGTGAATATGTGTTCATTATGAATTTGTCCAATAATAATTTGATCGTTTGACTTTCTATTGCATTTTGGTAATTTTCTGTGCTGTTATTTGTCCACTTGTAGGGTGTTTGCAGCTTCAGTAAACGAGAGGGCTGTCTGCGTGATTCATTGCTATGAGTTTGTCTTAAATACAGTGTAATTTTGCAGTGGTCTGACAGAGGTGTTTGAGGACTGACTGTGAATGCCCTGAGATGTCTGTGATGAAGTAATCTACAGTACTGTTACCCAGGAAAGAATTAAAGGTGTAACAACCAAAAGAGTCTCCCCGTATACGACCGTTCACTATATACAGGCCCAGTGATCGACAGAGCTCTAGGAGGCTTTTCCCACTTCTGTTTGTGTATTTGTCATAATTGTTTCTGAGGTGATATGAGGGCAGAGAGTGGCTGGTGTTTGTGATATATTTGTCTCCCTGTGTATTGACAAAGTCTGGTTCATTTCCAATTCTGGCATTTAGATCGCCACACATTAACACATTCCCTTTTGTCTGGAAATGGCTGATCTCATCCTGCAGGATGGAGAAGGTTTCTTCATTATAATAGGGAGACTCAGCTGGGGAAGGTATATAGCACACAAGAATATGTGACGGTCTGTGGAGACGATGTCTTTGTGGATTTTTAACCAGATGTTATTTTTTCCGATTTGTATAGCTGTGATTGAGTCTATGAGTTGTGCCATATCAGCATTCCCCCTGATTCCCTGCCCTGAGTCACCCCTCTTAATCTCGTTGATGGTAAAACTATTTCCCTAAATCCAATTGGGCAGCCAGTGGACAAATCTCTTACATTCCATGTTTCCTGTAGTATTATAATGTCAGAATTCAGAATTTCTTTTTTAAAGTCCGAATGTTGCCTCTTGATACCAAAAACAGAGGACCTCAGTCCTTGAATATTCCAACATGTGACTTTCAGGGAATATGAGCTCATTAAAATAATCATATTTGTTATTTCAAAACGAGACAGACATCAGTATATTAAATTGACAAATCAAGAAGAATATTATATAAAATATTATGATCCAAGAAATTAAGTTAAATGTATAAATTAGGTAAAATAAATATTAAAAAGATATCATATTCATATTATATATATATATATATATATATATATATATATATATATATATATATATATATATATATATATATATATATATATATATATATATACATATACATACACACACACACACACACACACACACACACACATACTATACACACACATATACAGGTCCTTCTCAAAAAATTTGCATATTGTGATAAAGTTCATTATTTTCCATAATGTAATGATAAAAATTAAACTTTCATATATTTTAGATTCATTGCACACCAACTGAAATATTTCAGGTCTTTTATTGTTTTAATACTGATGATTTTGGCATACAGCTCATGAAAACCCAAAATTCCTATCTCAAAAAATTAGCATATCATGAGAAGGTTCTTTAAACAAGCTATTAACCTAATCATCTGAATCAACTAATTAACTCTAAACACCTGCAAAAGATTCCTGAGGCTTTTAAAAACTCCCAGCCTGTTTCATTACTCAAAACCGCAATCATGGGTAAGACTGCCGACCTGACTGCTGTCCAGAAGGCCATCATTGACAGCCTCAAGCAAGAGGGTAAGACACAGAAAGAAATTTCTGAACAAATAGGCTGTTCCCAGAGTGCTGTATCAAGGCACCTCAGTGGGAAGTCTGTGGGAAGGAAAAAGTGTGGCAAAAAACGCTGCACAACGAGAAGAGGTGACCGGACCCTGAGGAAGATTGTGGAGAAGGACCGATTCCAGACCTTGGGGACCTGCGGAAGCAGTGGACTGAGTCTGGAGTAGAAACATCCAGAGCCACCGTGCACAGGCGTGTGCAGGAAATGGGCTACAGGTGCCGCATTCCCCAGGTCAAGCCACTTTTGAACCAGAAACAGCGGCAGAAGCGCCTGACCTGGGCTACAGAGAAGCAGCACTGGACTGTTGCTCAGTGGTCCAAAGTACTTTTTTTTTTTTTCCCGGGACTGCTCAGTTGTGGACTGATGGCTGGAGGTCGAGGTGTCTTCTGCATGCTTCTGTGTATTAGGGCTGATCTTGTTCAGCTGAGCTTTTTCTTTAATTTGCAGGAAATCCTTTTCAAATTGTTTCAGCTTCCCCTGAATCATTACATTCCCATTTTTATACAGGTTCGCTGTTATCGTGACATCTGAATCTGAATCTGAATCCTCCCCTTCTTTAATCTGCAGTTTCCATCCATTACTGATGCCCTTTCTGATTACTGTGGGGTAATGATGTCTGATCGCTGAGTGCCAGGCTACGGGGTCTTCTGTGTAGAATATTGTGTTACTGACCTCTCCATTCCTGTACAAGTCTGAGTACAGGGTTTCTGGGTTGTCCTTGAGGAGCTTTTCTTTGTTTTTTCTTTAGGATCTCATTGGTAGCTTTGGATTGGTATGTTATAGGGACTGATTCTGTCATTTTTCAAATATTCTGACAGTTGCTGGCAGTTTGTTGTTGTTGTTGTTTTATGAATGTTTATATCTACTGGAGTTAGCCCTTATATTGTAGCTTAATTAAATCACAGTTTTTGGGCAAATGTTTCTCCAAAACAAAGGTGGTTGATTGTAGATATTTTCTGTACTCACTCTGAGTTTCTCTTTTCCCCTCTTTTTTGGCAGTTGTGGGGCCTTTAAGCCGTCTGTCAGCCTTCTGTCTGTTGGTTGTCAGCTAGTTGTCTTCTGCTGAATTTTCTTGATCAGTTCAATGTCCTTTTGTAGTTAATATGTTGCAGAAGGTCTTATTTTATAAAGTTTTATAAAAATTGATTGTCTGTCTGATTATCAACCTGTCTCTCCTACTACCTCTCTCTACCTCTCTCTCCTACTACCTCTCTCTACCTCTCTCTCTCACTACCTCTTTCTCTACCTCTCTCTCTCTACCTCTTTCTCACTACCTCTCTCTACCTCTCTATCTCTCTCGGTTGCCTAGGTAACTACATACCACTCCGCCACTGCTGTAGACTATGCTAATAAACACAGGGAACAAAGTATAACTATTGCAATGCGATGAAAGGGTAATTTGATTTCTAACATTATTCTCTCAACAGACATTTACATCAATAGACTGGCGTTATAATTTATTTGCTTTTGGTGTACTGTGGAGTGGGTAAAACGGTATTTAATGGCAGGCTAGCAGATACCGTTGACTCGTGCTAGCCTAGCACCGGCGAACTATGCAACTGGAAGGACTGGATGAACATTTTTGAAAACTGTCTCCACTGATAAATAACACTAAGGCTATCTTGGAGATGAGGCCCCCCCCCCCCCATCAACAGGTAACCATCATCACCTGATCTCAGTTCATTTTAGCTTCCTTTACTACTGAAAACGTGTTTGACACACACACTCACAGCATCCAAAAAAGACAAAATATATAATAAGAGTTATAAGAGCTCAAAGAGTTTGATCATGTATCCTTTTGCAACTTCTTTAGCCAAAAGACTGTCCTACTACTTGGGGTTTCTTAAGAGCTGACTGAAGATTATTACACACGTGAGATAGGCTATTTTAGGAAGGAGTGTTAAACCAGCTAAGAATCTTTGAACAAGTCCCGTTAGCAAATAATTTACAAAACAGTGATTTTTTTACAGGCGTAGAAGGCTTCTTTTTTTCTTTTTCGATATGCATCCTTCAGGGACACACAGACTTAAGATGCCCGTCTCCACAATAACAAGCATGAATAACCTCACAATCAGGGAACCTGCATTAACTTTCATTACATGTGTAACACATAGGAGTATGAATTATTGTGGTAACCTCAGGAATAAAGAGAGAGTGTGCGTACATTTAATTTAATTTATTTCTTTATTTAATCAGGGACAATGCACAAAAAAACATTAGTCTAAAAAAGAAGAGATGTCATGTGCCAGGTTATAGCAAAAAATGCTAATTTCTACCCGCTGTCCCTGGACAGGTTGATGTTATACTTACAAAAATTCATAAAATATACAGAATAATACATGGAAGCAATGAGCCGAATAAAGAGCAAGACAGAGCGCGATTGCCGGTAAAATATCTGGTTATTAAAGCCAACCAGTCCAGTCTTTGGTTGAACCATTGAATATACATGGCAGATTTTAAAGAGAAAGACTTATGATACTCATAAAACAGAGTTGCACCGTATGTAATGGCAAGGTCTGATATAATGAGATGTGCCAAAAAATAGCAGATTCCTCATTATAAAGTCAATATTAATTTTAACGTGCAGCCATACGAAAGTTAGCTGTGCAGCGTCAGTTAGATGCAGATAAGCAATAGAGAGAGGCTGTGAACGCCACATTTAAGCTTAAACACACCAACAAGAGGAACACTCAGCGACTGGCAACATTTCCCCTGAGAGAAGAATAATCTCTCTGGCTCTGCTTAAATACCGGCTCCTCTGGCCATTGATGAGGAGCAGCTGGTAGAGTTGGGGAGCTCGAACTCGAGTCCAATTTTGAATGAACCCGGACTTGTCACGCACTCGGATGAATTTTTACTCGGACTTGACACGGACTCGGACATTTTAGACTCGGAAAAATGTCCGAGTCCAGTCAGGTCCGGGCACTAGAGGACACAATATTATTCAAAAACGAAACGAAACTACTTGTGTTGTTTCCGCGTTGAGCATTGTAGCCAATCACAGACATGTATATAAAGCGCATGAACACAGTGGCAAATCAGAGGCGTTTTAAATGAGAAACGAGAACGCCTGCGGGTGAAAACGTAAAAATATTTTATCAGATGTGCCCAGGGGCGTAGCGTAGCCAGGACATTATTTCTGGGGGGGCCAGCTTGGGCCAGTCTTTTATTTGGGGTGGCACTTGATTATCCAAAACTTCTATTTTAAAACTCACGAGAAAAGCTGTTCATTCATTCACACACAGACGCGATTCATATTCGTCTTTTTGCGATCTGTAGTAGCCTAAACAACAGCGCACATCTGTGCCATTCATTCACACACATACACGCGATGCATATTTAAACAGTCTTTTTGCGTTTGGGTGGTTCTTCAACTACCTGCACTTTTGGCCTTGTGAACTTGAGGGGGAAAAAATGTTCAAATCAAAATTGTCACAGTCTAACAGTTAAATATAACTAGTCTAGTTTAATGATCCATAAGAGAACGCACTTACATTATAAGACAAATTGGTGTTTTTTGACATATTTTGACATATGATTAGAGTTTTGTAAATATTTTTTAAAAAGTTATGAGGGGGTGGAAATGACTGGGTGTTGTGGAAATGACAATGAATGGACGTCCATGTAGAAAAACAGAAGACATTTATTTGAAACTTTCTGAAACAGACAATTACATTTAACAAATCATTAATCTCATTAGTCATTAGTTTGTTTGGTTCTGTTTTGGTGTAGGACTGAGACCTTTCTGCAGTTGACTTCCGCGGCATCTTAAAAATAGATGAAAAGGCATTTCAACAAATATATATTTGAATAAATACATTAGCATTGTACATTTCAATAAATAAAATATACATATGTAGCCACACAATCTATGAATTGCGCCTTGTAAGCATGAATGTCATTTCCACCTCACCTTTGTCATTTCCACCCGAGAAGAAATGTGTTGGAAATGACGGTGGTGGAAATGACAATCCTGCAGTATTTTGTAAAAGAATCCAAGCTAGTATTACAGATTAGCTATGAATTGGTAGCTAGCATTATATGCATGCAAAATACATCTATTTATGTTAAAAAATCTATTTATTTACAAACTCAATTGATGTTACGCCATGTTTGGAAATGACATACAATAAAAATATTTTCATTTCAAGCAATATTTACCTTGAGTTTTCTTCTCCAAGTTGGTGAAGAAATTAAAACTCTCCTCCATGTCAGACATGTGCTGTGATGTCATTGTTCATCTCCATAGAAACTACCCAAACAATCTTTCAAAAAATCCTTTTAAAAGGGACATTACAGCGTTGTGGTGGAAATGACGTCAATACTGTGGGACAACTACATTTTGTATATAAAATCACATTAATAGTTGTCTGACCTTAAATACCACAATTATGTTTTGATTATTTTACTGATAATACAGTCATATTAAAATAAAATAGATAAATATTTTTTTTACACTTCTTTTTCATTATTGAAGATCAAAAGTCTGGGTGTGGGACAAGCACAAAACAGCAATATTTGCATCTATAATGATGTTTAAAAAGGTGAAAAAATCATCGTAGACTATGGGTAAAAAGTTTCAAAAGTACTTTCATTGTAAAGTTAAATATGAAAGTGTGAATTTTTCAAAATTAAATGTTTTTTATAAAATATGATCAAAGGACATGAAAGTGCCCATAGTCTAAGAATTGCCCGTTTACACTAGGATATCGCGATTAGAACAATAATTAAAAAAACGTACTATTCTTCTCAGATGGATCCGTTGCTCCTCGAAATGAATTTAAACCAGCACTTCTGAGGTAAATTTCCCAGGATTATTCCTCACAGCCACGCAAGGCGACGTAAAGTACTGTAATCTGATTAAATTTGGTTTAATCAGATTAAATTAAATTTTGTTTTACCGAGTTGTGGCGACACGTTTGCAGGTTGCCTCAGATATTTGCGTTTGAATAGCGTGCGCTCTCTGTGGGCGTTTCACTTTAAAGAAACTATATTGAGCTGAAATGAGAATGACTGACATGCTTGCTTTTCATATAGATTACATAAACAGAGAATATTTGTTTTTGTTATGAATTAGATCATTTAAAAGTACACACTTAAATGATTATAAAGATATATTGCTCATGCCTGGGTGAATAGTATTCACTGAGTTTTGTTTAAGTTTGACGTGCTCCCAAAAAAAAAAGTTTGCGGTGACGGAGAGCCAGAAAGCACACCCTTTTTATTTCTTTATTTTACAAAAGCACAATGTTTTATTTCGATTGTAATTGGACACATAAAAAAGAAGACATTTTACAGTTTATTTTTCTGTCTGTATGACCAAAAATGACAGAGTATTTTAAGTCTATTTTGCTGCTATGTGAAAAAAAATTTAGCAAAACTCGCCGTCGCGTTTGCCGACTCCAGAGAGTTAACTTAAACTGAGTGAGAAGATAACTATATGATCTTATCATTTCAATTATGCTTTCAAGTATCACCAACTTACTCACCTGTTAGTTAGTTACAGTGGTATCCAGTGGTTAGCTGCTAGTCTCCATTAACGCTGTCAGAATGCAGGCACGTAATGTCTTGCAGTGTTGATGGGGCGTGATCCAAAATGTCGCTAATATGGGGCTTGTAGCGTAAGTGACAAATTACTTGATAAAAAAATAATAATGCATACATTTCAGCTTCCTTTAGACCGTTTCTGTTCAGGAGGTTTTTTTTAATTAAATGTATTTTCCCCATCAGACTGGGGGTGGGGCCGTGAGTTTGGGGGGCCGGCAGGGGGGCCGAGCCTTGACCAGTGGTGGCCGTGGCCCCCCCTGGCCACCACGTAGCTCCGCCCCTGGATGTGCCTTTCGTTTAGATGGCGACGGCTTTTTGGGGCTTAAAAACGAAAAAAGTGAAACCACCCTCCAGAGTGGAAATCTTGAAAACGCTCCACCGTCGCGTTTCCGTCTAAAGGGTAAAAACGTAAAAGTCTGCTGGAGTGAAGGCACCGATCTGCTCACGGTGGCTCTCGTCGCGTACGCGTTTACGTCACAGGCATGCGCCAGTACAGGAAAATAACAACAAACATGTCGGATATTTCCATACGTCGGATACAAGAGACTTTTCAGCGGTTGTACGAAATATTCTCAAATAGTATTACTGATAGTATTACTACAGATAGTATTAGTATGTACGCAGGCGCGTGGACTTGGGCTTCACATTGCCACCTAGCCGCCTGGAGTGCATACTACATCAAAGTCACCATATGCACGCAGATTCACCACCCATCCCCCCCCCCCCACAACGTTCGTCTAAACGCAGAATAAAAAGTGATAACGCAACGCCACTTTTGCATTTTCTCTTCAGATCGTTTCCGTGTAAACATAACCTAAGAGTCAACATGCGGAGAATTCGCTCAAAATGTATGTTCAGAATCAGCACAAGCTTTATCCTTTCGCAAATCCCCTCATAAACAACAAAGTCTAGACGCAATATAAATGAGAGATTCACTGTGCAGTGCGGACAACTTCAGTGTTTATAACGAGAGTTTTAGGGAGAGTGCAGAACGCGTAAGTGAGGTTGTATCAGCGACTTCAGGCCAATCACCGACAGGGGGTGAAACCAAAATAAACAGTGTTCCACAACGGTGTTGTGAGGTTTTGCTCCGCCTTCGCGTGCAGCCGTGCACGAGCGCAAAACCTCACAACACACACCCCCTGTCGGTGATTGGTTGGAACATTATTTATATTGGTTTTGAGTGGTTGGTGAAACCCATTGTTTTTATGTGCAGATCTCAGAGCCTAGGCTGCCTACAGAGACGCGTTTTTTTGACGGCCTGCTTATGGGGCGGGCAGCTAGCGGATCGTTAGGAAAGATTAGATGAATGTGATCATTTATGTTTGGGCCTTTTTTTGGGCCTGAAATTGCTGATACAACCTTTAAAGGGAGCGCTATTTACAATCTAAATAATAGTTTTGTTTTTCGTGCTTCTAGAGGACCAGTGGTTACGTTCACACAGTAAATTATAAAGAGTGATAAATGCATTTAAATGTGGGAGTGAATCCGCTAAATTTTAGTCCTGTGAGTCATGAAATTGCGATGATTGACATAAGTCCCCTTCCGGTCGACCACCATGGGACCTTATTTCGGAAAAATATTGTATGGTAGTCAATGGCGAGAGACAACAAATATTTGGATCTCGTTTGAATTGTGCCCTGAATTACACATATGATGTTTGTCAATTTAAAAGATACATTTTAAAGTCAAGAAAATCGCAGTTTGATGTAAAACTGTTGAGGTATAAGACTGTGATAATACGTAATTACAAAGACTACAAACCCAAAAGGCGCACATTTTCTCTCAATGAAAGAAGCTAACTTTACTGAAGCTAACGTCTGTCATTTTTTCTATAGTCTTACGCTATAATCGTAACGTTACGCCGTCAAGTCTGAGTGTTTTGTACTAGACTGCACACATACTCCGTTGCTCGTTGTTTCGCTTCCCGGGAGATGTAGTTCATTGAGCGATTTTCACATAAAACTAAATGTTACTCTTCTGTTTTATGACAAACTGCGACTTTCTTGACTTTCATAATTATCTTTTAAATTGACAAACATCATGTGTAATTCAGGGCACAGTTCAGACGGAATAAAAAGATAAGTTGTCTCTCGCCATTGACTACCATGCATATTTTTTCCGAAATAAGGTCCTATCAGTGACTATGATTGTGAGATCCATCTTTTCACACTGGTGACAACCGAGGGACTCATACACATCACTACCATCTACCGTGAAGGGTAAAGGTACTGTTATATCACCCTTTTTAATTTCGTTAAGGTTGTGTTCCCACATCGTTAGCAAGTTTGGATCGCTACATCTTGAATGACTGTCAACTGTTGAATGAATGAATGAGTGTCACTCACGTCCTGCTTGTTTAAGCCCCGTTCACACTACAAGCGACTTTGTCGCTGCATGTCGCCAGTGGCTGGCGATGAGGTCGCTAGTGGGCATTCCCACTACTGGTTGCCTTTATGAATGACATCCAATGATGTGGAGAAGGATCATGCGCGCTCCACTCCTATTGGTTGTCGCTCCCAAAAGTCGCTCTTCATTTGCATAAAGTTAAACAGATCTCAACTTTGTCGCGTCGCCAGACACGCCCCATCCGGTCGCCAACGGTCGCTGTCGCGCGTGTCGCCGGAAATCGCCCGCTCCCCATTGAAATTAATAGGCTTGTTTGAGATGAGCAAAATCTACGCAGAACCGATCACCGGTGATCAGCGCGTAATGCATGCCGGTTAGAAATGTGTCCGAGTGCGGTCCGCCTTGCGCTGATGTCATGCTGACGTGTGTCAAAAAGCTCTCGCGAGCGCAAGGCGCACGTGTCGGATTCTGCAGTCGCCCGCAGTTGCTCTCCACCGACTGCGCTGATCAAAAGCATGATGGGAAACGACTTGCTGACGACACAGCTTAATGTTGTTTGGTTTAAACAACCGTGATATATTGTTCTCTTTTAAAATGTTTGATTTTAAAACTCGGATATCATGTTTTATGTGTATATGTTATGTGTGAATTCCCAAACTCTCGGACAGTGCGATCTCTAAGGATCTTCAGTGTGTTTCATTCTGCAGGTTCTGGATCACTCGTGTTCTCACTGTCCTCTTTAATAAACTCAGTCTTTGCAGATTTCAGCTCTTTCCTGATGCTTTCATGCTCGTCTTCACTTGTAGCTGATGGGAATTTACAGCATTTATTGCTGAATTACTGTGGGAGGAGCTTCATTGATGATGTAATTGCAGTGGGAGGAGCTTCACTGATGATGAATTCCAGAGTTGGGGGGGCTGATCTGCCAAAATCAAGATTATCAATTACTGAGTTTGTTTTTATAATAAATTAATATAATATTAATAAAAGTAATAAAGTGCACTGATGACAGGACACTGACGATCTTCAATCAGAATCAGTCTCTCTTAGTCAAGTAGAATGTAGACTCAGTTTTTTATCGCATTCAAAAATCAGAAAATAAAATACAGAAAAATTACCATGAAAAATGAACATATCACATTAGGCTTGTGTATATCATGTGTATCTGTCATATTGTGTGTTATTTCTGTTATTAACTATGGGTAATAACGTTTTAACGTTATGCGTAATAAAGTTAATGTTTTACATTAACATTATGCAACATGAAATAAACCATCTTCCTTTCACTAGTTTACACACAGTAACATGCATGAAGCAAAATGTACAGGCTTTACATCTGGGCTGTTCAGTGCCATTGAACACCAATCAATACAAGAAAACTTTTAAATGAACACATATATTTTAAACCAGGTATTGGAAGTAGCCTACATACCTGTACAATTTCAAAGTAATCAAAAGTTCAGGATTCTCTCTCCATTCAGAATCAGCCTAACATAAGAAAAAGTTAAACTGAAACATGTGGGCTACATCACAAGAGAGAATGGCGAGCGCGCTAGCATACAGCAAAACACTAGACGAGGTTAGCTATGTTAGCAACTTCTTAAGGTTTCAAAACAGCAGTTCTCGACACATCTCAACTAAATGTATGTGCACTCATCATAAAATACACGTACAAGTTGAACATTGAGCAGAAGTACGTACGACGGCAGAGCCAGGCTAGCAACAGGGAGCCCATGAACATCTTTTTAGTGAGATGGGGAATGAGACTTGTGATCATGGGTTCAAATTACTTTTCAGCTAGGTTTGTTACTAGAGCATGGTAAAAGACAAATTTGTGAGAAAAAAAAACCCATCTACATGGCAAATGGAACTGTGAAACATTGTAGCCGTGTGGCGTTTCTGTGCTCCTGTGTATGTTTTAACTCCAGCTATACGGAAAATAGCAGTGTGACACTAAGGAGACAAACACATATTGTTTGTAAATGATTAACAATATCAGTATTACAATTTTTCATTTTTAACACAAGACATTTGGTCTAGTATGCATTTAAAATTTTGAAAATGCAGACAGGTTAAATGAATTTAGATGTTAACCTATTAAGCTATTTGCTATTTGGCTGCTACCCGACTAGCAAATGACGCTAACAGTTGAAGGCCTTGAGTGACCGAAGTTGTTAGATCAGTAAGAGTTCTAGATGCATTTGAGATTTGGTTATTTACAGAGTGCTGGCTTGTGTCATTAGAGTGTGATTGTCTATGTTTTATGAAATAGGGTGGAGGTCTGCCTCTGCCCAATGACTAGCGCTTTTCCTCTGTATGGCCTGTTTTGTGACAGGAATTACAGAATCTGTTCAGTTAGGCACAGTGTGGCTTTCTAAATAACACAGCTACCTCACAATGTATTTTGTGCTGGAGAAGCACCACACGAGCGATGGCTGTACACACCCTGCATTTGTAAGCAGTAATTCAAGGAGAATTGCACTGTTGTGGATAACATCTTTAATTCCAGAATACTCTCAAAAAGTTTTAAAGATTTCACTCTCAGGCTCATTTTGATACATTGACTGCACAATGGTGCCTGTCATTAAAACCTGTGGTATCTTATTGATCAGAACATCTGGAATTGAGCAGATAACAATTTGCCAAATATCTCA
This sequence comes from Gila orcuttii, assembly GCA_026230005.1. Taxonomy (NCBI): domain Eukaryota; kingdom Metazoa; phylum Chordata; class Actinopteri; order Cypriniformes; family Leuciscidae; genus Gila; species Gila orcuttii. The sequence continues at coordinate 61,640,030 of JAPDVR010000003.1, read as the reverse complement.
AATATCGCAGTCTAGAGCCCTGTATATATATATATTTTTGCTTTGACTTGAACTGACAAATTACACATTCCTGTTGGTTGAACAAGTTTATAGATATCAATCAATCAAGAAAGTGTCCTGTGCTCACCACACACGGCTATAGGGGGAGAGGAGAGATCTGGCTATAGAGTGATGTGTGGCTAACTTACACAGAAGAGACTTTGTTGCTCATCACATGAAAATCTTCTTAGCGTGATTTCAGACTGTGTTTAAGTGGTTTATCCACTGCATGGACCTTCATGTGTCGCTTCAGGTTAGTTTTAATAGAGAAACTCTTCCCGCACTGATCACACGTGTACGGCTTCTCTCCAGTGTGAATCCTCTCATGTATTTTCAGATATCCTGACTGACTGAATCTCTTATCACAGTGTGAACACTTGTAAGGTTTTTCTTCAGTGTGGATCCTCTCATGTGTTTTCAGATTTACTGACTGACTGAATCTCTTATCACAGTGTGAACACTTGTAAGGTTTTCCTCCAGTGTGAATCCTCATGTGTATCTTCAGGTCAGCTTTAAAAGAGAAACTCTTTCCGCACTGATCACACGTGTGCGGCTTCTCTCCAGTGTGGTTCCTCTCATGTGTTTTCAGATTAGCTGACTGACTGAATCTCTTGTCGCAGTGTGAACACTTATAAGGTTTTTCTCCAGTGTGAATTCTCTGGTGCTGTTTTAAACTGTTTTCTGTAGTAAAAGTCTTCTCACACTCAAAGCACATGTACTCTCTCACACCAGTGTGAATTTTCTCATGTCTTTGTAAATATTGCAGCAGTGAAAAACTCTTTCCACATACAGAACATGAATGTGGCTTCTCCTTCGTATGAACTCTCAGGTGTGTCTTCAGGTGTGATGCCCTAATATATGTTTTGCCGCACTGATCACATGTGAACGGCTTCTCTCCAGTGTGGATCCTCATGTGAACATTAAGGGATGAAGATTGACTGAAACTCTTCCCGCACTGATCACATGAGAACGGCTTCTCTCCAGTGTGGATCATCATGTGAACATCCATATGTTGTTTGGTTGTGAAACTGTTTCCACACTGAGTGCAGGTGAAAGATTTCTTGGCTCTTCTTTTCTTTAAAAATGTCTTTTTAGTCTTTGAGCGACTCAAAGGTTTTTCTCCAGGTTGGACATGATGTTCCTCCTTCACTTCACTCAGTTCTTCACTCTCCTCCTTCACTTCACTCAGTTCTTCACTCTCCTCCTTCACTTCTCTCAGTTCTTCACTCTCCTCGCTCTCTTCCATCAGGTCTGACAGGAAAGAAACAATTATTACATTTCATTTTCAGTACATCAAAATATTTCTCTTCAAAGAGAGAAATATAAAGTGAAAGGACATGGAAGTGAGCCCTGATGTAATGGTAGAAAGTAGCCCCCTCCCAGTTCCTGTCGACGCCGGACGGAAATGACGACGCACGCAGCATGTCAGTGAGACGCTGTTCAAACTTTTTGAATTCAACCCGAAAATATTCCCAAATAAACTAACCAAAAGTTATACAAACTAAAGGAAAGGAAAATGCCGCCTAAAATGAAAGCCGAAGAAATGGAGGAAATTAAGAAATCATTGAGCTTTATGTCGGAGGAGTTGAGCAAAGTCTCAAAACAACAAACAAAACTCATGGAGCTAATGGATGAAGTGAAACTCCTCAAAACAATAATTAAAGAAAAGGACAAACGGATCGTGAACCTGGAAAGGAAAGTTGATGATTTGGAGCAATACACCCGCATGGAGGATTTAATAATCACTGGACTGGAGACACGACATCAAACGTATGCCAGAGCGGCGACGAGCATTGACAAAGGTGAGGACGCACCGGCTCACGAACTACAAACACTTGAACAACAAATAATACAGTTTTTCAACAATCTCAACATGCCGATTAAAAGCAATGACATCGCTGCTTGTCATACTTTTCCTAAAAGGGAAAATGGGAAGGCGAGTATTATAGTGCGCTTCGTTAATCGCAAAAGCAAAGTGGAATTGCTCAAGGAAGCTAAAAAACTGTCTGGAACTGGAGTGTACATAAATGAACATTTGACTAAAAAGAATGCTGAAATAGCGCGACAAGCGCGTATTCTCCGTCGACAAAACAAAATACATGCAACCTGGACTAGAAACTGTAAAGTTATGATTCGCCAAATTGGTCCTCCAGAATCCGCAAAAGTCATATGGATAAAAGAACTTCAGGACTTGGATCCATACCGGAATTAAAATTCAAAATGGTGCAACATATGAAACTGTTTGGTAATCATTGGATTAACGTGACAATAAAGATTACCTAACATGACCGAACTATTAAAAAACTTCACTCTTACTTCAGAGGAAAGAGCTGACGCGGAACACGACCATTTCGAATCAGCCAACAGCGCTGCGATGAATGTCATACGCAGCATGAACATGAAATGCTTTGAGTTTACTGATCACAAAAATTACGATATGGAGAATGAAATAGATCCAGAGAACCACTTCTATACAAACAATTGCCACTGTGAGTATTATACGAATGAACAATTTAAATCTAGTATAAGATTGAACAACGCTTTATCAATAATACACTTCAACAGTCGAAGCCTGTATACCAACTTTGAAGAAATCAAGGACTACTTAAGACAATTTCCTACATTTCATATTATTGCCATATCAGAGACTTGGCTAAATGAGAACAGAGAATATGACACCAAACTCGATGGGTATGACTTATTTAATGTGAACAGAACTAACAAAAAAGGAGGTGGTGTAGCTTTATATGTGTGTAGTGGTTTAAATTGTAAACTAGTTAATAATATGACAACTAAAATAGATAATGTTATGGAATGTGTTACTGTGGAAATAATGGTTAAAAAATCACAAAAGATCCTGGTAAGTTGTATATATAGGGCACCAGGATCATGTATTGATACATTTAACAGCAGAATTATGGAAATGTTTGACATGACAAAGGTAACTTTTGTTTGTGGAGACTTTAATATTGACCTATTGAATGTGCATAAATTTAAAAAACATAGAGACTTTATTGACACTATGTTTAGTTTAGGTCTTTTTCCCACTATCATAAAACCATCAAGAATCACAGCCAATAGTTCTACATTAATTGACAATATCTTTACAAATGCAGTTGACGGCAGAATAGAAAGTGGCCTCCTTATAAACGATATAAGTGATCATCTCCCTGTTTTTACTACACTGCAACACTTCTTTCAGAATAAAAATACAAAGAAACAAGAAGTATATAGTCTAAAACGACTCAAAACATCAACATCCATAAATGCTTTTAAAGAAGAATTAAATATACAAACTTGGAATGAAGTCTGACATCTAACTAATGATCCAAATGAATCTTATGATAAATTCTTGTGTATTTTTGTCAACCTGTTCAACAAACATTGTCCTGTGCGCATGCAAAAGCAGTCTAAGTATGAAGCCAAACCCTGGATCACCAAAGGACTACAAAATGCCTGTAATAAGAAAAATCTCCTATATAAACATTTTTTAGAAAAGAGAACAAAGGAAGCCGATCTTAAATATAAATTATATAAAAACAAGCTAGTAAACATATTAAGGAAAACTAAAAAGGACTATTATAATAATCTACTAGAGCAACACAGAAGCAACATTAAAGAGACTTGGAAGGTATTAAATAGTGCAGTCAAAGGAAACACTAAGAAAAGTGAATATCCAATGTACTTCACAAATGAATTGAAAACTATAACCAAGCCAATTGATATTGCTAATGAATTTAATAATTATTTTGTAAATGTAGGAGTCAATCTAGCAAACAATATTGTGCAACCCGAATTAAAAGTAGGTGTGGATGTTGACCTAATTAAATTAAATACAAGCTCAATATTTCTAAAGCCAGTAGAAGAAAATGAACTAATAAATACAATAAATAAATTAAAAAATAAAAAATCTACAGATTTTAATGATATAGACATGGCACTAGTTAAGGATGTTATGACATTTGTTGTTAAACCATTAACCTATATTTTCAACTTATCTTTTCAAACAGGTGTTTTTCCGGACAATATGAAAATAGCTAAAGTCATCCCTATCTATAAAAATGGTGACAGCCATTCACTCTCAAACTATAGACCAATCTCCCTCCTTCCACAATTTTCAAAGATCCTAGAAAAACTATTTGAAATAAGACTAGATAGTTTTATTAAAAAACATAAACTATTAAATGATCATCAATATGGCTTCCAAGCAAATCGATCCACAGAAATGGCTGTAATAGAGCTGGTTGAAAAAATTACATCTGAAATAGAAAATAAAAATTATTCGGTCGGAATTTTCATAGACCTGAAGAAAGCATTTGACACTATTGATCACAACATATTGTTAAAAAAACTAGAAAGATATGGCATCAGGGGCATTGCACAAAGATGGATTAGTGACTATCTTAGGAATAGATTTCAGTTTGTGCAATTCATCAATGACAGGTCACAGCTACAGAGGGTCACCTGTGGGGTTCCACAAGGATCAGTCCTTGGACCAAAGCTATTTTTATTATACATCAATGACATTTGTAAGGTGTCTACGCAATTAAATTGTGTCTTATTTGCAGATGATACAACTCTTATTTGTTCCAATCAAAATTTGGGACAGCTTCTGGACACAGTGGAAGCAGAAATGAAAACATTAAAAAAATGGTTTGATGTTAATAAATTGTCATTAAATATAAATAAAACTAAAATTATTTTATTTAGTAATAAAAAAATAAATACAAATGTCCAGATTAGAATTGATATGATTGAACTAGAAATAGTAAGTGAAACTAAATTCTTAGGTGTCATTATTGACCACAAACTCAGTTGGAAATCCCATATAACCTATATAAAGTCTAAAATTTCAAAAACTCTGGCTATCCTGTCTAAAACACAACATATTCTCGATTCAAAGGCCTTGAATATACTTTACCAGTCTCTAATAGTGCCATACATGACTTATTGCGTAGAGATCTGGGGAAATACATACAAAACAACAATAAAACCAATTCTTATTCTACAAAAACGTGCAATACGAATTATAAATAAAACAGATTATTATCACCCAACAAACAAGCTATTTATAAACTCCAACCTACTAAAATTTAATGACTTAGTGGAATTTAAAATAACCCAAATAATGTTTAAAATAATAAATAATAAATTTCCAGACTGTGTCCAGAACCTGTTTCAGATGAAATCGACTCCTTATGAGCTCAGAGGAACACTCATGTTCAGTAAACCACAGACTAGAACCAATGTCAAACAGAGATGTCTGTCTGTTCAGGGGGTTAAACTATGGAATAGTCTTGATGATGAACTAAAAACATGTAAATCCATAGGTAGCTTTAAGAGATTATTTAAAAAAAAAAAGATTACATTATATAAAGCTGAATAAATTTGGCTTCCTTTTCTTTTTAGTCATTATTTATGCAAGATGACTTTGGTGTTGTGTGTTAAATAAATAAAATATAAAAAGGATCGGCGCAATAAGCATAAGCTTCAGCCGACACCTTTTCGGTCAAGAAACTTTTTATTTATATGTATATGTGTATATATATATATATATATATATATATGTATATATGTATATGTGTATATATATGTGTATGTATATATGTGTGTGTATGTATATATATATGTATATATATGTGTGTGTGTATGTGTGTGTATGTGTATATATATATATATATATATATTTTTTTTTTTTTTTTATTATTATTTTGATTATTGTTTATATTGTAATTAAATTTTTGTTTCCATGTTTGTTTATAAATTGTTTTTCTTTTCTTTTTTTTCTTCCCCTTTTCTGTTGAAATTGACCGAAATAAAAAACTAACTAACTAACTAACTAACAACTGCTTTAAAATATTATGATAATTTCATGCCTTTTTAGTTTTTATACATTGATTATACGTCCTTGAAACTACCCATGAATGAGGTAAATATATCTTCAAATTATTATTTTTAAAACATTATAGGCACAAATCCCATGTTTCTTTAGCAAGAATTATTAAATATATTTGATAAATGACACAATTATCTAACATGATAGTAACATTAAAATGTACAATACTGCCATATTTTTACACCAACTTTGAGATTGATATTTATTTTACTAAAACGTTTGAATTATTAATGGCCGTTCACACTAGACTTTTAATTGCACTGATTTCCATTCATGAGTCTGTTAAAGTGAGACACCACAAACACAAGCTCAAGTGAATAACCCTGTGAGAATTTTTTATTTGTTATATGTTAAATTTAAGTGTAGAGTGGCTTTAACTAGCTTTAAATTAACAATTTTTATTAGCATTAACTGTGTCCTACATGTTTCACTCAACCCTGTTACTCCTGACATGATTTTCCTCCTTTAAAAAACAGAGCATTTCTTAAAACTGTGACATCATCTGGGCTCTTTCTACTGCATGATGGGAAGACAAGAAAATAATCTAAATCCATTGTCTCAGTTCAGGGTCCGAAATTAACACCCGCCAAGCACCAAATGCGGGTAGATTTTCCGTTTCGCGAGTAAATCTCAAAAGGCTATCCACCACACTGGCGGGTAGGGATGGGTACCGTAACCCAGTATTAAACGGGCCCCGGGGCTGAATTTTGAAAGACCATGTAGGGTCTGGACCAATCAGACACACACTAATTATTCATATTCATTATATTTAATGAATATAAAGGTCTATGAAACTCTCCCCCAAAACTAACCTCACAAATGAAGTTACTTTGTCAGCCGGGTGTCCGGTTACAGAACACTTTAATGCTGCGTTCACACCGGACGCGAATAGCGCGTCAAAATCGGGTCTACCGCGTCTAGTTTGACGCTTGACCACTTTGTGTTAATTCGCGTGTCAAAAGTGAAACTGACGCGCTTAAAAAGAATGTTTGAAGCGAAATTTACGCGCGTCAGATTCGAAACCCGTTGGCGGCCATCTTTTTTATGTTGATCGAGCATTCATCGAGAGAGTCACCGCTCTGTATTTACTCTGAATACAGCCTATATTCTGAATGCGAGAGCAGAACGGCGGCGTAGGAGTAATCGTCGCCGTATTTGTGTCCACCAGACCCTTCGAAGGCGAACCGAGTGTGGCGAGTTTCACCATTTGCTCGCTCCAGGAGCTGCGCCTGGATGACGGCCGCTTTCAGCGGTACTTCCGCCTGTCCCGCGGCCAGCTTGATGACCTGTTGTCCCGCATCGGAGCGAGGATCACCCTCGCCCTCTTCCACCTAATCTGTCATTTATTTTTGTTTTGATGATAAATGAAGCCAGCCTCCAAAAGTGATTAATCTGTTCTGTGATTTTTTTCTCTCTCTCACACATCACTGTCCAGACACGAACTTATATGTTGGTTGTCTTTACATTATAATAATATTTCATATAATCTAGATATGGAATAAATAGCATTCAATACAAAATGAATCTGTCTCATATATTGAAATCAAGTTTTATGTGATAAAATATTTGCTTTGTTGTGCATTAGAACCACAGTCATATATTACAAAATAATTTATTGAAGCATCCAGATACTTCACCACGTGACAGCAGCAAGCAGCTAGGCTCCTGATTGGTTAACGCGGCGCGAATTGATGCAGAAGTTAAAATTTTTCAACTCGGGCGGCAGACGCGAATTCGCGTCAAACGCGTGAATGCACAAATAGCACTAACTAAATCATTCGCGCGTAACGCGCTTAGCGCGCCAGACGCTCAATTCGCGCCATTCGCGCGAACTTGACGCGCGAATGAGGCGTATTCGCGTCTACCACGCCGCGCTCTACGCCTCATTCGCGCTGCAGGAATTTTTTACGCGCATAACGCGTCTTTGCATTGACTTAACATTGAAATCACTCGCGCCTGACACGCTATTCGCGTCCGGTGTGAACGCATCATAAGACTGATAACAGACTTTTACGACCTCAAAGTAGGGCTGCACGATGTGTCGTTTTAACATCGATATCGCGATGTGCACATCCACGATAGTCACATCGCAGGATGTTGCAATGTAAGCCTTAGGGATCGTAGTTGATCCGTGATTCATGATCAGTATGGGCCAGCAGCTCCCCGGCCCGTAACGCTTGCGATTCGCGGATTAATTGCAAAGGTTAACCATAATATAGTGAAAGTTTATCATTTGCATGTGTTTTTAAGTCCTGTCAGTTTAAACATCAAGTGTAAAAAGACTGGAACTTGCGCGTTGTTTTCTGTGAGCCGGGCAGACACAAAGATCAGTGGTCTTTCTCTTATTTCTGAGCTTGAACGAACATGAGAATTCAAAATAAAGTCAGAATGCCCTTCCTGCATTGAACATTTTTTGGCAGCCGCCAAGCGTATTTATGTCCCGCCAAAGCCTTATTTGACCGGTGAGTGATAGATGACTGACTGCGCTTGTTAAACTGAGAGAACGAGCAGAGAGAGAGAGCCCCGGTCGCGCGCGCGCACTCTCACCGTTTTCAAACTGTCTTGCTCTCTCTCCCTCCCTCACGCATATTAATGAATTGAGTTGAATGAATATCTTTGAGAATACACGATGGTAAAAGGTCGGAAGAACGAAGTTTCACGTGAAGCATTCGGATATATTTTTTTCCTGAACTACTGGTTGTGAATTGTGCTAAAAAAAATATTCTCTGAAAAGCGTTCCACACAGATAAACCACACTTTCTATCCAGTGATGAAATGTTTTCTGTGTTGAGACCAATCTTGTGCGATGTCCTAACTGCCGGGATAATCACACACAACGTCTGCCGTGGTCCGTTAATTACACCTCCAATTCGCGAACTAATGACTCATTTGAACCGATTCACTTTAATGAATGGTTAAAACAACTGACCTGTCCAACACTGAACTCACGAGGCATAACAAGTCGGTAACACTTTACAATAAGGTTGCATTTATTAAACTAGTTAACTACATTAGTTAACTATAATAGTTGCTATGCAGATTTACTCCATTACAAAATCACCCCAGTCATTCAGATGATTCATTCTTTCCAAAGAGAGCTAATAAAGTCATCTGGTGAAATTGTTTTCATATCGCGATATATATCGCAGAAAAATAAAATATCGCAATGTGATTTTTTTCCCAATATCGTGCAGCCCTACCTCAAAGGAATGTGGCCACATGCGCCACATGCTGAAGAGAGAGAGACAATTTTTAATTAAATAAACTTTTGCGGTATTACTCTGATCTATGAAGGAACATGCCTCACAGAAACCGTGATGATTTACTGTCTCGTGTACTATTTTGTATAACAACATGGTATGTTTGATTGGGGTGTATGTGGTTGCACAACCACCCAACGGTCAATATAACTTCACCTGTATCATTCTTCCTACCTAATTAATCCTCATTTAATGACACATACTTTGATGTACATCACCTTCTCTTAGAATGCAATGTGAATTTGTTATGTCTATTTGAGCTTGAATGAACAGTCTAAGCACGCTGGGGACAAAGACCATAAATCAACTAAGAGCCGCTTCCCCTCTCGGACATGTCACCTTACTCATTGGTCCATTCAAACCTTAGGGGTTGGATCTTTCTCAGGCTATATCAGGGGCAGGCAACAGTGACCGCCTTCTCTTAGTTTTTCCTCATCCGGCCGCAACACACTGCTGCTGATACTGGGGAACCCCTCCCCCTCCACGGGGGCCCAAGGGCCCAGCAGGCCATACTTTCATGCTCTCAAAAGGGAGTCAGACTGTCTTTTCTTCAATCCAGAAAACTGCTAGCCCTGGATTCACATTCAGGATGGAGAGAGAAGACTCTCTCAACCAACAACGAACGGAACCATCAACAACTCTTCCGACTTCCTCCCTTCTCCTGGGTACTCGACGTGGCCTCAGTAGGGCCCCAGGCCTTGAACCAACCAGTCATGTGGTCAGAGAGGGAGAGAGAACTCTCAAACAACTTCCACTTGACACCACCGGAACCATCAACAACTTCAATTTTCCACAACTTCAAGAATTGTTCCCACTACAAATGCAAGTATTCAATTCAATGAAATGTATATCATTGGAAAGGTGGATTCCTGACGAACAAAACGTATATCTCCGATTTCATTTCCGCCATGATAGATTTTCCGCCATTTTGAATTTTGTCGAAAAACTACTTTTGCGAACTAGTCCCTGGTTTTTCACCCGATCGGAAATGTACACTGTAATGAAAATGAAATGCTGTTGGTTCTTCTCATAGTTAGATGGATCTTCTCCATCGTTACATCATTCCATCTCTCATTCCTTTTTCCTACACCCGTGTTTATGTATTTATGTATGTTTGTTTAGTTTATTCATGTTTATGATTTAGTTAATAAAACTTATGCACTTTATGTATTTGGTTCTGATTTACTGCTTGCAGGCAAAGTCTCTTTTACAATCTTGATCTTGCTACATGCTCAAAGCGCTGTACATGCTAAGAAATAATTATTCTTCTGTGGTCATGGAAGATACCCTTTTCTTAGAATAAATTAATAATCAAAAGAGTTCGTTGGACGAACTGAGTAATTGATTGTAATATTAATTTAGCCATGTCAAGTTAATCCAATTAACTGACCCAAATATTCATAATTAATCATAACAAGTTATTATTGATTATTAATATTTCCTATAGCTAAGTTCCTTACAACCGCTGTATCGATAAGCTCGACGTTATCGGTTCTGCTGTCGTTACTGGAGAAATACACGTAGGCCTATTATTTATTATTGCTATAAAGATGTTATTATCTTTTTATATTTATCATATCGCTGAGTCGCCAGCCATTTCTATATATAATAAAACTAAACCATTTGTCAGTGATGCATTTTTGCTCGCAGACCAGAAGAGAGAGAGAGAGAGAGATCTCTCACGCGGAGCCACAGCACGCAAAATCTTTTTGTTTATCTCTTTACATTACATTACATTTACATTTATTCATTTAGCAGACGCTTTTATCCAAAGCGACTTACAAATGAGAACAATAGAAGCAGTTAAAACTAACAGTAGGACAACAATACGTAAGTGCTATAACCCCTCTCAGTTTAACTTAAGTGCAGTGTTTTTTTTTTTTTTTTTTTTTTTTTTTTAAGAATAGAGAAGAGAAAGTGTTAATACTACTGAATCAAGTGCTGCCAAAAAAGATACGTCTTCAGCAGTTTCTTGAAAGTGGCTAGTGACTCAGAAGCTCTGGTTGAGTTAGGCAGATCATTCCACCAACAGGGAACAGTCATGGTAAAGGTCCGAGAAAGAGATTTTGTGCCTCTTTGAGATGGTACCACAAGACGACATTCGCTAGCAGAGCGCAGGTTTCTGGATGGCACATAAGTCCGAAGTAATGAGTTTAGGTAAGAGGGAGCAGTGCCAGTGGTTGTTCTGTAGGCAAACGTCAGTGCCTTGAATTTAATGCGAGCGGCAACTGGCAACCAGTGCAATTTTGTGAGAAGTCTTTGACTTCTACGTACTCTTATTAATTCAACATAATACCTTATCTCAATTAAATGTACTGAAATGAATGTATATGTGACACAAAAAGGCTGTTTATTATTTTGGCCGGTAAAAAATATGCTTGGCTGGTGGATTTTTTTTATTTACCAGTCCCCGTGGCAGGTGAGCCAAAAAGTAAATTTTGGACCCTGTCTCAGTTTTTACTGTAGCATTGACTGTATTCATCAACCCTGTTACCAAACTCACTGTAAGAAGAATCTCTATAACTATGAATAACTTGTATGATATTTGACAAAAACAACTTCATCAGTAACTTGGTGTTTACTGATTATTAGGGGTGTAACGGTACATGTATTCGTATTGAACCGTTTCGGTTCAAGGCTTCCGGTTCGGTACGCATACAAACCGCATACAAAACATTTGATTTCGCCACTGAAGTAATAACATCGCTGCGAGATCTAGTGAGAAGCATTCACATTTCTCCGTTATTAACCGTAGATCTCTATTAGATCAAACAGCGCTGACGTGGAAACCAGGAGAAATATTTTGCCGTGAATGAACTAGTAATACTTTACGTCCACAGACCAGCAACATTCACCATGGATTTAATATAGTAACACTAAATGTAACCAGTTTGGCTGGAATAGTGAAATGCTTTCAAGTACTTCACACATCTTTTTCCAGCACTTCAAAACTCAAATATTATATAAATAAATATATGAAGAGTTCAGATGCAAAAGCCTCTAAGTGCAATTTGAAATTTTCTTCTAGAATGATCATTTTTATGAAGCTTGTATATTTAAGTTCAGTAATTTCACTCAAATGACAATTAATAGGTAATCTTCATTGCCATTTAAGTGAAATTACTGAACTTAAATATACAAGCTTGATAAAAATGATCATTCTAGAAGAAAATTTTAAATGGCTTTTGCATCTGAAATCTTCATATATTTAAATATTATTTTTAATGTGATGACCAAAACATTATTTGTTCATCCTTCAAAGATGACACCCATTTATAAACCTGAAAGTTTCAAGATGTAGGAAAACCCCCAATTTTTTAAAAAAATATATTTTTTCTTTTAACAAATAGGAAATTTCTCTGGCATTTCTTACTTTTTGCTGTATCGAAAACGTACCGAACCGTGACTTTAAAACCGAGGTATGTACCGAACCGTGATTTTTGTGTACCGTTACACCCCTACTGATTATTCTTAAAAAATAATTGTTTTAACTATGTTTAAAATGACTAAAATGTTGGTAATGTTGTTGAAAATTGGAAACCAGATATAAAATAAATGTAAAATAGTATTTAGCTTGATCTAATATTGATAATCGATATAAAAATGTCACAAACCTTCCCTTACTGGCCATTTGTTGAAGAAAACCCAAAACATTCTCTACCATTTCATAGTTTAACTGTTTATCTAAATGTGATGAAGTGCTTGAATGTTTGTAACATGAATGTTCTTCAGCATCATGAATGAATGAAGAATAAACACCAACCTCTTTGTTCTTCAGGATCTTCAGTGTGTTTCATTCTGCAGGTTCTGGATCACTCGTGTTCTCACTGTCCTCTTTAATAAACTCAGTCTTTGCAGATTTCAGCTCTTCCTGATGCTCTGATGCTCGTCTTCACTTGTAGCTGACAGGAATTTACAGCATTTATTGCTGAATTACTGTGGGAGGAGCTTCACTGATGATGTAATTGCAGTGGGAGGAGCTTCACTAATGATGTAATTGCAGTGGGAGGAGCTTCACTGATGATGAATTACAGAGTTGGGGGAGCTGATCTGCCAAAATCAAAAGTATCAATTACTAAGTTTGTTTTTATAATAAATTACACTTCTAAGTGTAGCTGCACGGTCTGCACTTCGCCGACTACTGCGTTGTGTTCTGGTGCACTGATGACAGGACACTGACGATCTTCAATCAGGACACCGACAAGGCACTTGAGTATTAAATTCTTCTTGTTTATTTATTGTTGTTTCCTTTCTCTTCTACAAACTTTTCTTTGGATCTTTCTGTTTGTGAGCTCCTTTTCACTATGTGTTTTCAAATCTCTACTATTACTAACATACGTAAATCAAACTTCACACGTCAGAGGCGGTGCAATCCTAACAATCTCTGTACCCTTCCGATGTCTTCTAATACTTTATTCTCTTTTCCTATTGGTCTCTGGAACTGCCAGTCCGCTGTTAACAAAGCTGATTTCATTACATCTTTTTCAAGTCATTCAGGTCTCAGTCTATTGGCCCTGACTGAGACCTGGATCAGACCAGAGGACACTGTCACACCTGCTGCCCTATCCACTAACTTCACTTTCTCACACACCCCCCGTCTGACCGGAAGGGGTGGTGGTACTGGTCTGCTCATCTCAAATGACTGGAAATTTGATCCTTTACCACCTCTATTTGACAACCGCTCATTTGAATCACATTCAATTACCATCACTAGTCCTATAAAAATCCATTTTGTAGTTGTATATCGTCCCCCAGGTCAACTTGGCAGTTTCTTGGAGGAGCTTGATGTGCTACTCTCATCCTTCCCTGAAGATGGTACTCCTCTTGTAATTCTTGGAGACTTCAACATCCATCTAGAAAAACCTCAGGCTGCCGATTTCCACACCCTGCTTGCATCATTCGACCTCAAACGAGTATCTACTGTGGCTACTCACAAATCAGGTAACCAATTGGACCTTATCTACACGCGCTACTGCTCTACGGATAATACACTGGTCACTCCACTGCACACCTCAGATCACTTCCTCCTCACTCTCAACCTCAACCTGCCTCAGAACACAACACACACTCCTCCACAGGTCACCTTTCGACGGAACCTACGCTCACTTTCACCCTCTCACCTATCCTCTTTGGTCTCATCCACACTTCCTCCACCTGATCAGCTCTCAACACTAGATACTAACAGTGCAACTGATACTCTTTTCTCCACTTTAACATCCTGCTTGGACAACTTCTGTCCCCTTTCCTCCAGGCCAGCCCGCGCCACACCCTCTGCCCCCTGGTTATCTGATACTCTTCGCGAACATCGTACTAAACTCAGGGGTGCAGAGAGGAAGTGGCGCAAATCGAAAGATCCGACAGACCTGGGTCTCTATCAATCCCTCCTCTCTTCCTTCTCTGCTAATATCTCTACTGCTAAAATGGCTTACTATCACAACAAAATGTTCAATTCTTCTGACTCTCGCATGCTTTTCAAAACCTTCTCCTCTCTTCTTAACCCTCCTCCTCCTCCTCCTCCATCAACCCTAACAGCTGATGATTTTGCCACATTCTTCATAGAAAAAACAACCACCATCAGCGGCCAATTTACCAATCCACAAATTGACACACACATTTTACCAACAAACGCACACATTCTACCCTCCTTCTCTCTACTTTCAGAGGCGGAAGTCTCTAAACTCCTCCTTTCCAATCACCCTACTACCTGTCCGCTTGATCCTATCCCCACTAATCTACTTCAAGCCATTTCTTCCTCAGTTGTACCCACACTCACGCACATCATAAACACCTCTCTTCACACTGGTACCTTTCCCACAGCTTTTAAGCAGGCTCGAGTAACCCCACTGCTTAAGAAACCCAATCTAAATCCAGCACATCTAACAAGTTACAGACCGGTATCTCTTCTTCCATTTGTCGCGAAAACACTTGAACGAGTTGTTTTCAACCAGATCTCCTCCTTTCTTACACAGAACAACCTCTTGGACGACAATCAGTCTGGTTTCAAAAGCGGACACTCAACCGAGACTGCCCTGCTCTCAGTAATTGAAGCTCTGAGACTGGCAAGAGCAGCTTCTAAATCCTCAGTCCTCATCCTGCTGGATCTGTCTGCTGCTTTTGACACAGTTAACCACCAGATCCTCCTGTCGATCCTAAAGATGAAGGGCATCTCGGGAACTGCACTCCAATGGTTCGAATCTTACCTCTCAGGTAGGTCCTTTAGGGTGTCCTGGAGAGGTGTGGCATCTAAGACCCAACATCTAGCTACTGGGGTGCCTCAGGGCTCAGTGCTTGGACCACTCCTCTTCTCCATCTACATGACATCACTAGGATCTGTGATTCAGGAACATGGCTTTTCCTATCATTGCTACGCTGATGACACGCAACTCTACCTCTCATTCCAGCCTGACGATCCGACGGTAGCTGCTCGTATCTCAGCCTGCCTGACAGACATTTCTGGCTGGATGAAGGACCACCACCTTCAACTAAACCTTGCGAAGACAGAGCTACTTGTGGTCCCGGCCAACCCAACACTTCATCACAACTTCTCCATTCAGCTAGGCTCGTCATCCATAACTCCATCAAGGTCAGCTAGGAACCTCGGGGTTTTAATTGATGATCAGTTGAAATTCACAGACCACATTGCTAGAACTGCCCGGTCCTGCAGATTTGCCCTGCACAACATTAGGAGGATCAGGCCCTTCCTTACAGAGCATGCTACACAACTCCTTGTCCAAGCACTTGTTTTATCCAGACTGGACTATTGTAATGCTCTCCTGGCTGGTCTTCCAGCTTGCTCTGTCAAACCTCTACAATTGATCCAGAATGCTGCAGCCAGAGTAGTCTTTAATGAGCCAAAGAGAGCACACGTCACTCCTCTCCTCACAAAATTGCACTGGTTGCCAGTTGCCGCTCGCATTAAATTCAAGGCACTGACGTTTGCCTACAGAACAACCACTGGCACTGCTCCCTCTTACCTAAACTCATTACTTCAGACTTATGTGCCATCCAGAAACCTGCGCTCTGCTAGCGAATGTCGTCTTGTGGTACCATCTCAAAGAGGCACAAAATCTCTTTCTCGGACCTTTACCATGACTGTTCCCTGTTGGTGGAATGATCTGCCTAACTCAACCAGAGCTTCTGAGTCACTAGCCACTTTCAAGAAACTGCTGAAGACGTATCTTTTTTGGCAGCACTTGATTCAGTAGTATTAACACTTTCTCTTCTCCTCTATTCTTAAAAAAAAAAAAAAAAAAAAAACACTGCACTTAAGTTAAACTGAGAGGGGTTATAGCACTTACGTATTGTTGTCCTACTGTTAGTTTTAACTGCTTCTATTGTTCTCATTTGTAAGTCGCTTTGGATAAAAGAGTCTGCTAAATGAATAAATGTAAATGTAAATGTAATAAATGAATCAGTCTCTCTAGTCAAGTAGAATGCAGACTCAGTATTTTATCGCATACAAAAATCAGAAAATAAAATACTGAAAAATGACCATGAAAAATGAACATATCGGATTAGGCTTGTGTATATCATGTGTATCTGTCATATTGCGTGTTATTTCTGTTATTAACTATGGGTAATAACGTTTTAACGTTATACGTAATAAAGTTAATGTTTTACATTAACACTATGCAACATGAAATAAACCATCTTCCTTTCACTAGTTTACACACAGTAACATGCATGAAGCAAAATGTACAGGCTTTACATCTGGGCTGTTCAGTGCCATTGAACACCAATCAATACAAGAAAACTTTTAAATGAACACATTATATTTTAAACCAGGTATTGGAAGTAGCCTACATACCTGTACAATTTCAAAGAGAGCAAAAGTTCAGGATTCTCTCTCCATTCAGAATCAGCCTAACATAAGAAAAAGTTAAACTGAAACATGTGGGCTACATCACAAGACGAGAGAATGGCGAGCGCGCTAGCATACAGCAAAACACTAGACGAGGTTAGCTATGTTAGCAACTTCTTAAGCTCTCAAAACAGCAGTTCTCGACACATCTCAACTAAATGTATGTGCACTCATCATAAAATACACGTACAAGTTTACATGTGCACTAAAGCTAAAGTTACAACCAGTATATTTCAAGCTTACATCGCACTGATGTGAACACGTACCTCTCTCAGTCAAGCAGAATGCAGATTTTAAAGAAACGAACGCGAAAGTTCAGTATATGAGCATCACTCTTGCCTCTGTCCAATAGAGGGCGCACTTACAACAAACAACTCTCACAATACCTGTGAAATGACTGAACAATACAAGACTCACATAATACTCACATACCCACAAAATAGAAAATGAAAGGTTGCAAAAATATTTGTCATTATTTAACCTGTTAAATAAGCATTTATGTCTGTCTATCTATTCATCCTACAGTAACTGGTGCCAATTGAATTATTTTAAACAATTTTTATTGCTAATCCTAACATTATTCTGCTTCTTCATTACAATCCAGGTATCTATAAAAGAAAATCCAACTGTATTTCAATTCATATATTATGCATAATATGCTGGTGTCGTGATTGATGAAGATGAGTGTCATTAATGTGTTTTTGATGTTTTATCCATGTCATTTTGTGAGAAATTGCAGCATTGCCTTTCAGTATAGCAGTTTTACAGGCTTTTATCATCTATCCTGCCTTAAATAATGTTTTTCTAACAGCAAACACTCAGAATAAAGTGAGATGATCTGCTGATGATCCTGAATGTCTTGTTGAATGAGTGTTGATAGTCTGAGGATCATCAATATTAACAGATCTGCTGAAAACACTCTTTATTTCATGACAATAGTTCATGTTTTCTCCTCATTTATTATGCTGATGTCTTCAGATCTCCTGTAAATTGACACTTAAAGCTCATTTCATTGGTGTCAGCAGACTGAGGGTATTTGTTGATTATTTTTTTTATGTTTCTTACAGTTCTGTCCTACTTTCTAGATATTTGCCCTCCTTTTAATAAATAAAAACAATAATGTTAGAATTAGAAATAAAAATGTGTGAATTAGCATCAATTGTTTTACGATAGACGGATAAAGTATTAAATGTGTCAATTAGCATATGGATAAATGACAAAAAGATATATATAGCAAAAAAAAAAAAATCAGGCATTTAGAACAAAAATCATTTGATGACATACTAAAACACTATTTAAGGATCATAGTGGAGCCCAAACATACTCATTAATTGTCATTTTAAATCTTTATACATTGCCACTATCCTTCAAACCACTAAGTTTTACCAATACGTTTTTAATAATTTAAATGAACTTATAGTATGATCACTTAATCTTTCATAAATACTTTATATACAGGTATATATTTAATACAGGTCAGAATAACAAGGTTGCTTAATTTTTACACAAATATATCTGTTACACTAACATTATTTAACCTATGTTTTGACATTTTTTCACAAAAGATATTTTCAACATTCATGTTTTCTATGTATATAAAATCACTTTTACATTTTATTCGACGCAGACACTAACATTTGACATCTGAACTTAAAAACAAACCTAGTTACTGATATAGATAAATAGTTAAACTATCGAATAGGCACTGAATTTTCAACAAATGTTCAGTAAAGGGAGGTTTGAGAAACTTTAATATTGATTGTCAACATCAGCTCAAACTAATATTAATTTTAGCTCTGGTTTATGGTTAACATTTTCTTTGCAACCATGTTGGGATATATGAATATAAATTATGAATTCCAAAAAAACATATTAATTACTCAAATGTTGGATATTTCTCAGTATAGTTTACAATTCTTTTTTTAGCAATAAACAGTATCAAGTAAATTAACTTTCCAGAATGTCTGACAGGGTTGTAAGCATAACTTAAGCAAAATATGATTCATAGTTACTGATAAAGTGGTATTTCCCATAAATTATAGATGTTATTCTAATTATTGAGATTATTTTTCTTACAAATAACTTTGGTAACAAGGTTGATGAATGTTGTCAACACTCTACATTTTCTGTAAAAACTGAGTAGATGGATTGAGATTATTTTCTTGTCCTCCCATCATGCAGTAGAAAGAGCCCAGATGATGTCACTTCCTGAGTGTCACAGTTTTAAGAAATGCTCTATTTTGAAAAGGAGGAAAGTCATGTCCCAGAAGTAACAGATAGAGTGAAACATGTAGGACATAAATAAATTGGTAACACTTAGTTTACAGCGCGCAAAGTACTGCGTATTTATGACGAATGTACAGCGTAACTTTCAGTATTATAGTGTACCTATAAAGTCTTTGCGTGTAAGTATAAGGGAACAATATGTAAAGTTTTGGGAATAAAGGTGTAACAACCAGGAGAATTGAACAATTATTTATACTGTAAGTATTTTAGAACTTTTTAGAATCTAAAGCGCTACCGATAATTCTAATAAAACATTTCAATTCAACACTCGTTAAAGCCAGTTTCAGTGTGTGAGGTTTCTACGAACACTTTAAACTTGGACTACAAGATTAAAAAGTCTTTAGTAAAATAAACACAGAAGCATGGAATATAGCCTATATATTATGTTTTTTAAAAAAGTAATAATTGGAAGATCAATGTACCTTATTCATGGTAGGTTTCAGGGATAATTTATAAAAATGCATCAAAATGATCATAATATTTAAGTGTCAATTTACCCGAGATCTGAAGACATCAGCATAATAAATGAGGAGAAAACAGGAACTATTGTCATGAAATAAAGAGTGTTTTCAGCAGATCTGTTAATATTGATGATCCTCAGACTATCAACACTCATTCAACAAGACATTCAGGATCATCAGCAGATCATCTCACTTTATTCTGAGTGTTTGCTGTAAGAAACACATTATTTGAGTCAGATAGATGATAAAAGCCTGTAAAACTGCTAAACTGAAAGGCAATACTGTTATTTCTCACAATATCACTGTTATTTCTCTCAATGCAAATATTCCATTGAGAGTGTCATAACATACTGTATGACTGCATGGTATGCCAACTGCTCGAAGAAGGACAGGAAATCCCTAAATCAACTTATAAGATCTGCAGAAAAAATCATTGGACTCCCACTACATCCACTGGATGACATCTTTAAGATCCGCTACCTACGACGAGCGCATAATATTCTGCAGGTTGAGACACACCCCTCAAACCATCTCTTCTCCCTGCTACCATCTGCAGGCGGTATCGGGCTGGGAGCACGCACCTCCAGGCTGCAGAACAGTTTTATCCCCAGAATTCATTTATTCACAGAACTGAACACTTCCACTAGAGGGTAGACTGGTCCCCCAGTCAGCACAGCTGCACTTTTTAGATAGGGACTCTATGCAATGGGACTTCAGTGCAATGTAGGATGCCCTGATAAAGTTTTTTATATATTTTTTTTTCTTATTCTAATTTATCTATTGTATGAGTGTGTTATGAAAGTGAGTCTTGTTTTAGAGGTTGCACAAACAAATTTCGTTGTATGGTACTACTGTACAATGACAATTAAAGTCTATCTATCTATCTATCTACCTATCTATCTATATGACATGGATAAAACATCATCTAATAGAAAAAACATCAATAATAGAAAAAAACAAACACTAATGACACTCATCTTCATCAACCACTGCAGATAAGTAACTCTGAATTGAAACATGGTTTGGTTTTATGATAACTCATTGTAATAAATTAGATCTTTAACATGTAACAGTTGTATGTGCAGAAACTGATAATGATCAGTGGCAATATGTTTCCAGTGGCAAACTGTATTCATATTTCTCTGCATGAACATTCATGAATAGATTTATGTAGCAAAATAGGTAAATATGTATAGTTAAATAAATATATAACTGTAGCAGAATTAATATTACAATTATTTAGTCAGTTTGTGTAAAGTAAAAACAGTGTGATGCAATTTATGTGAACGTAAAACTATCTTGAACAATGATTATTTGGGATGTGTTTATTATCTTGAGTGAACTAAACAGGAATGCTTTACAAAAGTTGCTTTGTTGACCTAATATTCTCAAGCATTTGTCCAAAACTTGTCCAAATGTCCAAAATGCAAATATCAAACCTAAAACGTACTTTACTGGTGCTTTACTGTACGTACGGTTGCTCTCCCCTACACATGCAAAGTTGAACGCAACTGCGAAATTTCACCTTAAGCTTTTTAATTTTAACAGGCTCTAAGGAAGGAAAATGCCCTTAACGTGAAACTTTGCGCGTCACATTCATATATGCTCGTGTCTGTTGACAGTTTTCCTCCCATAGAGCCTATTATAAAGAAAAAGCTTAACGTTAATGCAGTAAGATGGTGATATTAAAACTCAGTTGCCTATTCACCTTATTGAACATGCAAAGCGCTATTGCACGTTGATCGTTTTACAGTGGTTTTCTATGTGTGTTGTTCATAATCTGATTTAATCTGTTTGCCTCTACAAAGTATGCTTTATTAATAAGGTAGGCCTATATTGTGTAGTAAATTTGGTGCTTTAAAATCACTTTCCTAATCCACATTAAGTGTCTTAAATTAGGGCTGTGCAATATGGAGAAAATAATCATATTGCGATTTTTTTAATGAATATTGCAATTTTATTTGCGATTTTGGCAATTGTTTTTGCTTTTAGAAACATGCTACATTCTAAATGTATTCAGTGCACAAGAAGTGCATAACAAAACATTTCACAATGAAATAACATAGTATTAACAGCTTGATAAACAAAACTGTAATAAACTGTCTTTAAAACTGACAACATAAAATAAATTAAGGTTAACTAACCTAAACTCCAGTCATAACAGAAATCAAAACCAAAAAATAGATTGCTATATAATGGACCATTAACTCATGGCGTAGTTTTTCACTTCAACGCCCGCCTTAAGTCATTCATTTCAGGAATAGCAACTCGTGTGAAAGGAGTGTGAGATGGCAGCTGGTATCTTCTGTCGAGTGTTTGTATTAGTCTTCGGACGCCGTCTTTAAGGGCGATGTATGCAAGAACCATGTCTTTGCATATATGATATTGCGTCCATAATTTATTTGTGCCGTTTTTATCCTAATTCTCATAAGGCGTGACGCTGGCAAATGCTTGACCAATCCTGTGGCCGCACACATCCGAAAATGTGTTTGGCCAAGAGTATCTTGAACGGCAGCCTGAGAAGGCGGCGGTTCAGATGCACAGGTCCAGGATTGGCCGTAACCCACCGGATTTCTCCGGGACAATGAAGTATGGGCTATAAACCCGGACCTCATTTCGGCTGGAAGGTCTCGATCGTACCCTTCGCCAGTAGGGTAGCAACCTCCGCTCTCATGATAGGGGCATTTCCATCGACCATAGTGGAGCGGACTCCCCAGAAGCGGGGAGGAGACCGTGCGAACCGAATCGCATAGCCGAGCCTGATGTTTGCACGACCCAGCGGAACAGATATGGAAGCTGTAGCCAGGCTCCCAAGAACTGTACCAGCGGAGTCATGCGAACCACAGACGTCCCCTCGGTGGTGCAGCGAAGCGGAATGACCAGCCCGGACGTGGACGGCATAGCGGCCCGGTGTGGGGGCACAGTCATAACCGCACCGTGACAGAGGAGGCCAGGGAAGGACCAGCGTTCCGCGGGGGCCTGGTCTGGCGACAGAGGGGGATGAGAGCCGTACGGTCCGGGGACGGCACGCACTGTCATCCGGCTCTGAGACAGAGGGTGACGAGGGGTGCACGGCTCTGGGGCCGGCGCACCGTGTCGTCCGAGAACTCTGTGTGCTCAGAAACGGGAGAGTCAGTTATTTCTGAAAATAAGGATTCTTCCCCGGCCCTCCACCGGGGGAAAGGAGTGGCCCTGCTACCAGCTCCTGGAAAGAACTGAGTCCCATCTCTGAGCAGCCCATCCAAGAGTGCCGCTTAACCCGGCGTATAGCGGGGGGCGGGACTGGAGAGGGCTGTGGCGTCCCCCTGCGGCTTCCAGAGCCAGCCCGGGTGAACGGGCGGGGTGGGAGCCGCGGGAGGGCGCCTTCGGCGGTGGGCAGACTGTGGGATCTGAGCAGACGTTGGGGCCGTCGGGACAGAAAAAGCCTCAGTCTGCTCATGGGCGGTTGAGAACTGTTGGGCAAAGCCGATTTAACCCCCAAGAGTTTTACACTGTTCTACACTTTTATTAGCTATGCAGTACCGTAGTTTCCCTGTAGGGGCTGCTATATGAACTGGTTGACTGAGAAGGAAATTTTGAGAGAAGACTGTATATAGCTGATACGCACGAGGTGATCAAGCGCTGTTTTTGAAGTACTAAAATGCGTGATTTTCTGACAAAATGAGTTTAAACTATTCATAAGATTTATGAAGTATGTTCATGGGTTCAAAAAGGAATTCCCTTTGATTTTATTGAGGAACTTCTTTCGAACTCTGGTGAGTTTCTGTGTTAAGAGAAATGTTTAGTCGATGTGCTTTAACTGATTAACGATCAGAAAATTGTATACGTTATATTGAATGAAAAAAAAACAGTCAGTTAAAAGATGTTAATTAAAAGTTAAAATATTTTTTGTAATTGAATTCACGTTATACAAACGGAGATCGAGGAAACTGATAGATTTAATTCTTGATACATTTATTTTATGTTTCCTGTATATATGTAAGAAAAAAAAATTATATATGAAAGTGAGTATTTTGAAGTGCAGATGATAAATCTGTGCGTTGAACAGATTTATTTGTGCGTAATGTGTATGCTCGCGTGTACAATGTTATAATTAATAACATTAAGCTAACACGTGTATGAACATGTGAGTGATGCTTTTGCGATTTCATTTCAGCATATTTGAATTTTGAGAGATATTGACGTGAATTGTGTTTCGTGTAGATTGTTTTTTTTTTTTGTTGCCTGATTCCATTCTGTGAAAATATCAACTGTGAGCTATGGCGAGCCAGACCGTGATTTGGTGAAGGGCCTACTGCGTTCTACTGACGTTCAACCCGGACCAGTTTCCATCTGTTTGCATCGTGGGATTCATTTCAATTACAGCTAAGCTGTTACTTGATACACACACACTACCTGGGTAGTAGAAAAAGGCCTTACATATACAATTAACTTTATACACACACACATCAACTTTTGAAGGAACCAGGAGGACTTTCGGACATTTTTATTTTCTTTATTTTAATTTTTTTCCCTTTTATTCTTGGATCTTTTGTGCACAACCTGGACTAAATATTGCTTTTCTCCATTTCAGATAGTGTTGTGACGAGACCTCAATATATTTTACAATTAAAGCATTTGTTTATTAAGTTGTTTCATGTACAATGTGCTGGCTGTTAGCTGATTTACACTCTTTGGCCTAAACTTTATTTCTATTCTCCTAGAGTCGAACCTAGTCTTATATATTCAGAGTAATAGAACACTTATGGTGTTCTATTGACAACTTTAACAGTGTTACACCCTCAACCGCACCGCCGAAGAGGCCGACCTGGGATATGGGGGTGTCGAGCAGACGGGTCCGCCCGACATCCTGCACATCGGACAGGTTCAGCCACAGAATGGTGGGGATCACCTGACCCAGGGAGCGTACGGCCACTTTCGTCGCTCGGAGAGCAAGGTCAGTGGAGGCGCGCAGCTCATTGAAGAGCCCTGGGTCAGTCCCACCCTCGTGCATGTTCGTGAGCATCTGGGCCAGGTCGACCAGCAGGATGGCCATGGCATGCAGTGAGGCGGCTGCCTGTCCTGTGGCGCTAAAGGATTTCGCCAGAACTTGTGTAGACGAAAAACTACAGGCTTCGAACGGGTGCTTAGGATCGCGTCGAGAAGAAGCACTCTGAAGACACAGTAGCATCGCAACAGAGCGTTCAACCGCGGGGACCCCAGTGTACCCATGGGCAGCGGCCCCGTCGAGGGGAGGAAAGGCGTAGGAGATCAACGAGGGATCGCTGGAAGACACGGGGGTCTTCGAGGATTTCGAGATCTCCTGATGCACATCCGGGAGAAAGGTATTGGGGTGGGCGCTGACGGGTGTCAGCGGCCGCACCCAAAACACAATTGTCCAGCAGCGAGCGCTCAGGACAGGGTGGAAGGTTCCACTCTAGTCCGATGCTCGCAGCGCCCCGGGAAAGCATGGCCGTCATCTCAGGATCTGACTCGACAAATGCCATATGCACACCCGAAAGTGGCAGCACTGTCGAATCTTCACTTCCTGAAGATTCTTGCCCCCCCTGTGATGCTGCGATGGACAACAGATCCAACTCTGGAACGTCAAAGGAAACCCGCGGGGGTCCAAAGACCCGTGATCGCTCACGGGTTGCGTCAATGAAGAGGGGGGCGTGGGGCACGGACAGATAGTCGGCGCCTTTGTTCCACACCAACACCCTCAGGTCACCCTGGCCACCAGCTGAAGTACCACCTCACGTGGAGAGTGTTAGATCGGGGTGTGGATGAGGGGACTCTCTCTCTAACGAGATCATTGAGTCTCGACCATAATGACGCGATGGTCACGTTCCCGCGGGGAGAACGTGAGTCATCCACAAACGCTGCTCTAGCGTGATCAAGCCCAAGCACGCAGAGCAGAGAATGTGCCCATCAAAATCGGAAATGAGTCGACCGCCACCAGAAATGCACGGGCGAGCCGTCTTTAAAAAGACGTGCGGCGTGCGAGCTCTTTTGTGAGAGGAGAAAAAACTCTGCGATGTTGAAGCGAGCAGGGAGAAACACACTCACTGGCAGATCACTGCACAGATCAGCAGGCAATGTGAACTCACTGCAGATCGCCGTCACACCAACACCGGAGAGAGGCTCGTCTCGTAGAATGAAGTCAGAAATGGCTGTGGAGTGAAGAGATACTCTTGGCTCCGAAGCGAAAACATATCTGCATGTTGCCGGCGTCCTCCTTTCATACCCACGAGGTAAGGCGGAGATACGCTATGCAAATTCTGCAGACCCATGGCATTTCTTTGCCATTGGCTCGTTTTGTATACTCGAAGTCGATAGGCTTTCTAAGCGAAACCCCATTCGTCGTACTCCGACGTAACTCGGAGTGACGAAAGGGAACTTCATGTGTCGCTTCTGTTGACTTTTAAAAGAAAAACTCGTTACACACTGATTACATGTACAGCTTTTCTCCAGTGTGGATCCTCTCATGTGTTTTCAGAGATGATGATCGACTGAATCTCTTGTCACAGTGTGAACACTTGTAAGGTTTTTCTCCAGTGTGGATCCTCTCATGTGATTTCATATGTGCTGACAGACTGAATCTCTTGTCACAGTGTGAACACTTATAAGGTTTTTCTCCAGTGTGGATTATCTGGTGCCGTTTTAAATTGCTTGCTGTAATAAAAGTCTTCTCACACTCAAAGCACATGTACTCTCTTACACCAGTGTGGATTTTCTCATGTATATGTAAATATTGCAGCCATGAAAAACTCTTTCCACACACAGAACATGAATGTGGCTTCTCCTTCGTATGAACTCTCATGTGTGTCTTCAGGTGTGATGTACTAAGAAATGTTTTCCCGCACTGATCACATGTGTACGGCTTCTCTCCGGTGTGAACTCTCATGTGAACATTACGACTTTCTTTGTATGAGAAACGTTTCCCACACTGTTCGCATGTGATCGGCTTCTCTCCAGTGTGGATTCTCATGTGAACATTAAGACTGTCTTTGTATGGGAAACGTTTCCCACATTGATCACATGCGTGTGGCTTCTCTCCAGTGTGGATTCTCATGTGAACATCAAGACTGTTTTTGTATGGGAAATGTTTCCCACACTGGTCGCATACATATGGTTTCTCTCCGGTGTGGATCCTCTTGTGTCTCTTAAGGTGTGATGACCCAATAAATGTTTTCTCGCACTGATCACAAGCGTGGGGCTTCTCTCCAGTATGAACTTTCATGTGAAGCATAAGATATTGTTTGCTCGAGAATCTCTTTTCACATTGATCACACATGAATGGCTTTTCTCCAGTGTGGATCCTCATGTGACTTTGCTGTTGTGCTGATTGTGTGAAACTCTTCCCACACTGATCACATGAGAACGGCTTCTCTCCCGTGTGAATTCTCATGTGAACATGAAGACGCTGTTTGTATGTGAAACTCTTTCCACACTGATTGCAGGTGAAACATTTCTTGGCTCTTGGTTTCTTTAAAAATTTATTTTTAGTCTTTGAGCGTCTCAAAGGTTTTTCTCCAGGTTGGACATGATGTTCCTCCTCCACTTCACTCAGTTCTTCTCTCTCCTCGCTCTCTTCCATCAGGTCTGAAATCAAAGAAATACATTTTTATTTTCAGTACATCAAAATAATTCAGTAATAGATAACTGCTATTAAATATTATGATCATTTTGATGCATTTTTATAAATTATTATCCCTGAAACCTTCCATGAATAAGGTACATTGATCTTACAATTATTACTTTTAAAACATAATATATAGGCTATATTCCATGCTTCTATGTTTATTTTACTTAAGACTTTTTAATCTTATAGTCCAAGTTAGGGCTGCACGATGTGTCGTTTTAACATCAATATCGCGATGTGCACATCCACGATAGTCACATCGCAGGATGTTGCGATGTAAGCCTTAGGGATCGTAGTTGATCCGTGATTCATGATCAGTATGGGCCAGCAGCTCCCCGGCCCGAAACGCTTGCGATTCGCGGATTAATTGCAAAGGTTAACCATAATATAGTGAAAGTTTATCATTTGCATGTGTTTTTAAGTCCTGTTTAAACATCAAGCGTAAAAAGACTGGAACTTGCGCGTTGTTTTCTGTGAGCCGGGCAGACACAAAGATCAGTGGTCTTTCTCTTATTTCTGAGCTTGAACGAACATGAGAATTCAAAATAAAGTCAGAATGCCCTTCCTGCATTGAACATTTTTTGACGGCCGCCAAAGCGTATTTATGTCCCGCCAAAGCCTTATTTGACCGGTGAGTGATAGATGACTGACTGCGCTTGTTAAACTGAGAGAACGAGCAGAGAGAGAGAGCCCCGGTCGCGCGCGCGCACTCTCACCGTTTTCAAACTGCCTTGCTCTCTCTCCCTCCCTCGCGCATATTAATGAATTGAGTTGACTGAATATCTTTGAGAATACACGATGGTAAAAGGTCGGAAGAACGAAGTTTCACGTGAAGCATTCGGATATATTTTTTTCCTGCACTACTGGTTGTGAATTGTGCTAAAAAAAATATTCTCTGAAAAGCGTTCCACACAGATAAACCACACTTTCTATCCAGTGATGAAATGTTTTCTGTGTTGAGACCAATCTTGTGCGATGTCCTAACTGCCGGGATAATCACACACAACGTCTGCCGTGGTCCGTTAATTACACCTCCAATTCGCGAACTAATGACTCATTTGAACCGATTCACTTTAATGAATGGTTAAAACAACTGACCTGTCCAACACTGAACTCACGAGGCATAACAAATCGGTAACCCTTTACAATAAGGTTCCATTTATTAAACTAGTTAACTACATTAGTTAACTATAATAGTTGCTATGCAGATTTACTCCATTACAAAATCACCCCAGTCATTCAGATGATTCATTCTTTCCAAAGAGAGCTAATAAAGTCATCTGGTGAAATTGTTTTCATATCGCGATATATATCGCAGAAAAATAAAATATCGCAATGTGATTTTTTTCCCAATATCGTGCAGCCCTAGTCCAAGTTTAAAGTGTCCGTAGAAACTTCACACACTGAAAGTCTAGACCAGGGGTCGGCAACCTAAGGCACGCGTGCCAACACTGGCACGTGGAGGGTTAATCGCTGACACGCAAGCAAGCGCGAGAGAGGTGTATGTATTTCATTCAGATAAAGTAGCCTACCTCCCACCTGCATACAGATTAAGGGTTTCACGATTTCGATTTTAAATCGAAATCGATCGAAATTAATTCACAATCTCAAAAATCTAAATAAAAAATGGAATCGTCGATGCTGCCACGCCCCCATGTCGCGTCCGTGATGGAAAGTTCGGATCGTTTTACTGACTCTATTGTTCTATTGTTCATCAAAATTAAAGGGATAGTTCACCCAAAAATGAAAATTCTGTCAGTATTTACTCACCCTCATGTTGTTCCAACCCCATAAGACCTTCGTTCATCTTCGCAACACGAATTAAGATATTTTTGATGAAATCTGAGAGCTGGATCACTCCTCCATAGGCTTCAAAAGGATTGAAACTTGCCGGCCTCGAAAAGTTATTAAAGACATCGTTAAAATAGTCCAAGTGACTACAATGGCTCAATCTTAAGTTTATCAAGCGACGAGAATACTTTTTGTGCGCAAAAACAAACAAAAATAACGACTTTATTTCAACTATACATTTCCTTCTCTGTTGGCCTCTATTCAGTTAACTTAGTGTGATTGCGTAGAGCTACGTCACACGTAGGCTCACTATTGGCCGACGCTGGTCATGTGTGTGATGCGTGTGACGTACAACAACAGAAGCTTACGCTTTTACACTAGTGAACTGACTCGAGGCCCACAGAGAAGGACATGAATAGTTGAAATAAAGTCGTTATTTTTGTTTTTTTTTGCGCACAAAAAGTATTCTTGTCGTTTGATAAACTTAAGATTGAGCCTCTGTAGTCACTTGGACTATTTTAACGATGTCTGTAATAACTTTTCGGGGCCTGCAAGTTCAATCCCTCAAGAAGCCTATGGAGGAGTATGGAGGAGTGATCCAGCTCTCAGATTTCATCAAAAATATCTTAATTCGTGTTCCGAAGATGAACGAAGGTCTTACGGGGTTGGAACAACATGAGGGTGAGTAAATACTGACAGAATTTTCATTTTTGGGTGAACTAACCCTTTAACTAATCTTTTTTTTAGTCATTTCAGGGGCTTTAAATGTTATACTTTTAACAGGCAAATTCCCCGAACACATCCACCTACGCAATCTTGATCATATTCTGAATTAAGAAATCATTATAATGCAAATTTACAGGGAACATTAATAATTACTTGACCATCCGAGTCTTTTGTTCATTTGTCGCGTGACAGAGGCAATGAACGGATCGTTCATGAACGACTCATCACGGCGCGGAAAAAAAACACACGTGTTGAAAGGCTGTGAGTCCTCTAACTTAGATTCTATGCCCGAGCCCGAACTTGGCCCGACCCGGGCCGATATTTCCCGTCACTATCCTCGGGCCGGGCTCTTGATCTATAGACGTGCACTCCCAACGCAATAGAGTGCAGCGCGGGACTAGATTTGATGGCCGAGTGCGAACGCGGGCGGTAATGCACTCACTCTGTGTGTGCGGGAGAATAAAACGATTCGCGGGACTCCCGCAAACTAGAAATATCTATGAATAAAACATATAAAAACTAATACATTTTTATTTATCTGTTGCAGAAAAGCAACAAGAACAACTAAAACAAAATAGAAACGATTTACAGGCCAGAGTTTCTATTTATAACATGTTTGCAGCGTTGAGTGATTTAGCTAGACTCTCCTCACCGCTCAAAACTGACTTTTTGTTCAGTGCTGAATTCTGTAAGCTGGCAAATCCTCTAATTATAACAAACAAAGTGTAGGCTATATATTATGAAAGATTCATTGTGCAGTCAGCTTCATTGATAATAACAGAGATGTGTGAGATCGTGATGAACTGATGTCAGCTTTTTAGGAGCAACAGCAACCTGTGCTTAAAAAAAAAAAAAAAAAAAAGGTAAAAATCGAGAATCGAATCGAACCGTGACCTTAGAATCGAAAATGTAATCGAATCGAGGATTTGGAGAATCGTGAGACCCCTAATACAGATCTACATTTTGATGAAATAATTCCTTGTAGTAACAGCTTGTGGCTCAACACACAGTTGTCTTCATTAAAAGTAGTGACACTAAATTATCATACCAGTGTTGATATACCACTCTTGAAATGAGCTAATTATAAATAAAATGCAGCTCATATCTTGTTTTCATTGACGTGAACGTGAATTTGCATTAGGGCTGAACGATTAATTGCATTTGCGATAATATCGCGATATGATGAAATGCGATTTTGTAACCGCAAAAGCTGCGATTACACTGGTCACGTGACACGCGAGAGAAAAGCAGTCTGCAGATCAAGCATCAATTTGGCACGCTACGCATAGGTCTGGCATACAGGAAAGAACAGTTTATTTTTTATGTATGTGATATTGTGTTATTTATTCTCTCTCCAACAATTCTGGATCGATTCAGAGAATTTCAGAATCGAGTCTGAGTTAAGTTTTTAAACACAGATGCGTGATGACGCTGCGCGTGCTTTAGAAACAACCGTATTCTGCTTGCTTCTAATTTCTCTCTCTCTCTCTCTCTCTCTCTCACACACACACACACACGACACCGCTCGAACCTTCCGAAAAATAATCTTTCATAAAGTTCGGGGTTTAAGCGAATTACAAGGACAGTCGCGGGCTTCATTGCACAGGTTTTGCCGCTTTGATGTTACTCTTGCAGTTTGCGGTCTTGGCCGCCGGAATTTTCCTTACAAATGCTCCACAAAGGCATTATTTATGTATTTTGGAATGCAGTTGGCTTATATATTAAAAATATGAAAATCACTGAGAAAGCTGCTTTCATTTTAAAATACTTACGCGCTCGTGCATGCGGCTGTGAGCGACTCATTGGTTAAATGTACTTGCATCTCAAAATGCTTTTGACGCGAAATTAATGTAAACACGGTCAGTTATATCTTAAACCAACAGGACAAACCACATTTACAATTTCAAAAGAGATATGTGCATTAGTGTGAATGCAGCTTATCGTATAGGGGGAAAATCACTCACAGCTCTTGAATGGAAAACGTTCAGACAGCCTACTTTTAAATACTGAAAGCACTCTTTGTTTATTGCTTGTAATGTTTTTTTTTTGTTCCTCTTTATTTACTAGCTTTTATATTTTGAAGCTATATTAGTTTATAGCCCATTTAAAATTCTTAACATGTAATTGGTTTAATTAAATGTGTTTATATATATATATATATATATATATATATATATATATATATATATATATATATTTAAAGTATGTATATTTACACATGTAATTAAATACATATTTAAGTGTTATTAAGATTAATTAATAAGAAAAAATGAGCTGCCTAAAGATTCCCATCCCTACTGTACAATGATTTATTGCTTGTCTTTGTCGACTAATACAGAAGGTAAAGAACTTAAAGTAATCGCATATTAAATCGCAATCGCAATATTGGTTAAAAAAAATCGCAATTAGATTATTTTCCATAATCGTTCAGCCCTAATTATCAGTAGCGCTTTAGATTCTAAAAAGTTCTAAAATACTTACAGTATAAATCATTTTTCAATTCTCCTGGTTGTTACACCTTTATTCCCAACACTTTACATATTGTTTCCTTATACTTACACGCAAAGACTTTATAGGTACATTATAATTACTGAAAGTTACGCTGTACATTCGTCATAAATACGCAGTACTTTGCGCGCTGTAATCTAAAGCGTTACCAACTAATCTGTGTCATAAATGTTTCACTCTATCTGTACTTCTGATCTGATATGATTTTCCTCCTATAAAAAACAGAGTATTTCTAAAAATTGTGACACTCAGGAAGTGACATCATCTGGGCTCTTTCTAGAGCATGATGGGAGGACAAGAAAATAATTGGCTTGTTTGAGATTAGCAAAATCTGAGCAGAACGGATCACCGGTGATCACCGCGAGATGCCGGTTAGAAATGTGTCCGAGAGCGGTCCGCCTTGCTCTGATGTCATGCTGACGTGTGTCAAAAAACTCTCAAACAAGCCTATTCTCAATCCATCGACTCAGTTTTTACAGAAAATGTAGAGTGTTGACCACATTCATCAACCTTGTTACCAAAGTCATTTGTAAGAAAGATAATCACTATAATTAGAATAGCTTCTATAATTTATGGGAAATACCACTTTATCAGTAACTAAGAATCATATTTCGCTTACGTTATGATTACAACCCTGTCAGACATTCTGGAAAGTTAATTTACTTGATACAGTTTACTGTCTTGCTAAAAAAGAATTGTAAACTATACTGATAAATATCCAACATTTGGGTAATTAATTTGTTTTTTGGAATTCATAAAACATTTGGTATATTCCAACATGGTTGCAAAGAAAATGTTAACCATAAACCAGAGCTAAAATTATACTTAGTTTGAGCTGATGTTGACAATCAATATTAAAGTTTTTCCAAACTCCCTTTACTGAAAATTTGTTGAAAATTCAGTATTCGATAGTTTAACTGCATCCAAAAGTGATGAAGTGCTTAAATCTTTCTAACATAAATGAATGACAAATGAAGAATAAACACCAACCTCTTTGTTCTTCAGGATCTTCAGTGTGTTTCATTCTGCAGGTTCTGGATCACTCGTGTTCTCACTGTCCTCTTTAATAAACTCAGTCTTTACAGATTTCAGCTCTTCCTGAAGCTTTCATGCTCGTCTTCACTTGTAGCTGATGGGAATTTACAGCATTTATAGAAGAATTGCAGTGGGAGGAGCTTCACTGATGATGTGACTGCTGTGGGCGGAGTTTCACTGACGATGAATTGCTGTGGGAGGAGCTTCACTGATGATGAGACTGCTGTGGGCGGAGCTTCACTGATGATGAATTGCTGCAGATTGGTTGGAGGAGATGATCTGTCAAAATCAAAAATATATCAGTAACTAAGTTTGTTTTTATATTGTCAAAGAACAGATGTCAAATGTTAGTGTCTGCATCAAATAAAATGTAAAAGTGATTTTATATACATAGAAAACATTAAATGCAAGTAAACTGTCCATTTTATTGTTTAAAATATATTTTGTGATAAAATGTCAAAACATAGGTTAAATAATGCTAGCGTAACAGATATATTTGTGTAAAAATTAAGCAACCTTGTTATTCTGACCTGTATTAAATATATACCTGTATATGACGTATTTATAAAAGATTAAGTGATCATACTAAGTTCATTTAAATTATTAAAAACGTATTGGTAAAACTTAGTGGTTTGAAGGATAGTGGCAATGTATAAAGATTTAAAATGACAATTAATGAGTATGTTTGGGCTGCACTATGATCCTTAAATAGTGTTTTAGTATGTCATCAAATGATTTTTGTTCTAAATATGCCTGTTTTTTTTTGTGCTATATACCTTTTTGTCTTTTATCCATATGCTAACTGACACATTTAATCATTTATCTGTCTAGCGTAAAACAGTTTATGCTAATTCACAAGTTTTTATTTCTAATTCTAACATTATTGTTTTTATTTATTAAAAGGAGCGCAAATATCTAGAAAGTAGGATAGAACTGTAAGAAACATAAAAGTAATATTTGTAAGCAACAAATCCCCTCAGTCTGTTGACACCAATGAAATGAGCTTTAAGTGTCAATTTACAGGAGATCTGAAGACATCAGCATAATAAATGAGGTGAAAACAGGAACTATTGTCATGAAATAAAGAGTGTTTTCAGCAGATCTGTTAATATTGATGATCCTCAGACTATCAACACTCATTCAACAAGACATTCAGGATCATCAGCAGATCATCTCACTTTATTCTGAGTGTTTGCTGTTAGAAACACATTATTTGAGTCAGATACCTAGATGATAAAAGCCTGTAAATCTGCTCAATATTAAAGAAAATACTTTAATATGATAACATGGATAAAACATCAGTAACACAAAAAACAATCACCAATGACACTCATCTTCATCAACCACTACATATAAATAATTACAGCAGCATAATATGTCCACATGAATCTAAATATAGTTTGATTTTATGACATGAATCACTAAGTACTTAATCAAAATATTACAATTTTATGTGCTGAAACTGATAATGATCATACAACTTTTAAAAATAAAGAGCATCACAAAGCAATATTGTTCCAAGAGTGAAACGCTATTCATTTATTAATATTAACATTTAAGAGTTGATTTAATGTCTCACGTGGCTCATTATAGGCTCAACGTAAAGTATATCAATGTAAAGTATTTAGCCATCTCTTCCAGTATGACACTTGAGATCGATTCCCATTAATTCCCCTCACAGATCTCAAACTTTGACTTTTGACTTGACATTCAGTAACAGTTCTCACTCCAAACGTCGAAACAAGAATCACACAAACGAACACAAAATCTCTCAGGACTGAATGAACTCCACATATTCTCCTCATGCTCGCTGCTGCTGCACTAAATGTTTATTTCAGTGAGAAAAGACGCACAAGTATCGCTGTGATCGATGAAAACAATACAGAAATGAGTCTGTCGCTTAATCAAACTGTATAAAGTGTGTGTGATGGGTGTGTAAATATGAGAAATACAGTGAACAGCTCTCCTCGCCTCAGAAGATTCGACGCTAAAACTCAATGAGGGAAGAGACTGCGCGAGCGAGCGGTGACGTCATCGGCCGCCCATGGCAAGCCGTCTCACCCCGGATTTCCACCAACTGCGGTACGGCTGCAGATCCGCTCCGGAACGGCAGCGGAGTCAATAGGTTTCCATTAAAGTCAATGTGTGTATTTTCACTGACTGCGGAACGGCTGCGTTTCGACTCAGCTCCGGCTACCGCAGCCCTCCGGAGGAGATACGCAGAGCTTCTATTTTTGCCGGATGCCGGAGAGCGCCGCAGGAAGTCTTCTTCTTCTTCTCATGGACTTTTATGGCGGTTGGCAAACCAACTTTCGCTGCATTACCGCCACCAACTGGACTGGAGTGTGGAGCACTAATAAGAATCAGAAAGAGCTTTATTGCCAAGTGTGCTTGCACTTGGCAATTTCCAGCATGTGGAAATGAACAACTTAAATAAACAAAAGTATGACAAAATAAAAATAAATAAATAAATAATAAATAAATAAACAGACCAAAAAAAATAAAAAATAAAATAATAATAATAATTTTAACCCAATTACTTTAAATTATCCAGTCTATTCCTATTACTTTAACAAATTTTATAATAGCACTATATATTTTATCGTGTTCTTCATCTACTTTATATACTTTCAAAATGCTTTCCATATTAAATGATTCAACACCCAAGTTCCTTAATTCCTTCATAAGTTCTAACCTTTCTTTTACATATTTTACACATTTTATTAAAACATGTTCGATTGTTTCTGCCTGATCACAATAATTACATTTACCCGTTTTATGTTTTCCTATTTTGAACAAAGAATGATTTAA
The DNA here is from genome assembly GCA_026230005.1 of Gila orcuttii. Taxonomy (NCBI): domain Eukaryota; kingdom Metazoa; phylum Chordata; class Actinopteri; order Cypriniformes; family Leuciscidae; genus Gila; species Gila orcuttii. Next base: position 61,603,732 of record JAPDVR010000003.1, on the reverse strand, counting down.
ATATATACAGCAGCTGCTGTTCTTCCAGATATAGGATCCTTAGAACCATCAGTGTATATATGTAACCATGATGAATAAACCTAAATCTAAATACTGCTGTGAAATAATGTTCTTTGGGGTATCTCTCTCATTCTTAATTTTCATTTGAATTTGTTCCTGTGATCTAATCTATGCAGCCTAAATTGAATATTTTAGCATATATATATATATATATATATATATATATATATATATATATATATATATATATATATATATATATATATATATTATGTACTTCATTATGTCTTTCAATTCAAACACACTTAACACAATTATATGGACAGTTTCTTAAAGATAATACAGTATTTTCCTCCAATAGATATTCCTTATTTTTCCTTCTACTTTTTTTTTTTTTTTTCTAGGTCCTAAACCCCAAACTAAATTTTTTATCTTTATTACATTTGGTTTCTTAAAAAAAATCTTCCCTGAATTACTTCTGTTAAATTTTTTTTAAGTATAAAATATGTTAATTATCTGACTCTATTCTAGTGTTGTGATCTAACAGACACCCGGTAGAAAGTAACATGATTTAGTTACAGCAATAAAGTCCAGCAATATAAAGTTGTTTTATGCGAAACCATAGACCTTTATCTACAGATCAAGTATAATAATAGTAACATTGAATCATCTTAGAGAGAGTTTCATCGTGTTGACTGTCGTACCCGAACTGCGCCGCAGGGAGCATGCTACGGAAACCCTGAAGGAAGATTTGGCGAATGCAAAATGTATGTGGGCTACGCTGAAGAGGGGGAGAAAAAAAATGTAAAAAATCGATTTTTTGAAAATATTAATCGATTTGACCTACCAACTCGACTTTTAAATCAAATCGATTTTTTTCCCAGCCCTAATGTGGCTCTTTCCTCCTTTCGTGTCAACAAGTGGATTCAGAGTCACCGCATTAGCAGCGCCGCCGGTTGCCATGTCTCAGTGTTTTTATGAAGAGGACGCAACTGTGCACCTTTCCGACAGCGCATCCTGAACCGGATTAAGCCGGTACTCGGTACCTAGAAAAGCTGGTACCGTAACAGTTACATTTTTTTAGTACCGACTTGGTACCGAAGTACCAAGTTTTTTGTAGAGAGCAGTCTGTAGTCTGTTTTCTTTCGTTTTGAATTGTTCTGTTTAAAAGTAGACATGTCTGTGAGGCGAGTAGGCTACCTTATACGCTGAGTTTCGGTTAATTTATGAGACGAGCTCCATTTCAAGCGCCGGCGTCTCCGTTTCATGATTATCTATCGTCTGCTATCTTTACTTCTTATTTATTAAATCCAGGCAATTGGTTTATGAAACATTGATTAAAATTAAGATACAATTAATACAAAACGAAATTCACTTTAAAGAAAGGTTTTGTGCTTTCTGTTTTGTGTCTCTGTGAAAGTTTTAAAGCATCTTTTAGTGCCGCTTTCAGAGCGCTCACGTCCTTACATTGTTATTTCCTCTTAAATGCAAAACAAAGAATAAAATAAAATGAACATTTTATGTTCTGTGGAGACTACAGTTACTAATATTTTGTATTCTGAATACGTAATGCCGGTACATTCCGTTACTCCCCATCACTGATATTAGTATATATACTATAACCTTATGTGCAAAATATTTTGATAACACAGGTTTGGCGGTTAAAGAGTTCTAATGACGGTGTTATAATAACCGTCACACCCCTACTTTTATCATCTATCCTGACTCAAATAATGTGTTTCTAACAGCAAACACTCAGAATAAAGTGAGATGATCTGCTGATGATCCTGAATGTCTTGTTGAATGAGTGTTGATAGTCTGAGGATCATCAATATTAACAGATCTGCTGAAAACACTCTTTATTTCATGACAATAGTTCCTGTTTGCACCTCAGTTATTATGCTGATGTCTTCAGATCTCCTGTACATTTACACTTATTTCATTGGTGTTAACAGACTGACGGTATTTGTTGCTTACTATATGTAGCTGTAAGAAATCTTAGTATGGTAGTCTCAGCATAAACAGAAGGATTTCTTTGTTCTGTAAGAAGTTACTGGCAACATCTGTTCTTCATTATGTGGACCTCTATTTTCGGATGGGGGAATGGTCTCCTATTCTCTCTATTATGATCGGCTGGTGACCGGAATTGGCCGTTTTTCACGTGATCGGCATGAACGGCGACTGGCCGGTCAGCCTGATATATGCCGATTTTTATGCCGTTTAAATGCACTCGGTCCTGTGATGGCCCTGTCAGTCCTTCCTTGTGTGTGTGTGTGTGTGTGTTGCGTCTGTATTGTCTGCAGGTGACTGGCTGATTGCGGCGTGATTGGGAGCACCGGTGCGCAGGTTCTTCGTTCCTTACAAAAGCTGTCGGGTTCTTGTGGGTGAGGCGGCTTCTGCTCTTACTCCGCATGGCGGTTCCGGAGGTGTCGTGTCGAGACTGATAGCTGTGAATGGCCGAACTTCGGCTTAATTCAAAGAATAATGTATAATAAAGTGCTGTTTTCATTCATGTAAATGTATTCGTTCTCTCCTTATTTGTGGTGATTCTTTGGAATCGCAACAAATGGGGGCTCGTCCGAAATACTTATAGTTCGTTTTGTTTTGTTCATTAAAAAAAAAAAAAAATTCTCTTTCTCTCTCCGTTAAAGTTGGTAAGTAGCCTACCCTAGACAATAGTTGGCATTGTTGATTGTTTATGGATTTGTATTGGTTGGCGAGATTATTTGATATTTCGAATTTCTGTGTATTTTGTTATATTTTGGCTTGGTTTGTAGTTTGGTTAAATTATTTTTGTTAAAATTGGTAGGAGAGAGGAGTGCATTTATTTTTGGACATTATTGTCTGTTCACAGCTGTATCAGATTTAGTGGGAGGCCTTGGGACTGACTTCACTGTTAGGATTTAGTGGCATCCTTTCGGGGAATATGTCAAAATATATATTTTTTTAGTTAGTTATTTTTGGGCAGATCAGTGGTTAGAGCATAGTCTCGGGAGCACGTCGAGGTTGGAGGGAATCGCCGATTTAATTGGTTGTTCTGCTCGACTTGTGGTATCCGGTGCATAAAAACCCACCACTGTATGCTTGAAGATTAGGGTCTACTTAGTTGTTTTTTTTAGGGAGGGTGTGAAGTTGGTTCTCCAGGGTATCTTTTTGTGGTTCTTCAGTGTGGAAGGAAGTGTTCATTGTTAAAGAGCTATTTTTATGGAATTATTTATTAAAGTAACCAATAAATATGACATCTATTGAAATAAGTGGTTTTATTGAAAGTCCGTCTGAGCAGGGGTTCAATTTATTAACGAAAGTTCAGTTGATTGAAGTTGCAACGCATTATGATGTTAGTCTTTCCACGAATGATAAAAAATTAAAAGAGTATTCGAACGGTTTTAAAAATTGCACTTGTAAATGAAGGAATTTTGTCGTCTGTAGCAGAGTTGGTAGACGCACCGGGAACTATGTCTTCGTCGGTAACGCTGTCGTTTGAGCAACAAAAAGAATTTAGTTCTTCTCCAAATGGAACAGCGTAAAATGGAGTTTCAGATGGAAATTGAGAAAAGAAAACTAGAACAGGAGACTGTGTTTGCACAGCAGGTTTTAGAAAAAAGAAAATTAGACCTGGAACAACAGCGTCTTGACCTTATGAAAGAAGGTAATGGAAAGATGTGGCATGAAGGTGATCTACATGATGTGGTCGAGAGTGGGTCGCCTTCTAATTTTAACGTGGCAGCAAATTTGCGGTTGATGCCTTCGTTTGATGAGGAAGATGTAGATACTTTCTTTGTGTTATTTGAACGGGTTGCGGACAAACAAACATGGCCTGAAACAGAACGCACCTTGATGTTACAATGTGTTCTGATGGGTAAGGCGCAAAGAGCTTATTCTGCTTTGAGCGGGTCTGATAGTCAGAACTATGAGAAGGTTAAAAGTGCGGGAAGGACGGGCATCTCATGAAACGGAGTCGGTTGCTTTGTCCATAGATCAGAGCTCATCAATGGATGGGTTGCCTTTGATCGATTATGAGGAGGCCGTTGAACCTGAAGACTGTGTTCGGTGTCCTCAGTTAAGTAATTCAGAAACTTTGAGAGATTTGTCAGCATTCCTGGAACATCTTCCTACTGAAAGGCGTTTTGTGTTGGCTAAGTTAATTCAGGAATATTCGTCCTTGTTTTCTGATGTCCCTTCACAGACGCATGTAGTTCAGCATGATATTGATGTAGGTGATTCCCCTCCGATACGTCAGCGCTTTTATAGAGTACCGTGGGAGAAAAGGAAACAACTGGAGTTGGAGGTTGAGTATTTGATTGCTAATAATCTAACTGTTCCATCACTCTCAAGTTGGTCATCTCGTTGTTTGTTAGTAAAGAAAAAGGATGGGACATCGAGATTCTGTACAGATTATAGAAAATTAAATGCAATTACGAAGCCAGATTCGTTTCCGCTCCCACGTATAGAAGATTGCGTGGATCGGGTGGGTACAGCGAAATATATTAGCAAGTTTGACTTGTTAAAAGGATATTGGCAGGTCCCGTTGACCGCACATGCTCGTGAAATCGCTTCTTTTATCACACCAGATGGGGCATATTCCTATAATGTTATGAGTTTCGGACTACGAAATGCTCCGGCCACATTTCAACGTTTAATGAATCGGGTGGTAGCTGGGCTTGAGGGGTGTGCGGTTTACTTGGACGACCTAGTCGTGTATAGTGATTCATGGGAGGAACATTTATTCAGAATTCAGGCTGTGTTCAATCGGTTGTAAGAGGCTCGGCTCACTGTAAATCTAGCGAAGTGTGAGTTCGCTCAGGCCACGGTGACATATCTAGGTAAGGTTGTTGGTCATGGCGTTGTTCGACCAGTAGATGCAAAAATTGAGGCCATCAATAAGTATCCTCCACCCTGTACGAAGCGTGAGTTGATGCGCTTTTTATCGATGGTGGGGTACTATAGAAATTTTTGCAGAAATTTCAGATATTGTTGCTCTGTTGAATGATCTATTGAAGGCGTCACGTACATTTGTTTGGAGTTCAATCAGTCAAAATGTTTTTGAGAATGTTAAAGCGCTTCTTATTAGTGCTCCGGTCCTTGCCGCACCTCAGTTGGATAGATCATTTAAAATGCATGTAGATGCTAGCAAGGTAGGTGCCGGAGCTGTCCTTTTACAAGATGATGATGAGGGAGTTGAAGGCCCAGTATGTTTCTTTTCGAGAAAATTCTTGTCAAATCAACTGAATTATTTAGTTATCGAAAAAGAGGCGTTGGCGCTGGTTTGGGCACTTCAGCATTTTGACGTTTATGTGTGGGGGGTGGGACGTCAGTTGTGATTTATTGTGATCATAATCCCTTTACGTTTTTGACGACCATTCAGAATCCCAATCAGAGGTTGATACGCTGGTCATTATTCCTACAACCTTATAATTTGGAGATCCGCCATATAAAGGGAACGGAAAATGTTTTAGCGGACACATTGTCCCCGGCACCTGTGTTTTGAGAGGTATGTATTGCTCTGTCTGTATTGTGTTTATTATTGTGGTTTCAGGTCGGGAAATAGTGATGGTACGGCAGCGAAGGAGATGTGCTCTGACACAGGGTCAGAGTGACCTTGATATGCTTGGATACATGGAGGTTCCTGGGGGGTTTACCCTATAATTACAGAAGTTTTTTTATGGGGGAAGGTGTGATGGCCCTGTCAGTCCTTCCTTGTGTGTGTGTGTGTTGCGTCTGTATTGTCTGCAGGTGACTGGCTGATTGCGGCGTGATTGGGAGCACCGGTGCGCAGGTTCTTCGTTCCTTACAAAAGCTGTCGGGTTCTTGTGGGTGAGGCGGCTTCTGCTCTTACTCCGCATGGCGGTTCCGGAGGTGTCGTGTCGAGACTGATAGCTGTGAATGGCCGAACTTCGGCTTAATTCAAAGAATAATGTATAATAAAGTGCCATTTTCATTAATGTAAATGTATTCGTTCTCTCCTTATTTGTGGTGATTCTTTGGAATCGCAACAGTGCCGTTCAGAATTGTTTGCCCTAAAATTGTTTTGACAAAAAAGGTTTTATAAAAAGATAAACCTCACATATTTCAGCCTTTTTATAAAAAGAATGAGTCATAAAAGATAAATAACTAACATTTACAATGCACATATGTTTATCTCTGTAAAGCTGTTTTGAAACAATCTACATTGTTAAAAGCGCTATATAAATGAATATGACTTGACTTGACATTAGCTTATCTTTTGAATTATCTCCTGACTGCTTTTGTCAGACAAAAATTCTGAATTTTGGTTGGTCAGATCGCATGTCAATGAAACTCCTGATGAAACCGATATTACCGGTGTTGTTACAAGTCGATTAACCGGTGGGAGAATATTATCACCATCACATCTCTACTTTCAACTGTTTTTCCTACCATTATTTAAATTTGGAAGAATTAACATTATTATATTCTGGTGTCCATGAGCATAAAAACAAACTCAGTAACTTATGTATTTTTGATTTGGGCAGATGAATTCATCATTTGTGAAGCTCCTCCCACTGTAATGCATCATCAGTGAAGCTCCTCCCACTGCAATTCATCATCAGTAAAGCTCCTCCCACTCCAATTCATCATCAGTGAAGCTCCTCCCACTGTAATTCTCCAATAAATGCTGGAATATTCCCATCAGCTACAAGTGAAGACGAGCATCAGAGCATCAGGAAGAGCTGAAATCTGCAAAGACTGAGTTTATTAAAGAGGACAGTGAGAACACGAGTGATCCAGAACCTGCAGAATGAAACACACTGAAGATCCTGAAGAACAAAGAGGTTGGTGTTTATTCTTCATTCATTCATGATGCTGAAGAACATTCATGTAAGAAACATTCAAGAACTTCATCACTGTTAGATAAACAGTTCAACTGTGAAATGGCTGCAAAAGTGTCTTTTCTTCTTTTTTTTTTTTTAACAAATGGTCAGTAAAGGGAGGTTTCATATTGATTGTCAATATCAGGCCAAACTGTTTTATTTTACATTTATTTTATATATGGTTTACAATTTGTAACAGTGTTGCCTGAATTTTTACCTGAATTTTGTGCATATTTTTACAAACATGTATAACAAATAATAATCAAATTGTACAAATGTACAATCTACTCTACTTTACTGCAAAAAATTTCTTTCTCGCAGTGAAATTCACTTGATCTTGTGTTTCATGTCACACATGCGTGTGAAGTCAACGGAAGGAAAAGTTTAGTGTGAACGGCCCTTAATAATTAAAACGTTTTATTGTGTATTTTAATGTTCAAATCATGTTAGATAATTGTGTCATTGATCAAATATATTTAATAGGGACTTTAATTTAAGTATTTTTATAAATTAATTATTTGTAATATTTTATAGCAGTTGTCTGTTACATCTGGGATAATTTTTATCTCCATTCACTCCATATTTCTCTCTTTTAATTATTTTGATTATTTAGAAAATTAGAAAATTATTTTTTCTTTCATTTCAGACCTGATGGAAGAGAACGAGGAGAGTGAAGAACTGAGAGAAGTGAAGGAGGAGAGTGAAGTGGAGGAGGAGAGAGAAGAACTGAGAGAAGTGAAGGAGGAACATCATGTCAAACCTGGAGAAAAACCTTTGAGTCACTCAAAGACTAAAAATAAATTTTCCAATAAAAGAGAAGCCAAGAAATCTACACAGCAAAAACTCCAGTGTTAAATTAACTCTCCTGGGAGTTTATATGGCTCCAGACTCAAGAGTGTTAGAGTGTTAAAATGTGAGTGTTAAATTAACACTCAAGAGTGTTAAAGTTAATGAGATAATTAAGTGATTAATTGAGTGATGATTGGCCATTATTGAAGACACCTGATGTTAACAAGCAGAATCACCAAAGGAGAAAAAAAAAAAAAATTAAGCCACCATTATGGTGATCAGTGTTTGCTTTAGTTGGGCTCTTGACCCTTAAATAATGATTATATCAATTTTGTTCGACTGATGTAGTTGAGTTATAACTGCCAGATGAACATTGAGAAAAGGTGATCAGGTGGTGTCGGTTATGTTTTGATGCGATCATCACTTGACTTGAATAACCAAAGTCATTTAGAATGTCTTTACCTTGTTAATTACAGAAACACTGTGATTCTATAGCAAACAATTATCAGCATTTTCAATTTAATTTAAAATATTTCTTAAAAGTTGTTCTGATCGGAAGTCTTTGAAAAATATTTTATAATTTTGTTTAGACACACTGACATCAATAATCAGCCTGTGAATCTCAACAATGGTGACAGTACTAAAGCATGTTGCAGTGCATTCTGGGTGCCACCAATCACAACTCATTCATAGCTCCCATCATGCATTGCAGTATGAATAAATTATGATCTGATTTATCTCAGTAATTTCCTTTTTCCTAATTGAATATTTTGCTTGTCACCATTGTTGAGATTAATACACTGATTATAGATGTCTGTATGTGCCTAAAAGAAATACTTATTTAAAAAGAACAACTTTTAGGAAATCCTAAGGATTAAATTGAAAATTTTGGTTATTATGCTGTAGAATCACTGTGATGCTGTAATCACCAACATTAGTCTTAGTCAGAGATTAGGCTCTAAATGAGCTCAGAGAGTGAGGTCCAATTATGATTATATAAAAACATAACCAACACCATCAGATCACCTTTTCTCTTTATTCAGCTGCCTGTTCACCACTCAGTTTCGACAGCCAACCAAAATCTAAAGTTAAATACTTTAGGGTCAAGAGCCCAACTAAAGCAAACATTGATCACCAAAATGGTGACTTAAATTTGTGATTTTCTACTTCAGTGATTCTGCTTGTTAACATCTGGTGTCTTCAATAATGACCAATCATCACTCAATTAATCACTAATTATCTCATTAACTTTAACTCTGCTTCAGTGTTAATTTAACACTCTTGAGTGTGGAGTCATATAAACTCCCAGGAGAGTTAATTTAACTCTGGAGTTTTTGCTGTGTACAACCTGCACTCAGTGTGGAAAGAGTTTCACAAACACATATAATCTTGGTGTTCACATGAGAGTTCATACTGGAGAGAAGCCATTCACATGCAATCAGTATGGGAAGAGTTTCAGTCAATTAGCACACCTTGAAAGTCACATGAGAGTTCACACCGGAGAGAAGCCGTTCATGTGTGAACAGTGTGAAAAGAGATTCTCAGATAAACAATCTCTGAAGATTCACATGAGAGTTCACACCGGAGAGAAGCCACATGTATGCAATCAATGTGGGAAGAGTTTCAGTCAATCATCTCACCTTAATGTTCACATCATGATCCATACCAGAGAGAAGACATTCACATGTGATCAATGTGGCAAAACATTTCTCTGTGCATCAAACCTGAAGATACACCTGACAGTTCATACGAAGGAGAAGCCACATTCATGTTCTGTGTGTGGAAAGAGTTTTTCACTGAAGCAATATTTACATATACATGAGAAAATTCACACTGGTGTGAGGGAGTACATGTGCTTTGAGTGTGAGAACACTTTTGCTACAGGGAGCGATTTAAAACAACACCAGAGAATTCACACTGGAGAAAAACCTTACAAGTGTTCACACTGTGACAAGAGATTCAGTCAGTCAGCATCTCTGAAAACACATGAGAGGATCCACACTGGAGAGAAGCCGCACACGTGTGATCAGCACTGATGGGAATAACGGCGTTGAAATAAACGCCGTTACTAACGCCGTTACTTTTTTCAGTAACGAGTAATCTAACTAATTACTTTGACTGTCCCTATAACGCTGTTATCATTGCCGACACCCCGTTACTGCACGTTACTCTAGTCGCACAATGAACTTTTTTTTTAAACTTCATGATAGGACTCGTGCGGGTGTTGTCATGAGAAAAGGGAGGATGAGATAACTCATTGGCTGATGTATAGTAAGATTACGTCTTCAGCCAATCAGAGAAATTGGGTAGGTGGGTGTTTCCGCATTCACAGTGGCGGGTGTTTACTGTTTAGTGCTACAGGAGGACACACAGAGAGATGGAGACGGAGAGTGAGGAGGACTCCAGCAGCAAAACAGCCTTTTCCAGATGGAAATATCGGCACTATTTCAAACTCACTGAGGTTAAAGGTAAAAATGTGCACGTCGAGTGCACATTATGTTCCAGAACGAAACATTTGTCCACGTCTAGTGTTAGCAACTCCAACTTAATGAAGCACCTGTCGACGGCTCACGCTTCAACCAAATTAGTGGCCCAAGAATACACAGGTAGTAGGGGGGCTAGTGTTGACAAAGGATCCGCTAACAAGGAAGGACCCTCCCCATGCAAGCAACAAAAACTTGACTTTAGTGCCTCTGCTCCCCAGAAACTATATCAGACAGAGCTCTATGGCTTGATAGGGAGATACGTTGTGGAAAACATGCTTCCTATATCAACAGTGGAGTCAGACTCTTTCAGGGCGTTGATAGGCAAAATCCCAAGAAAAGGAGGCGTCGGTCCGCCCTGTAGAAAGACGTTTTCGAATTACATTGATACCGAATATGCTAACATGAATGCTGAGCTAAAAAAAGAATTCGAGCAACTGGAATACTTGGCTACAACTGCAGATATATGGACAGCACATAACAAAAGCTACCTAGGCGTAACTGCACACTGGATGCATCCAGTAAACATGCAACGAAAAAAAGCTGCCCTGGCATGCCGACGGTTCAAGGGCCGTCATACCCACGATAGTATTGCCACAGAACTTGACAACATCCACTCGTCTTATGGCATTTCGCACAAAATAACGGCAACTGTCACTGACAATGGCTCGAAATTCGTTAAGGCGTTTAAGAAATATCAGTCAGTTGAGGAGGATGACTCTGAGGAAGATGACGAGGTTACTTTTGTTGACATAAATGATGTCTTGCAAGCCCGTGTTGATGAGGATGATGATGTGTTTAATTTACCACCACACTACAGGTGTGCATCACACACACTGAACCTTGTGTCATGTTCTGACATTGAAAAGTGGATTCTCTCCAGACCAGAGAAGGCACTTTACAGAAGTGCAACTGCAAAATGCACAGCCTTGTGGAATAAGGCCAGTCGTTCCACAGTGGCCGCAGAGACAGTAGAGGATGTGGTTGCAAAGAAGCTGATAGTGCCTTGCAGTACCAGATGGAATTCTTTCTATGATGCTCTAGCTAGGATTTGCAAGATTCCCATAGTGGACCTCATTACCATCTCATCCAAGTTTGGCTCGAAAGCAATCACAGAAAAAGAGCATCAGCTCCTGAAGGAATATTGCATTGCAATGAAGCCACTGACAGTCGCCCTAGATATCCTCCAGGGAGAGGACAACTGCTACCTCGGCACACTGCTACCCAGAGATGGGAGTAAGTCAAGTCTCAAGTCCCTACCATCAAGCAGAGGTGGAAAGTCCAGGGGTCAGAAAGAAAAAGTCCTGCCATATTTTTATTCCACCCATGAACTCACACAGCAAAAACTTCAGTGTTAAATTAACTTTCCTAAGAGTTCATTTGGCTCCAGACTCAAGAGTGTTAACTCATGAGCTAATTAAGTGATTGATTGAGTGATGATTGAGCATTATTGAAGACACCTGATGTTAACAAGCAGAAACACTGAAGGAGAAAATCACAAATTGTAAGCCACCGTTATGGCGATCAGTGTTTGCTTTAGTTGGGCTCTTAAACCTTATACATTCACTTTAAGTTTGTTTTTCTGTTGTAATTTTTTTATAACAGTCAAATGAACAAAGAAAAGTGTGATCTGATAATGTTGGTTGTGTTCTGGCATAATCATGCTGTGATCTGAAAATGAAACTTATTGAGATAGCTTGGTTTAAGTTATTAGCAACAGTTTTGTGGTTCTAAAACATATATGAATGTCAGTATGTTTCTTATAATCCAAAAATATTTAATAAACATTGTTCTGATCAAAACACTTTCAAATAAATTTATTTAGAAACACAGACATCAATAATCAGCCTGTGAATCTCAACAATGGTGACAATAATAAAGCATGTTGCAGTGGCTGCCACCAATCACAACTCATTAATGGCTCCCATCATGCATTGCGATATGAATAAATTATGATATGAATTGTCTATGTGATTTACTTTTCCTAATTGAATATTCTGCTCGTCACCATTATTGAGATGCATAGACTTAATCTTGACGTCTGTGTGTGCCTAAAAGAAAGATTTATTTTTTTTTAGAAAACAACTTTTAAGAAATCCTTTTATATTATATATAACATTCTGGATATTTATGGAGAATCACAGTTATGCTGTAACAAACAACATAAATCAGAAACATAAAGTTCAAATGATATTTGATCTTGCAGTTATAACTCAAATACATCAGCCAAACAAAATCTAAAGTTAATAATATAAGGGTTAAGAGCCCAACTAAAGCAAACAATGATCGCCATAACGGTGGCTTACAATTTGTGATTTTCTCCTTCAGTGATTCTGCTTGTTAACATCAGGTGTCTTCAATAATGCTCAATCATCACTCAATCAATCACTTAATTAGCTCATTAACTTTAACACTATTGAGTCTGGAACCAAATGAACTCTTAGGAAAGTTAATTTAACACAGAAGTTTTTGCTGTGTGAGTTCATGGGTGGAATATAAATATGGCAGGACTTTTACTTTCTGACCCCTGGACTTTCCACCTCTGCTTGATGGTAGGGACTTGAGACTTGACTTACTCCCATCTCTGCTGCTACCTACCCTGGAGACCTTGAGCTGAAGAGTGGGCTTCAAATACTTGTGGACCTTCCAGAGGCAATTGTGGAGGTAAGAACTACATATCTGTAGTTTTTCATTTTTTAAAATTGTGTATAATGTGTATAATTGTATAGATGTGTATAATTTAGGGGTGTCCATGGTTAACCGGTTAACCGATTAAAACCCCTTACTAGTCCGCCCCAATTTTTGCAAGTGATGCATTCATGACATACCCAAAATAAAAAGGTTGCTCCTCATAAGTCATTCTGAATAGACACATAACCAACATATATTTAGAAAGCCAACCCTTGAGAGTTTACATCTCAAGACTCAAAATTAATCAGACTGTTATTATTATTGAGATATATAAGCTCAAACATAAAAACAAAAACAACAAATATTAAGAACATATTTATTAAATGTATACAAATATTATGTGAATTTAGGATAGCAACTTGAAACCACAACTAAAGTGTAGCCACAATTGTGGTCATGCTTCATTTAAAATCTGAGGATGATATCTCTAAAATTAAGCATTTTATTCAGCCTATTGTGAGAGCATGTTAGGGGAGACTTTAGAGAATTTTTAGCATATATGCATTCTGTAAACATTCTTTATTCATATGAAAACCCCCAAATTGCACGAAAATCACACACAAAACACAATATTTGGCTGGGTGGATAAATGATTGCACAAATGCAAAATGAACGGATGCATTTAAGCACTTTTAAGTTTTATTGAAGAAATCCATATACATTTTCAGTTCAGTTTAAAGCCTCTGTTAGATTGTGTATTTCTCTTTTTGAAAAAATATTTTGAGAAGTGTATGTCCATCCGCTGTCATTTACGTTGAGTTGCAATAAATGCAAACCTCTGTGCAGGTACTTGTCTTTGTTGTCGTACACTCTATTCATCTGGCTTATGAAACACGCTTTGAGAAGGTGGGGGCCGGGGGAGGGTTACGGGGGCGAGAAACGAAAAAGTAACTCAATAGTTACTTTTACTGGTAACTAGTTACTTTTATAGTGGAGTAACTCAGTTAGTAACTCAGTTACTTTTTTGGGAGAAGTAACTATAACTAATTACTTTTTCAAAGTAACGTTCCCAACACTGGTGATCAGTAACAATAAATACTGTTTTGTGGCTCTTTAATGTGTCTGACAGATCGCTGTAGAGCCTCAGTTAAAGCTGCTCGTAAACCGATCATCTCTTCCTTCTAGTTCATTTATAGCATGTTACGTGTCAGAACGTAATTGTTTTTGTGTAGAACAAGTGAGTGTGCGCATGTTTTCTTGTTTTCTTTCTCTCTCTCTCTCTCTCTCTCTCTCTCTCTCTCTCTCTCTCTCTCTCTCTCTCTCTCTCTCTCTCTCTCTCTCTCTCTCTCTCTCTCTCTCTCCTCTCCCTCTCTCTCTCCTTGTCGCTTCACCCTAATTGAGTGTTACAGGTGCAGCTGTTTTAGAAGGAGGGGCTCATGCACTCATCGCGTGGATATAAACTGTGTGGAAGCCTTATTCATCGAGTTCCCCCTCCTGGTTCACGGTGTTGTAGAGTGTGTGTGTGAGCGGGCTTTGCCTAAAACTCTTGTGTTATAGCCGGTTGGCTGACGTGTGCTTTTTGGTGTAGTGTAAGCTGCTCGTGTGCAGCGTTACTGTTAGCGGTATAGGCCGGTAATTGTTATCCTGTAACCCTTACTCAGACTGTTTGAGAGGCCAGCTGCCCTTGTTTTACTTTTCACCTTTTCTCCTGTTTATTGGTTAGCACGGAGGTAAGAATTGTATCTTTTGTTTATTTCTTAATCTAAAATTAAGTCAGGAGACCCGTTTTGTTTGTTGTTTTGTGGCCGATTAAACCCTATCAATTCAAACCATGTTTTCTGTTACAAGCGAATGAAATCTTACCCCTATATGGAAAAATAAACATTGATTTTTTTTCTCTTGATTACTTTGAGTTGTGGAGCAGGAGACGGAACTCCGGGCGTCACCTTTTAATAGGTCGCTCTCTATGTTAGTGCATGTGGCATGTAACAGAACATAAGAAGGAATGTTGTTTTAACAGCAGAAAGGCGTCAGTACACTCCGTTTTTCAAGTTCAAATCCTCCCATGTTAATCTACTAACTCTCCTGACTGCTTTGTCGGACACGTACGTATGTCTAGAAGGTCCAACACATTGATAGTTTCTGGGATACTGATAACTATACTGAACAAAATTATAAACGCAACACTTTTGTTTTTGCCCCCATTTTTCATGAGCTGAACTCAAAGACCTAAGACCTTTTCTATGTACACAAAAGGCCTATTTCTCTCAAATATTGTTCACAAATCTGTCTAAATCTGTGTTAGTGAGCACTTCTCCTTTGCCGAGATAATCCATCCACCTCACAGGTGTGGCATACGTTCAGTGTAGGATTAATAGCCAAAACCTGTGTTTTCAATTGAAACACTGTGTTATACCGGTCACAATTGTGAACGTTAACAAATTTACACATCTTACGAGCAAAATATATATGCATGAGTTTTACTATACTTTTGGGGACAGGCATCAAATATAGCCTGACAGTATTCTGAAAATAGCCGTTCTACAAGCTTACAGTTGGTCACTATTAAAGCATCCTGGGCTTCTAGAACACCACAGCAGTGCCACAGGCTGATGATTACCTCTGTACCGCACCGCACTGATGCAGTCATTTGTTCTAAAACAGGCACCAACAAAGTATTGAGTGCAGAAATTAACACATTTATCGTGATTTAACCCATTTGGACCTGACTCTATTGGCGCTTTTCCACTGCATGGTACGGCTCGGTACGGCTCAGTACGGTTCGGCTCGGCGCGGCACGGTTCGGCTCGCTTTGCTTTTCCACTGCGTGGTACGACTCGGCGCGGCTCGGTTCGCTTTAGCTCGGTTGCTTTTCCACTGCAGTAAGTACCGCTTCAAAGTAGGTGGGATTATGACTGAGCGTTATAGTTTATCCGCTCCTTGGCAACCAACAAGAGGAACGTCTGCGCTTCTCGTCCACTGACCACGATTCAGCCATTTCTTTTTTGGAAATTTTTTTCTTCAAGCAAGTCAAGCAAGTAGTTTTAAAACAGGTGCTACAGCGGTGGCTGTTACTGGCTATTTAAATCTAGCGGGTTTGATGTCTCGCAAATACAATGACGCTGGTAGTGACGATTCTGTCTGTCTGACCAATCAGTGATCTACATTGCTTCCACGTCACATTTTGGTATCGGTACGGTACGCTTGGAACCTCAACAGAGGTGGTACCATTTAAAGTGAGCCGAAGCGAGCCGTACCGTACCGTACCATGCAATGGAAAAGCGCCACAAGTGAGCCGTACCGAGCCGAGCCGTACCGTACCATGCATTGCAAAAGCGCCATATGAGGTTGACTCTAAAGAAGTCTTATAAATCCACAAAGCATTTGCGGCCCACCTATCTGACCACCTAACCCGGCTGCCTATCAACCAGATAGGATAGTCAGATAGGTGGGCAGCACACATTTTCTGAGCATGTTTATTGTAATGATATAGATCATCAATTGCTTTATGGCTTTTTAGGTCAATTGAGGTCTGAATCCTTTTTTTTAATTGTTTTCTGTAATGTGAGCTATATGCCATAACCATCAAGACTTAATCAAAAAAGGTTTGGAATATTTCGTTATGTGCAATGAAATGTAGACTATTACAGGTCAACTTTTTGAATTAGAGATGCACTGAATCTTTTCCAAATTGTACAGCTAACTAGACTTTATCATAAAACAATAATTTCTCTACTGAGGACCAGGAAAATGGTCCTCACAATGTCTATATTTTAATTCTACTACAGTAGTCGGTAGACATTTGGTCCTTACTCACTCGCACTCTCTCACTTGCTCTCTTGTATTCTTTCTTTTTTAGCCTGGAATAAACATGGTGGAGTACCTCCAAAATGCAAATCATACCCCCACATCCTGACGCTGGGAAATGATCAGAGTGCATTTCAGGCCTTCGTCATAATTGCTGGACAGGCCCTGGAACAAGACGGCTTGCAAGTAGAGCTAATGGCTCTTAATAGCAGCTTTTTAATAGGAATTTGAATTTCCTGAATTTGTTCACTATAGACCTGTTGACTGCTGGCCTGTTGAATGTTCAGCCAGTTCATTCGTAATTGTTGTTTTGCTCTGAATGTTTTCCTACCTGAGTGATATGAACTGCACCAGTTCTGCTATACTGTTGATATTAATGAATGTAATATAATATTTTTTTTCAAAGATTCCATTATGTTGTTTTGTTTTTGTATTGTTTAAGTGTTTATTGCATAATATATGCATAAATCTAGCATGTATTCTTTTCTAGGTTTGTAGTTTAACAGTTTTATAGCTATGGGTAGTCTATTGCTATTTATTTTCTTAAATTGTACTGTAATGTGTTAGAATCTGGCATATGGGTTAATTTTACCCAGAATTTGGGTACACTATATAACAAATATGTAGTTGAATCAACCCAGAATTGTAATTAATTTGACCCAGCATTTGGGTAACATATTTAACTCATCTGTTGGGTTAAAATGACCAACCCATCTTGCTGGGTCAAATTAACTACTGTTTGTCACGATCCACACTCACGAAGACAAGGTAAAATCCAATAGTGCAGTAGTATTTATTAAGGGAAATCCAAAACTCATCAACCAGTCCAGGCAGGGGTCATAATCCAAATACACAATCCAAAAACATAAAACAATAAACAAACCAAGCAGAAAACAGACCTCAGATGTGGTGTGATGAATAACAACGACTCCGTGACAAACACTAAAACATAAAGGGTATTTATACACAGAGACAAGTAATCATGATGGGGAACGGCTGAGTGCAATAACCAGTGATGAATGCTGACAAGGATTGTGGGAAATGCAGTACCTAATGTGAATGACAGTGTGGGGGAAGAGGTTCTCTAGTGGTTACCCAGGGAACACAAACCAGACACTGTGACACTGTTGGTCTGGTGCAATATTGAACCAGTCGGTTATTTTTAACCCATCATTTTTCTGTGTGTAGCTTCAGTTGACTTTTAAAAGAGAAACTCTTTACACACTGATTACATGTGCAGCTTTTCTCCAGTGTGGATCCTCTCATGTGTTTTCAGAGATGATGAATGACTGAATCTCTTGTCACAGTGTGAACACTTGTAAGGTTTTTCTCCAGTGTGAATTCTCTCATGTGATCTCAGATGTCCTGATCGACTGAATCTCTTGTCACAGTGTGAACACTTGTAAGGTTTTTCTCCAGTGTGGATCCTCTCATGTGTTTTCAGAGATGATGATCGACTGAATCTCTTGTCGCAGTGTGAACACTTGTAAGGTTTTTCTCCAGTGTGGTTCCTCTCATGTGTTTTCAGATGTGCTGACACACTGAATCTCTTGACACAGTGTGAACACTTGTAAGGTTTTTCTCCAGTGTGAATTCTCTGGTGCCGTTTTAAATTGCTTGCTGTAATAAAAGTCTTCTCACACTCAAAGCACATGTACTCTCTCACACCAGTATGGATTTTCTTATGTATATGTAAATATTGCAGCCATGAAAAACTCTTTCCACACACAGAACATGAATGTGGCTTCTCCTTCATATGAACTCTCAGGTGTGTCTTCAGGTGTGATGTACTAAGAAATGTTTTCCCGCACTGATCACATGCGTGTGGCTTCTCTCCAGTATGAACTTTCATGTGAACATTAAGACTTTCTTTGTATGAGAAACGTTTCCCACACTGTTCGCATGCATACGGCTTCTCTCCGGTGTGGATCCTCTTGTGATTTTTCAGTTGTGCTGATTGGGTGAAACTCTTCCCGCACTGATCACATGTGAACGGCTTCTCTCCGGTGTGAACTCTCATGTGAACATGAAGACGCTGTTTGGTTGAGAAACTCTTTCCACACTGAGTGCAGGTGAAAGATTTCTTGGCTCTTCCTTTCTTTAAAAATGTCTGTTTAGTCTTTGAGCGACTCAAAGGTTTTTCACCAGGTTGGACATGATGTTCCTCCTTCACTTCACTCAGTTCTTCACTCTCCTCGCTCTCTTCCATCAGGTCTGAAATGAAAGAAATACATTTTTATTTTCAGTACATCAAAATAATTCAGTAATAGATATTAAATATTATGATCATTTTGATGCATTTTTATAAATTATTATCCCTGAAACATTCCATGAATAAGGTACATTGATCTTCCAATTATTACTTTTAAAACATAATATATAGGCTATATTCCATGCTTCTGTGTTTATTTTACTAAAGACTTTTTAATCTTGTAGTCCAAGTTTAAAGTGTCCGTAGAAACTTCACACACGGAAAGTCTAGACTGACTCTGGCTTTAACTAGTGTTGAGTTTTATTAGAATTATCAGTAGCGCTTTAGATTCTAAAAAGTTCTCAAATACTTACAGTATAAATAATTTGTCAATTCTCCTGGTTGGTCCCCCTTTATTCCCAACACTTTACATATTGTTCCCTTATACTTACACGCAAGGTACACTATAATTACTGAAAGTTTCGCTGTACATTCGTCATAAATACGCAGTACTTTGCGCGCTGTAATCTAAGTGTTACCAATTTATCTGTGTCCTACATGTTTCACTCTGTTACTTCTGATATGATTTTCCTCCTTTAAAAAACAGAGTATTTCTTAAAACTGTGACACTCAGGAAGTGACATCATCTGGGCTCTTTCTACTGCATGATGGGAGGACAAGAAAATAGGCTTGTTTGAGATGAGCAAAATCTGCGCAGAACGGATCATGCCGGTTAGAAATGTGTCCGAGTGCGGTCCGCCTTGCTCTGATGTCATGCTGACGTGTGTCAAAAAACTCTCGCGAGCGCAAGGCGCACGTGTCGGATGCTGCAGTCGCGCGCAGTTGCTCTCCACCGACTGCGCTGATCAAAAGCATGATGAATTACCAACAGAAATTAAATTATATCCAGTTTATTAGCAACACCGTGCACGAGCGTGAATCCTGTGAATCCCGTGATATCCGTCTTTGATCTCGCAGGAGTCTGACTCTGATTCACTGCGAGAAGAGAGATCTGTCCGTCTTGCCTGCGCATTTTTCACTCCTCCTCTCACTGCAGCCGCCTACTCTCACCTACACTTCAGGCGAGGCAAGGCGCATCTCAAACATGCCTATTTATAACCGGCATCTCGCTGTGATCACCGGTGATCGGTTCTGATGAGATTTTGCTCATCTCAAACAAGCCTATTCTCAATCCATCGACTCAGTTTTTACAGAAAATGTAGAGTGTTGACCACATTCATTAACCTTGTTACCAAAGTTATTTGTAAGAAAGATTATCACTATAATAGCTTCTATAATTTATGGGAAATACAACTTTATCAGTAACTAAGAATCATATTTCGCTTACGTTATGATTACAACCCTGTCACCCATTCTGGAAAGTTAATTTACTTGATACAGTTTACTGTTTATTGCTAACAAAGAATTGTAAACTATACTGAGAAATATCTAACATTTGAGTAATTCATTTTGTTTTTGGAATTTAGAATTCATAAAACATTTGGTATATTCCAACATGGTTGCAAAGAAAATGTTAACCATAAACCAGAGCTAAAATTATACTTAGTTTGAGCAGATGTTGACAATCAATATTAAAGTTTTTCCAAACTACCTTTACTGAACATTTGTTGAAAATTCAGTATTCGATAGTTTAACTGCATATCTAAAAGTGATGAAGTGCTTAAATCTTTCTAACATGAATGAATGACAAATGAAGAATAAACACCAACCTCTTTGTTCTTCAGGATCTTCAGTGTGTTTCATTCTGCAGGTTCTGGATCACTCGTGTTCTCACTGTCCTCTTTAATAAACTCAGTCTTTACAGATTTCAGCTCTTCCTGATGCTCTGATGCTCGTCTTCACTTGTAGCTGATGGGAATTTACAGCATTTATTGGAGAATTATAGTAGGAGGAGCTTCACTGATGATGTGACTGCTGTGGGCGGAGCGTCACTGATGATGAATTGCTGTGGGAGGAGCTTCACTGATGATGTGACTGCTGTGGGCGGAGCGTCACTGATGATGTGACTTCACTGACTGAACTGCAGATTGGTTGGAGGAGATGATCTGCCAAAATCAAACATATATCAGTAACTAGCTTTGTTTTTATAGGGTCAAAGAACAGATGTCAAATGTTAGTGTCTGCATCAAATAAAATGTAAAAGTGATTTTATGCGTAGAAAACATTAAATGCAAGTAAATTGTACATTTTAATGTTTAATATATATATATTTTTTAAATGTCAAAACATAGGTTAAATAATGTTAGTGTAACAGATATATTTGTGTAAAAATTAAGCAACCTTGTTATTCTGACCTGTATTAAATATATACCTGTATATGAAGTATTTATAAAAGATTAAGTTATCATACTAAGTTCATTTAAATTATTAAAAACTTCTTGGTGACAAATGGGTAAAACTTAGTGGTTTGAAGGACAGTGGCGATGTATAAAGATTTAAAATGACAATTAATGAGTATGTTTGGGCTGCACTCCTTTAATACAGTGTTTTAATGTCATCAAATGATTTTTGTTCTAAATATGCCTGATTTTTTTTGTGCTATATACCTTTTTGTCTTTTATCCATATGCTAACTGACACATTTAATCATTTATCTGTCTATCGTAAAACAATTTATGCTAATTCACACATTTGTATGTCTAATTCTAACATTATTGTGTTTATTTATTAAAAGGAGGGCAAATATCTTAAAAGTAGGACAGAACTGTAAGAAACATAAAAGTAATATTTGTAGCCAACAAATCCCCTCAGTCTGCTGACACCAATGAAATGAGTTTTAAGTGTCAATTTACAGGAGATCTGAAGACATCAGCATAATAAATGAGGTGAAAACAGGAACTATTGTCATGAAATAAAGACTGTTTTCAGCAGATCTGTTAATATTGATGAGCCTCAGACTATCAACACTCATTCAACAAGCCATTCAGGATCATCAGCAGATCATCTCACTTTATTCTGAGTGTTTGCTGTTAGAAACACATTATACATGATAAAAGCCTCTAGTGAAAGACAGTTATTTCTCACAATATGACATAAATAACAGAAAAACATTCACTAATGTCTCTCATCTTCATCATCCACTACAGATAAATAACTACAGAAGCAAAAAGTCATACGTTAAAGTCATAAGTTAATTTCTTTTCCACCTGAATATTTTGCTAATTCTCTTTCATATATTTGCCCTGTTTTGATCAGTTTTCCTTGAATTTGTCATCAGCATGTTGGAGAAAGTTACTTTGAAAAGTAATGCATTACAATATTGCATTACTCCCTTTAAAAAATAGCTAAAAGCTAATTGCATTTTAGAAAAAAGTAATGCGCTATGTTACTTTTGCATTACTTTTTTTCACCTGGGCTGGGCTTTTTTTTATAACAAAAAATATATTTTTTGGGCACATGTAAAGACACTTTTTTCACACCAAAAGTGAAATAATAAGCCTGAGGTTGAAGGAAATGCAGATTTACTCCTGTACAGTAGAGGACGCCGCTCAAACAAACCTTTCAGCTGCTGCCGTTCTGGATAACAGAAGAATAGAATAC
The DNA here is from genome assembly GCA_026230005.1 of Gila orcuttii. Taxonomy (NCBI): domain Eukaryota; kingdom Metazoa; phylum Chordata; class Actinopteri; order Cypriniformes; family Leuciscidae; genus Gila; species Gila orcuttii. The sequence goes on along the minus strand of JAPDVR010000003.1, from coordinate 61,581,441 downwards.
AGAAGAAGAAAGTTTAATAGGTGGCAACCAGAGAAATTACAAAAAATTCAGTGTAATGACTACGCCACCTGGGAACTCAACCCAGGAATACCAACCCAATAAATAGGCTGCACAGAATAGGATAAGAGACGTGGATGAATAAATAACTTTTATTAAATGACAAAAATATAATAAATAATTAAAAACAAAGACACTATGAGAAAAATATGTTCAATGTACTAAAAGAATAGTACAGCGCTTACTAGCACAAATTTCACATATTATTGCAAAATAAATACATTTAAATAATCACAAGGGCAGCACTCAAAAGTAACACAAATGTGACTTTCTATCAGAATTACTATTGGCTGCAGATAAAGTACTAATTGTTGGTGATTTTAATATACAAATAGATTGGGATTGGCATTTAAATTGTAAAATCTATTGGAGTTAGACAACACGTGTCAGGACCGACTCATTGTCGTAATCATACTCTAGATCTAATATTATCACATGGAATAGATGTTGATGCCGTTGAAATACTGCAGCAGAGCGATGACATCTCAGATCACTATCTAGTCTTGTGTATACTTCATTTAGCCAAGGCTGCAAAGCCAACTCCGTGTTATAAATATGTTAGACCTATAACTTCTGCCACTAAAGATTGCTTTATTAATAATCTTCCTAATCAGTTTCATCATCTCAGCATCCCGGATAGCTTAGAAGAACTTCATATTGCAACAGAAACTTTTAAATCTCTCTTTTCCAGCACTTTAGACACAGTTGCTCCGTTGCGCTTAAAGAAGATTAAAGAAAATAGTCCAACGCCGTGGTACAACGAGCACACCCGGGCCCTTAAGAGAGCAGCCAGAAAAATGGAGCGAAACTGGAAGAAAACTAAACTAGAGGTATTTTGGATTTCATGGAAAGAGTTCGATTGCTTACAGAGAGGCCTTAAAAGCTGCTAGATCTGCTTATTTTTCCACCCTATTTGAAGAAAATAAACATAGTCCTAGGTATTTATTTGAAACAGTGGCTAAACTAACGAAAAAGAAAGCTTCAAGCCCAGAAGTTTCCAAGCAACACAGCAATAATGACTTTATGAACTTCTTCACTTATAAGATCGATAATATCAGGGACAAAATTATAACTATCCAACTGTCTACTACAATATCACATTAGAGAGTGCATTTTAGTCTCCCTGAGGAAAAATTGTATTCATTTGTTGCTATAGGAGAAGAAGAATTTTGCAAACTCGTTAATTCATCTAAATCGACAACTTGAAATGCTATATAAATGAAGATGACTTGACTCAATGGAATACACCACACGTTTGGGGTGCGAGGAATCCCAGTCACGACAGTCCAAAGTGAAAATCAACAAGCGTGTTGAGAAGAGGCTGCAGACACATCAACCGTGGGAAACAGTACAAGTGTTCTCCTACACACTGTAGGGACCAAACAAACAATTTTCAAACTGGAAAGGCAAGGAAGTAGCTCCGTGACGTGATTCACTACAAAGCAGGTATACATGCTCTGCCTTTAGCCGTGATAGGCTTACTAAATAGACCCCAACCAACCAATAGTAGTGTTACGCAGCAGCAAGGACGAAGCAGAGAGTGAATCCAATAGCAAGCACTTTAATAATACAAACAGGTAATCCAATGGACTCAGGACAGGAACACGGAACAGCTACCAGCAACATCAAAACAACGACCGACAAACACCAACTGAAGAACAAGGGTATAAATACACAGACAAACAAGCTTAACAAGATAACAAGTGGGCGTGGCTAATCAGAAACACCTGGGGAAACTAATCAACAGAACGGGGAACAGCAAAACATGTAAAGACAGAAACACATGACAGACAAGAACAAGGAACAAAACAAAACACCCACACCGTGACATAGCCCCCCCCCCCCCCTATGGGCGGCTCCCGACGCCCCTTGAGACAAAAAACAAAACAAAACAAAAAAAAAAACACTAAAGTTCAGGAGGGTGGTGAAGTGGAGGCGGTCTTGGGGGAGGGACGGAGGGCCAGGTTCGTGCAGGCGGCCAGGAAGGAGCAGGCGACCAGAACGGAGATGACCAGACGGGCGGCCAGGGCATAGACGACCCCTCGGGCGGCCAGGGCGGAGAAGACAGTCCATCGGACGGCCAGGGCGGAGACGACCCCTCGGGCGGCCATGGCGGAGACGACCCCTCGGGCGGCCAGGGCGGAGACGACCCCTCGGGCGGCCAGGGCGGAGACGACCCCTCGGGCGGCCAGGGCGGAGACGACCCCGGCTCGGGAACTGCAGACACCGGTTCGGGAACTGCAGACACCGGTTCGGGAACCGCAGACACCGGCTCGGGAACCGCAGACACCGGCTCGGGAACAGCAGGCACACACACTGGCTCGGGAACAGACAACACAGACTCTGGCTCGGGAACAGACAACACACTCAATGGTTGGGGAACAGGCGACACACACACTGGCTCGGGAACAGGCGACACACACACTGGCTCGGGAACAGGCGACACACACACTGGCTCGGGAACAGGCGACACACACACTGGCTCGGGAACAGACGACACACACACTGGCTCCGGCTCGGGGACAGACCACACAGACTCTGGCTCGGGGACAAACAACACACTCACTAGTTGGGGAACAGGCAACACACACACTGGCTCGGGAACAGGAAACACACACACTGGCTCGGGAACAGGCAACACACACACTGGCTCCGGCTCGGGGACAGACCACACAGACTCTGGCTCGGGAACAGACCACACACTCACTGGTTGGGGAACAGGCAACACACACACTGGCTCCGGAACAGGCAACACACACACTGGCTCCGGCTCGGGGACAGACCACACAGACTCTGGCTCGGGAACAGACAACACACTCACTGGTTGGGGAACAGGCAACACACACACTGGCTCCGGAACAGGCAAAACACACTGGCTCCGGCTCGGGGACAGACCACACAGACTCTGGCTCGGGAACAGACAACACACTCACTGGTTGGGGAACAGGCAACACACACACTGGCTCGGGAACAGACATCACACACACTGGCTCGGGAACAGACATCACACACACTGGCTCGGGAACAGGAACAGACTCTGGCTCGGGAACAGGAACAGACTCTGGCTCGGGAACAGGAACAGACTCTGGCTCGGGAACAGGAACAGACTCTGGCTCGGGAACAGGAACAGACTCTGGCTCGGGAACAGGAACAGACTCTGGCTCGGGAACAGGAACAGACTCTGGCTCGGGAACAGGAACAGACTCTGGCTCGGGAACAGGAACAGACTCTGTGCCGGACATCTTGTCCGTAGACACTGGCTCGGAGGCGGCCATCTTGTCCGTAGACACTGGCTCGGAGGCGGCCATCTTGTCCGTAGACACTGGCTCGGAGGCGGCCATCTTGTCCGTAGACACTGGCTTGGAGGAAGTGACGTGAACAGTCTCTGGATCCGCACAAGTGACGTGAACAGTCTCTGGTTTGGCCATCTTGTCCATAGACACTGGCTCGGAGGAAGTGATGTGAACTGTCTCTGGATCAGCAGAAGTGACGTGAACAGTCTCTGGTTCGGCCATCTTGTCCGTAGACACTGGCTCGAAGGCGGCCATCTTGTCCGTAGACACTGGCTCGGAGGAAGTGACGTGAACCGACTCTGGATCGGCCATCTTGTCTGTAGACACTGGCTCTGTAGAAGTGATGTGAAGCGTCTCTGGCTCGGAGGAAGTGACATGAACAGTCTCTGGATCGGCAGACGTGACATGAACAGTCTCTGGATCGGCAGACATGACTTGAACAGTCTCTGGATCGGCAGACGTGACTTGAACAGTCTCTGGATCGGCAGACGTGACTTGAACAGTCTCTGGATCGGCAGACGTGACTTGAACAGTCTCTGGATCGGCAGACGTGACTTGAACAGTCTCTGGATCGGCAGACGTGACTTGAACAGTCTCTGGATCGGCAGACGTGACTTGAACAGTCTCTGGATCGGCAGACGTGACTTGAACAGTCTCTGGATCGGCAGACGTGACTTGAACAGTCTCTGGATCGGCAGACGTGACTTGAACGGTCTCTGGATCGGCAGACGTGACTTGAACAGTCTCTGGATCAGCAGACGTGACTTGAACAGTCTCTGGATCGGCAGACGTGACTTGAACAGTCTCTGGATCGGCAGACGTGAATTGAACAGTCTCTGGATCGGCAGACGGGACTTGAACAGTCTCTGGATCGGCAGACGTGACTTGAACAGTCTCTGGATCGGCAGACGTGACTTGAACAGTCTCTGGATCAGCAGACGTGACTTGAACAGTCTCTGGATCGGCAGACGTGACTTGAATAGTCTCTGGACTGGACGGGACCAACGGCGAGGACTCTGGGCTGACAGGAAGTACAGGGAGGACTTCCAGGCATTGCGGGACGTGGGAAGTCCTCCTCCTCCTCCGTCTCCGAGAGCGAGAGAGCGCTGGGCTGGACGGAACCAGCGGTGAGGGCGCTGTACTGGACGGGACCAGCGATGAGGGCGCTGTGCTGGACGGGACCAGCGGTGAAGGCTCTGGGCAGGACGGCGTCAGCGGCGAAGGAAGCTCTGGCTTTTGCTCGAAGACTGGCTCTGGCTGGACGTGGCTGACGTGAAGCTCTGGCTGGACGTGGCTGACGTGAAGCTCTGGCTGGACGTGGCTGACGTGAAGCTCTGGCTGGACGTGGCTGACGTGAAGCTCTGGCTGGACGTGGCTGACGTGAAGCTCTGGCTGGACGTGGCTGACGTGAAGCTCTGGCTGGACGTGGCTGACGTGAAGCTCTGGCTGGACGTGGCTGACGTGAAGCTCTGGCTGGACGTGGATGACGTGAAGCTCTGGCTGGACGTGGCTGACGTGAAGCTCTGGCTGGACGTGGCTGACGTGAAGCTCTGGCTGGACGTGGCTGACGTGAAGCTCTGGCTGGACGTGGCTGACGTGAAGCTCTGGCTGGACGCAGAGATCAGGCGATGACCTGGTGTACCGCGGAAGGAAGCTCTCCAGACATCGGCCGAGTGCCTCTCTCCAGTTCAGACCCGAGAGATCGGGGAGCTCCCTCGGATCGACCTCCTTAGCCCCTAGCCGGTAACACAGCTTAACCGCCTCGTCACCGTGAGAGCAGGAGGCAGCGAGAGGGGCAAACCCCCAGGTATACTGGAATAGATCGCAGCTATCCAGGGCCAAGGCCGCGATCTGACCGGCGAACTCCCGGCTTATGCTGGGAAGATCAGGTGAGATCTGTGCTGCTGGATTCATTTGGTCGGTCGTTCTGTTACGCAGCAGCAAGGACGAAGCAGAGAGTGAATCCAATAGCAAGCACTTTAATAATACAAACAGGTAATCCAATGGACTCAGGACAGGAACACGGAACAGCTACCAGCAACATCAAAACAACGACCGACAAACACCAACTGAAGAACAAGGGTATAAATACACAGACAAACAAGCTTAACAAGATAACAAGGGGGCGTGGCTAATCAGAAACACCTGGGGAAACTAATTAACAGAACGGGGAACAGCAAAACATGTAAAGACAGAGAAACACATGACAGACAAGAACAAGGAACAAAACAAAACACCCACACCGTGACAAGTAGCCTGAAGCTAAACATCCATACTGCCACAATTACTTTACCAATAATAATAAAAAATCTATAGACATTTTTGCTTATGGTTAACTCAATCATCAAAGGTCATAAGCAAGTATATTGGTCAATAAAGTGAGATTAAATGCATAAAATTTTTTTTTTATTTGACATATTTATTTATTGGAGGTTTGCATAGTATTCTGATTCTGCATTTCACTGATTTTATTCATTTTGAGGAATATTTAATATTTTTTTGTGTGCAAGTGAGATGAGTAAATGCAAGCTCACAAGAGAGCTGTCAGTCAATAAATGTGAAAACAAAGTAACTTGCGTTACTTATTTGAAACAGTAACTCAGATATTTCGTTGTAAACTTTACAGTTAATGCGTTACTTTCCTAGTTACTTGAAAAAGTAATCTGATTACGTAACTCAAGTTACTTGAAATGATTGTCATGATTTTCATTCCAACACTGGCCATCAGCATAGCAGTGAAATCAATGACACGGCTGAGGGGGAGCATATAGAGAATGAACAGGGTGGGGCCGAGCACCGAGCCTTGAGGGACACCACAGGTAACGTTGTGTGTCAATGATTTAGCATCTCCCAAGGCAATATGCTCAGCACTTCCAGTGAGGTAGGATGAAAACCGGTTATAAACAGAGTCAGAAAGAGCAATAGTGGCGTGTAGACGATGGAGGAGAATGTAATGATCCACTGTGTCGTCCAGAAGGATAGGAAGAGACGGGGAGCCAGCATCAAAAAAAGGTCCTTTGTGACCCTGACCAGAGCAGTTTCTGTGCTGTGGCCAGAGCGGAAACCAGACTGGAATTTCTCAAACTAATTGTCTTATTTTAAATACACCTGAAGCTGTAAAGCAATGGCTTTTTCCAGCACTTTGGAAAGAAAAGGAAGGTTGGAAATGGGCCTATAATTGGCAAAAACTTCTGGGTCCAATGTGGGTTGTTTACCATATAACAATGGTAAGAAAAACAGTTATAAGCATAAACAGAAGTAAATCTACAGATTTGTCACCAACAAATACCCTCAGGGCCCCTATTTTGACAATCTGAAACGCAAGTATCAAATGCAAAACGTAAGTAACTTTGTGGGCGGATCTCAGGCGATGTTGCTATTATACTGGCGGGATAAATGAAAGTAGCTACATTACTCATAGATGTGGTTTGGGTGTAACGTGAAATAAACCAGGTTTTTTGGTTCTGCCTCGGGTGGAACAATATTGCACTGCTTTGTTGGGCCATACTTTGCATTGCTTGTTGTGGTTTTTCCCTTCGTGGAATTGATTGCAACATCGTGGGCTATTTTGCTGGACGCGAAGGGTCTTGGCTTAAATGTTTGTAGTTTGTTGCCAAAAATGGACTTGGTCAGGATATAGGCTATTCAAACAAAAGCAGATGTTTTAGTAATATCTGAAACCTGGCTTAAAAAATCTGCCTTAGATAAGGACATTGTGATTAATGGCTATAGAATTTGCCGTTGTGATCGGTTAAAGAAGGGGGTTGGTGTTGCAATTTATGTTAAGACTAAATTTAACACCAGGATCTTATTTTCTCAATCTATTGTTAAACAATTTGAGATCTTAGCATTAAATCTTGAAATAGCCAAAGGTCAGTATATTGCTGTTATTGGCTGTTACAGACCCCCTTCTGCGGTTGTTGATGCCTTACCAAATTTAATGGAATTTTTAAATGAACTTCAGTGACACTGTTTTAGTGGGAGATTTAAATTGGGACTGGTTATCCTCTGTGTCTGATGATTTTAAAAATCATTGTAATGGTTTAAATCTTACACAGATAATAAATAGTCCCACTAGACCTAATAACAGAAATCTACTCTTATTGACTTGTTCTTGACAAGCACACCTCATAAATATTCAGATGTAGGTGTGTTTGCTAACGATTTGAGTGATCACTGTGTCAATGCAGCAGTGAGAAATACAAAACTGCCTATAAGACTAAACCTAGAATAATCTTTAAACGAAATTTGAGGCACTTCTGTGAGCAAGCATTTTTGCATGATTTGTCTTGCTTTGACTGGGACAGAATTGCACTTATTGACAATGTGGAGCTAGCTTGGAAATATTTTTATGATGGTTTTATTAGTATTGTGGACAAGCATGCTCCCTTTCAGAGGTTAAGAGTAAAGAGACGTGAAAATGCGTGGTTTACCCCGGAGCTGGCTAATCTTCTTCGTCAGAGAAACCAAGCCTGGGCTAAAGCCAGGCAATCTGGGACAAATTCAGACTGGCTCAGTTTTAGACAGCTGTGTAATCGCTGTACATTTTTTATTAAAAAGGCAAAATCAGATTTTTATTTAGCAGCTACAACAGAAAACCTAAACAATCCCCGGAAATTCTGGAAAGCCCTGAAATCGGTTGGCACCTCAAATTGTCAGAATGTATTACCTCCATGTATTATTAAGTAAAAAGCCATCATATCAGAAAATTTTTAGAGTGCAATTTTAGACTGCTTTAATTCATAGATGCCACCTACGTCACTACAAATAGAACGCCGCCATATTTACGACCGATCTCGCCCGGTATGGCCACCCAAACTGCCCATTTGAATGAGAGAGAGAGAGAGACAGAGATACCTGGAGAAATTTCAAATTTTAGGCTCTGATCCTTCTTGTTACCCCATGACTTTCTCCAAAAGTCCTGTTTCTAGATCAGGATGCTCTCTGCACACGCAAGGTCTCTCGCTCGCTCTCCCTCTCTGCCATGCGCGCTATGTGGTTTGGAGCACAGTCTCTGTCTCGCATGCACGCTCGCTCTAGATTCCGGGAGATTTTAAATAATTTGCGGTGTAACTAGTTGATCACGAGTGGCTCAACAGGTAGATCTATAGATAATCTCATCTTTCAGGCATTTGACCGCCCGGGTTGACACTTCAGCGTGAGAAATCGGGGTGTGGCGTGTGAAACCAATCAAATGCGTGTGTCTCACGGCCAATGCGTGAAAATTGGCAGCTCTGCAGTAATCTGGATAATGTTCTTTAATGTCAGATGTTTACTCATTGAAAGAACATGAAGGGAAGGGAAACAAGGCGACTGTGACTTTATGTGAACAGTCTGTGGTGGGTTACTCTGATCATTGTTGATTGTCAGTGCTGCTAGTGAGCACTTCAGCTTTCTGCTAGAGCTTTAGCTGCTCAGTTTTAGTGCTAGCTGCTACCTGGATTGTCCTACAGAAGGTTTATAGAAGATCTACGACTCCAACTATTATTATGCTATACTAGCCTGACAAGCCAGACATACATATACATACATAATATATATTCTCACATTATTCTAGTTTAGTGTCATTGATCTAATTATTAACATTGTACCTTATTCATGGAGATTTTCAGGGACATACGTAAATAATTGATAAAAGTTCATCTAAATGATTACAATATTTTAGGGCTCACTTTTATGTCCTTTTACTTCATATTTCTCTCGTGGAATTTTGATGTTCTAAAAATTAAATTAATATTTTTTTCTATTAGCGAACTAAATGGCTGTTTCCTATAGCTTAAACAGTAGAGCGTTGGTGCTTGCAACGCCAAGGCCATGGTTTGATTCCTAGATCAATATATAATATATAAATGATAGATATAGATATAAATGCTTAGAAGTTTCATTTAGTATAAAAACAAACTCACTAACTGATATATTTTTGATTTTGGCAGATCAGCTCCTCCCACAGCAATCACATCATCAGTGAAGCTCCTCCCACTTTAATTCATCATGAGTGAAGCTCCTCCCACTGCAATTCTACAATAAATGCTGGAATATTCCCATCAGCTACAAGTGAAGACGAGCATCAGAGCATCAGGAAGAGCTGAAATCTGCAAAGACTGAGTTTATTAAAGAGGACAGTGAGAAAACGAGTAATCCAGAACCTGCAGAATGAAACACACTGAAGATCCTGAAGAACAAAGAGGTTGGTGTTTATTCTTCATTCATTCATGCGAGATGAAAACAAAAAGTTGTACTGTATCATGTGCCGTTTGAACTGAGCCGCTACAGCGATCTGTCACATTTTGACAAAAACGGAATTCCAATATTTTAGGGCTCACATTTATGTCCTTTTACTTCATATTTCTCTTGTGGAATTTTGATGTTCTAAAAGTTAAATTAATTATTTTTTTCTTTCATTTCAGACCTGATGGAAGTGAACGAGGAGAGTGAAGAACTGAGTGAAGTGAAGGAGGAGAGTGAAGAACTGAGAGAAGTGAAGGAGGAACATCATGTCCAACCTGGAGGAAAACCTTTGAGTTGCTCAAAGACTAAAAATAATTTTTTAAAGAAAAGAAGAGCTAAGAAATCTTTCACCTGCACTCAGTGTGGAAAGAGTGTCACAACCAAACAAAGTCTTGAGCTTCACATGAGAGTTCATACTGGAGAAAAGCCATTCTCATGTGATCAGTGCGGGAATAGTTTCACAACCAAACATAGTCTTGAGTTTCACATGAGAGTTCATACTGGAGAAAAGCCATTCTCATGTGATCAGTGCGGGAAGAGTTTCAGTCAATTAGCACACCTTAAAGCTCACATGATGATCCACACTGGAGTGAAGTCGTTCACATGTGATCAATGCGGTAAAACATTTCTTAGGGCATCACACCTGAAGACACACCTGAGAGTTCATACGAAGGAGAAGCCACATTCATGTTCTGTGTGTGGAAAGAGTTTTTCACATCTGCAAAATTTACATAGACATGAGAAAATTCATACTGGTGTGAGAGAGTACATGTGCTTTGAGTGTGAAAAGACTTTTACTACAGGGATAAATTTAAAACGACACCAGAGAATTCACACTGGAGAAAAACCTTACAAGTGTTCACACTGTATCAAGAGATTCAATCAGTCATCATCTCTGAGAAAACATGAGATGATCCACACTGGAGAGAAGCCGCACACGTGTGATCAGTGTGGAACGAGTTTCTCTATTAAAAGTCAGCTGAAGCAACACATGAAGATCTGTTAGATCCAGGTCTGGAAATGGCTGAGATTCACTGGGGGGACTCTAGTTGGGAAGATCTTTTACTTTTAATGACTAGATGTACTTACATATATTAGCCAGTACTTTCTTAGATAAGTACACTAAGTACACGTAAATGAATCGCATGCGCAGGGTAAGATTTGTTAAAGTGTACATAAGTTTGCAAGCGTAAATTAAAATTGGCATGCGCAAGAAAATATTTGTAAAGGTGTAAGTCACCTTTCAAGTGTAGAAAAAAAATAGTGCAGCATTTTACTGTTATTCGTAAGTGTAATGCATGTATTGTGAAGTGTAATGCATATATTGTGAAGTGTAATGCATGTATTGTGAAGTGTAATGCATGTATTGTGAAGTGTAATGCATGTATTGTGAAGTGTAATGCATGTATTGTGAAGCTGCAGCTTCATGCTAATGCAAATAAATAGGATCTGTATTCTTCTGACTTTTATTTTTTCGCGCTTACACTTTTGGCGCACAAATTCGACCAAAAGCATTGCAGGCCTGGGAACAGAAATTTGCAACTGAAAGTCAGGAACTGCAAAACAGATTGATTGCGTAAAACCAAACTTCGTGTAAAAAAATAAACTGTTGTAAATGTCTGAATGACTTCTTGTGTGCATGGGGCAAAAAAGTTCCCGAAATAACCCGATTTGTACAGTTTCGTCTTTCTTTTAGGTGCACTTACAGTTTTTGCACGATTCTCTCACTCATTGAGTTTTGCAAGGGAGGAGAAGGGCGGTGTCCACGATCTAATGTAGCCAATCAGATGATCTTCTTGCTGACTCTCGATTCACTCTTATCTTATCTACTCTTAAAAATGATCAGAGAGGCACTGTACCCAAGTCCAGTTACATCCCAGATACTGTAAAACTCAACAAGTTAAGCTAACTCATTTCATTTGAGGAAACCGATTACATCAATTCATTTAAGTTTATAAAAAACAATAGTTATGAGTACTCTGAACTTATTTTATTTGAGTTCACTAAAACAATAATATTTCTTAAAACACAATTAAACTTTACACTGCATTTAATACTGTATATAGCTGAAACTTCACTTTATTGAGTAAAAACAGTGAAATGACAAACTTTAAATGAACTCAGAGCACTTGCAGTTACTGCTAGCTCACAATATCACACACAAAGTCAAATCCAATGAGTTAAGATAACTCATTACATTTGAGGAAACCGATTACATAAATTCATTTAAGTTTATAAAAAACAATAGTTATGAGTACTCTGAAATTATTTCAGTTGCGTTCACTAAAAGTAGATATTGCAGTCAATAAATTAAGTGATTAATTAAGTGATTAATTAAGTTATTGTTGAGCATTAATGATGAACACCTGCTGTTAACATCACTGAAGGAAAGAGAAACACAAGAACTACAACTGACTTCCAACCACAACATTAGATGAAATCAACTGAAGATAAAATATGTTTAAATCTCTCAAGATCTCAGCAGAGGAGGATTGAACAACTCCACAAACAGCATTACCAGCTTCACTTATTACTAACCAGTTTGGCTTTTATCATGCGTCTACAGAAGTTATTATTGTGAATGAACAGAGGTTTAGATGAAGATGATTTATTGAGTTTCATTTAAAGACACCATGATACTGGTCAGTGTTTGCTTTAGTTGGGCTCTTGACCCTTGACTTTATAACACCAGTTTTTCCTCTGGCTGCTGTAACTGAGTGTTTATATAACACATTTGTTATTGCACAAAAGCCAAAAGAAAATTTTGTATTGTTGATGATTTATGGAATGATGGATCAACATTTGGTGTCTTGATTCTGTGATCTTTTCTAGAGAGTAATCTCTGATAAACAGGTGATATATAACTTGTAGTATTCATTATAAAATAACTGTGATTCTGCTGCAAGGCCCTTTCAATCAGATTTTAAAAACCTCTATGGTATCATGCTGACTTATACAGACATCAAGAATCAGTGTATGAATCTCAACAATGGTGACCATTAAAAAACGATTCATGCTGCAATGCATGCCGGGAGCCATGGATAAGGTTTGTATTATGGTAGTACCCAGCATGCATTGCAGTATGAATAGTTTTTTTAATGGTCACCATTGTTGAGATTCATATGCTGATTCTTGATATCTGTGTTAGTTTTGGTAATGAATCACATTTTCTGTAAAATCCTTCCTACTATCTGAAATTCATAACATTGCTAGTTCTTATGTTGTAGAATCTATTTTCAAATACAACTAATAATATAATCATAGATTAGACTCTGAATGAGAACAGTTAATAAAGTCATTAAGTGATGATTGTCATCATCAAACCTTGACCTTCATCACCCGATCATACTTTCCTTGACTTTTGTACCATAACAAATGTTTTATAAACACCCAATTACAGCAGCCAAAGAAAAACTTGTACTCAAATGTCAAGGGTCAAGAGCCCAACTAAAGCAAACGTTGATCTCCATCATGGTGACCTTAAACCTTGTATTTCTTGTGTTTCTCTTTCCTTCAGTGATTCTGCTTGTTAACAGCAGGTGTTAATCACTAATGAACAATCATCACTTAATTGATGATTAATTAACTTAACTATACAATTATTATTCAATTATCATTCTGGGATCTAGAAATGTTCTATAACTCATTCAGTTTGAGTTCTGTTTCAGTCATTCAAGACACTTCAAGTTTCTGTATTATTTGAGTGCAGTGACCTCAATTTAATTGAGTAAATAGTACTGTTAGGTTTTACAGTGCACAGCAAACGACTGGTTTTGGACTACACAACATTCCTCCAGGTTTTCTGACATCAGCATATCCCATTATTTACATAAAACCCTCCTCCGAGAATACTTATTAATAAGCGGGGGGAGGCCATTTTATATTGCTGTGTTGGAGATGAGTTGTTGCCGTCGAAACGCTGCTGTTATTTTCATCCGGATTGCAGGTTCACTTTGTTCAGCCTTCCTAGGGACGAGGGAGTTAGGGATCAATGGTTAAAATTTATTTTTAACTCAGTCCCTCATAATTATGACCCAAATCTCGCTCTCTGTGCTGCACACGGAGGAAAGCTTTCACAATCTTCGCGAGCTCAATGCATGTTTCACACATCGGCTTGTCCTGAAAGATGGAGCAGTTCCAACTTTAAAAACAGAAGCTTTTGTTTACGAGCCACAACCTGTAAGTATGATTTATTTTTCGTCTATGTGTTTTCCTGCAATAGTTTGTATTGTTAATTTTACGTTGTAGCAAGGAAGTAAACAAATGAAAACGCTGTTTGGCTCTGCTGGTTTGTTAAATGCTCATTCATACTTAACGTTATCGGACAAACACCTAACATTACAAACTTTTTAATCTCTTTTTAATCTCAACAGGGAACTTGGAATTAGTGTAAATTATTCTTTGATTAGAGCTTTTATGTTTATCTACATGCTTGTTTATCTACAGGCATGCTAAACATGGTTCTGTGTTTGATTTGGCTACTGCAGTAAAGCCAATGTTTAGTGTTCGTTTTGGGTTAATAGTTCTGTCGACAGATATTTGGCTACAATCGTTCTAAAAATGCAAATGTAATGGTGCCATACAGTCAGAAACGATCACTATAGATCCGCAGTCTTTACTCAAAAAAATCCCTTTGAGGACTATAGTATAATTTGTTAGAACGATTATATGAAATTCTTTTTTATGAAGCTAATTTTTTTGTAATTCTATAATAATTAGTACAATTAAATAACAGCGTATCTAAAAAGTAATGAGAGAACAACAAAAAACAAACCTTTCTGAAACGTCGTTTAACAGCCGTTCTTGAACAGGTTTTGCTCGATCATCTTCACTAACGTTTCCCCGGGTCCGATTGGTTTTATTGACACCATTGTTTATAATACACCAAAGCACAAAGTACCGTAAAGGTACGGGGCGTGGCGTTTCCGGGAGACGAGCAATAGACGGTTAGCGAATCACAACACACTGGGCCAGCTAACCAATCTGAGCCCATTGCGTAGTTTTGAGGGACTGGCTTCATAGAACCAGGAAACCATCAGACTGTTTTTACAAGAAGGGGCAGAGCAGTGTAGAATAAAGGTAAAATATATGAAAAATAATGCAATTTTTAAAAAACGAAGCATGAACACGTTACAGTGCACCCCACAAACACAATCAAGCCTTCGAAAAAATGCGTTTTACCACCCCTTTAATATTCATTTCATGTTATATAATTGTGTCATTGATCAAATAGTTCTCACTACAGAAACATGGGATTTTTGCCTATAATGTTTACAAAATATTAACTGGAAGATCAGTGTACCTCATTCATGGAAAGTTTAATTAATTAACGTTTAATTAATTTATAAAAATACATAAATTATTGTAATATTTTATAGCAATTGTCCATTACATCTGGGATAATTTGTATCTCCATTGACTCCATATTTCTCTCTTTCAATTATTTAGATTACATTTTAAAATTAGTTTTTCTTTTCATGTCAGACCTGATGGAAGAGAGCGAGGAGAGTGAAGAACTGAGTGAAGTGAAGGAGGAGAGAGAAGAACTGAGAGAAGTGAAGGAGGAGAGAGAAGAACTGAGAGAAGTGAAGGAGGAGAGTGAAGAACTGAGTGAAGTGGAGGAGGAACATCATGTCAAACCTGGAGAAAAACCTTTGAGTCGCTCAAAGACTAAACAGACATTTTTAAAGAAAAGACAAGACAAGAAATCTTTCACCTGCACTCAGTGTGGAAACAGTTTCACAACCAAACAAAGTCTTGAGCGTCACATGAGAGTTCACACCGGAGAGAAGCCGTTCACATGTGATCAGTGCTGGAAGAGTTTCAGCCGATCAACATACCTTGAAAGTCACATGAGAATTCACACTGGAGAGAAACCGTTCACATGCCATCAATGTGGGAATAGTTTCAGTCAATTAGCAAACCTTAATGTTCACATGAGGATCCACACCAGAGAGAAGCCGTACTCATGTGATCAATGCGGGAAAACATTTCTCTGGGCATCAAACCTGAAGACACACCTGACAGTTCATATGAAGGAGAAGCCACATTCATGTTCTGTGTGTGGAAAGAGTTTTTCACGGCTGCAATATTTATATACACATCAGAAAACTCACACCGGTGTGAGAGAGTACATGTGCTTTGAGTGTGAGAAGACTTTTGCTACAGGGATATGTTTAAAATGACACCAGAGAATTCACACTGGAGAAAAACCTTACAAGTGTTCACACTGTGACAAGAGATTCAGTCGATCAGAACATCTGAAAACACATGAGAAGATCCACAGCAGAGAGAAGCTGCACACGTGTGATCAGTGCGGGAAGAGTTTCTCTTTTAAAACTCACCTGAAGCGACACATGAAGATCCATGCAGTGGAGAAACCACTTAAACACAGTCTGAAATCACAGTAAGTAGTTCATCTTTATGTGCTGAGAAACAAAAGCTGCTTTTCCACCTTCGGAAAAGGTTCCAGTTGTGTTTCCACTTGAGTCTGGTACGGCACGGCTAAATTACAAACTGTACAAACGTTCTCTGCCCTGAATTCTCAGCACACTTGGCTAACTGTGCCGAACCGTGATGGTAGTGTGTGTGTGTACTAGTGGTGGAAATGTTGATTCTTTCCAGAGATTCATGCATTTTCAGTTTATTCACCAAAATGATTCGTTCATTGCTTCGTTCAGTGACAATTTCTTCATATTACATAAATACACCAGCAGGTGGCGAAAAAGAGTGTCTTAAGGCCCTTGCACACTGAGTCCGAAATTCGCGTCCAAAATTTCTGCACGTTAAAAAATAAATAAAACCTCACGTTATGTCAATCACACTTGCCTACGAAACTTGTCCGTCTTAAAAAAAAATGTATCGGGTACATTTTCTGCGTTTTCCGCAGGAAGCTGTTTGCATAAAGTCCACTTGATTTAATGTTTCTTTTAGACCTGATGAACACGAACAAGAAAGGAAAAACAGAAGCCAAAAAATCTGTCTCCTAAAAACGCTTCACATGTAAATAAAGTCTGAAGATTCACATGAGAGTTCACTGGGAAGAAGTGAAATGCAGGAAGTCCTTCAATACAGAAGATGAACTGAAAGACCACCAGAAAATTCACACTGGAAAAAACATTTGGAGCTAAAGTTCAGGAGCTGAAGAAGAAGACCATAACACTTTTAAGAGAGACATGAATCTGATATTAATTCTTAACTCGTTCGTCATTGTTTTTCATCAGAACATGTAGTTTCTCTTCCACTTCTACTCTTCCATGCAAACACAAGATATACTTTCATGTGTCTTTGAAACTGAACACTTTTCTTCTCTTCTTCTCTTGAGATGCTTTGACTCTTGTAAGTCAGTAAAGAGAAAGATCTGTCTCATTCACTTTCACTTTTACTTAATGTTTGTATTTGCTTTATATAATTATTGATTAAACTCTTTACTCATTTTATCAACATCTCATTGTTATTGTCCTTTTTTAATTTTCAGCTGATTCTGCTTGAATCAGGAATAATTTTAGTTCTGAAAGTCATGAAGTGTCTGGATATGATTGCTTTTTGCATTGTTCATGACTCAAAAACATACATCACATCAGTTTTCAAAAGATAAAAAAAAACACCTTTTGAAGCTTTATTTGTCAATGACATATATATAATTTTACACTGATTTAACTCAATGGATTTATAAACGTCTAATAAACTGCATGTCAAGCATGTTGTCTGTCCTTTCCTCTGTTGTTCTTGTGTGTCCGACACAGAAAGGAGAAAATATGCTCAAGTCAGCAGGAGCGATCTGAATATAACTAAAGATTTTGTGCTAAATTGTGCGCTAATCATACTGAGGTGTATCTGCACTTTATCACAAAGACCAACACTGGGAAGTTTAATGTTTATTAAAATAAGGAGCAAGGAAAGTCTTGCAGAATCCAAGGATCTGAGACTGAAGGTGAGATACAGCAATAGTGCAGGAGTCTTCAGGATCCACTGAATCCCCTTTGTGCTTCTTGTGTTCAAAGAGATAAAGGAGACACAAACGGGACAAACTATACAGTAGTAGGCCTATTATAATATACAGTTATGGTATTTAGTATGATTCCCCATTTAGCCTTGTGTGATTTGTTTTTTTTTAAACGGCTTGCTGCTTTTAAGCTTGTTTTTAATCTTACTTATAAACTTCCATCTCCTTTTCTCATCTATCCACAAATCAGCTGAGCTGAAACATAATATAGACAGGTAATAGTCAACAGAAACACAATGCCAACAAATCTCCACCCATACGGTTTTGTTACTCAAATATGCAATCTAAAATAAGGATTTTTTTTCTGTTATTGCACATTTAATAAGGAATGAACTGGATATTGATGATATATTTTTTCTAAATCTGAGTCCTCAAACAATTCTCAGAGAATCTCCCCCAAAAGTAAGATTTAATCATAGCCGGAGGATCTCAGAAACATTTCAGAGAGAATCCCACCAGCAAACAAGAATACAAGAGCTTTTAATGGATAAAGACAGACACAACAAAAAATATCATGGTGACTAACTCATGACTTAACTCACATCACCTTCTATCAATATGATTGGTTCAATTGGTAAAATCAAGCCCCCACTTTTTACTCTCTGTTACTGGCATAAGCAAACATATCTCAAATCATCAAAAAACATTGTAAAGTGTTAAGAGTTCAGTTCATTACTCAATATATCATGACATAATACAGACAGTATATTTTAGATTTTGTCATGATCAGCACTTGAGAATTTTCCATAACACAAATAGACAAAGAACAGAAGGTTTTAGCACATTTGGTTCTAAAGATGTTTGAATGTTAGACCTAAAAGGGGAAGTAAGGTTTATATAGACTTGTTAGAATCATGGTTAGTATAAGCAACTAGCACTGTGAGTATGTTCTTCTGTGCATATAACCGTATGAACAATGTTATCTATGTTATAATTTAAACATTGTTATTTCTATTTCATTTAGAACCAGTTTAAATGTTGCTGCAAATTACCACCCGTTAAAGAGATATACGTCTCTGACCGGACGTCTTGTGACTGCTTACTTTCTACCAGAATATAAGATAGTCTTCATTACAGTCGCAGAAAAATAGGAACCGTTTCTAAAATAGAATCGTCATGTGTCACTGGTTCTGATTGACATGGAAAATATACCTTTTGTCGTGTGTCACGTGTAGTTAGAACACGGTGCGTATTTTCTATGTGACTTCAGTGGTTTAAACCCCAAAAAAGCGATGCAAATGCAATATTTTGATAGATTCACATGAGCATCTCAGTGCTTGTGTTCTCACCCATGCATTCTCAGCCGGCTTCTGGGTCAACAGCACGCGTGTGTGATCGTGCGTCAGCGATCTATATTTTGTGAGAAAAGATGTAATTATTTTTTTCTTCACACAAAACATTTGTGCCACTTCATAAATTTGAGATTAAACCACTGGAGTCACATGGATTACATTTAGGTCTGTTTACCTTTCTGAACCTTGAAGCGTAAGCTGCACTGTAAAAAAATTACTGTAAAATTTACAGCAACTTACTGGCAATTTTGGTTGCCAGTAAGCCTGTAAATTTTACAAGATTACCGTAAATCATAAACTACAATTAACTGTAAAAAATACAGCACACATGTAAAAGCAGAAAAACAAGAGCAGCTGTGAATTTACAGTTCTTTATTGTATTATTTACAGTATGATTATGTGATAATTTGAGGAAACCGATTATCTTAAATTGGTCAATTGACATTTCATATTTATACTGTGATTTTATTTCATTTGAGTCCACTAAAAAAATGAAATTAATTTAAATGAGTTAACAAACCATCTATTTAACTCAATCATCTTGCAGATAATTGTTAGTTAACAACAGCATACACCTGAATTGACAAACTTAACAAAAAGATCATCAATACATCAGCAACTACAGTCACTGCCTTTAAATAAAGCAACACACAACATAACATCGGTGTTTCTCTGCTCATCCTGAACTGAAGCACAGGCTCTACTCTTCAACACAATGGTGACACACAAAACTCAACAGAAACACTTTAAATCCCAACAGATTAAACACTAACAGATCTCCACTATATCATTATGTGCAAAAACACATAAAATCACACTTTATTTCAGCATTTACTCTCCTGAGCAGTCATTCATATAAATATATATTCACATTTCACATTTATTGTCACATAAATACATGCACAGAAAATAACTTATTTTGTTTAGTAAATTTGACTTAGATTGTATAGTAAACTACTGACTTCCAGCCACAGCCATATATTTAATCAACTGAAAAGAAAAGAAGACAGTACATATCTAAAGATCTCAGCAGAGGAGGAGTAAATAACTCATTACCAGCGTCACTTGTCAAGGTCTTTTTGAGAATTAACTGAGGTTTAGATGTTGATGATTTATGGTTTAGTTACCATGATGGTGATAAGTGTTGGCTTTAGTTGGGCTGTTACCCTTGACATTGCAACATTAGTTTTTCTCTGGCGGCTTTACCTGTGTGTTTATAAGGCACAACAGTTATAGCAATAAAGCCAAGAGTAAAGAAATCTGGCAACTATGGCTGTGTATTGATGATGTCATCAAAAGAGCTTGCAGATCAGGAGCTCATCATTTCACCTAGAATTTAATGTCTTCACAGTCAAATGGTTTTTTTCCATATAATTTATTAATATAGCGATTTTCCATAAGGCAATTTAACATCATTATCATTTGAATGATTTTAAAAACAATATGGCATAGATAGTTCAAAACACCATGTCAATAAGTCACACACAGACATCAACAATCAGCGTATGAATCTCAACAATGGTGACAGTCAAATGAAACGCTTCATGTTGCAATGCATGCTGGGTATCACCTTAATACAGAACTCCCAGCATGCATTGCAGCATGCATAAATTATGCAGCTGAATTGTCTTATTTTCTTTTCTTCTTACCATGTGCTTTTATTTTTGTTGTTGTTTTTTGATGTGACTTTTTAGTAGCTTGATTTGTGATGTTCAGAGTTGATCTATCTATATTATGTTTGTCACCATAGTTGAGGCTCATATGCTGATTCTTGATACACGTGTGTTCCAGTTGCTTGAAAGGTTTTGTGAATCTTATATATGTCAAACACAAATTATCTGATATAATCACAACTGAACATCATCATGCTGTAGAATCACATACTATACACTATACCAATCAGTAAGATGAAATCTGTTACAACCTCAATTTCATAATCAAAAAATTATTCTGATCAAGATCAGTCACTAGATGTTGTCAAGGCTGATATCAATAGACGTCCATCAACACCTGAACATAATTTTACTTCACTTTTATTGCCACAACACATTTGTCTTATAAAGACATGGTTATAGTAGCCAAAGTAAAACTAATGTTCAACTTATCAAGAGTCAAGAGTAATGCTGTTTGTGGAGTTGTTTAATCCTCCTCTGCTGAGATCTTCACAGATTTAATGTCTTCTTTTCTCTTCAGTAGATTTCCTCTAAGGCTGTGGCTGAAGTCAGTTGTTTCCTGAAAAATCTCACAGTCAAATGTACTAAACGAAAAAGTAAAATTATGTGAATTACTTGTGTTTTTGCACATAATGATATAGTGGAGATCTGTTAGTGTTTAATCTGTTGGGATTTAAAGTGTTTCTGTTGAGTTTTGTGTGTCACCATTGTGTTGAAGAGTAGAGCCTGTGCTTCAGTTCAGGAGCAACAGAGAAACACTGAGGTTAAGCTGAATGTTGCTTTATTTAAAGGCAGTGACTGTGTATTTGCTGATGCATTAAAGTTACTCAACTCATTCATGTGTGCTGTTGTTGTCTAGTAGGATTTAGTTAAATGTATGTTTCTAGTTGACTCATGAAGTCTTTTTCTTAGTAGACTCAAATGAAATTTGCTCATGGTATAACTATTTAATGGCAAATTTCCTCAAATGAAATAAGTTGTCTCAGGTTTTAATTCAATGCATTATTAATAACAGTAACATACTGTAAATAATACAGTAAAGAACTGTAAATTCACAGCTGGTCTTGTTTTGCTGTTTTTACAGGTGTGCTGTATTTTTTTACAGTATAATTGTAGTTTATGATTTACAGTACTCTTGTAAAATGTACAGGCTTTCTGGCAACCAAAATTGCCAGTAATTTGCTGTAATTTTTACAGCAATTTGTTACAGTGTGTCGATGGAGGGACAGAAATCTCTCAGATTTCCTCAAAAAGATCTTTAATTTTGTTCTGGAGATGAATGGTCTTGTGGGGTGTGGAACAACATGAGTGTGAATTAATGACCATTAAAAATTTTGTTTGAACTAACCCTTTAAGGAATAGTGTGTCCTCTTACAGAATAATGGCATCAACACTAACATTTCACTCTACTATTGACTATAAGTCTAAAGCAATGCTTTAATGATAAAAGCAGCAGCCCTGTCTTCATATTACATTTGTTTTTGTTTGTTTGTTTGTTTCTGTATTGTTTTGCATTTAAAAATGTTTTGAATCTTGACATTCACAGTTCACTGAAGGTTTTTTGAAGAAGCTATTTGGTGCAACGCCAATATTGTGCAAGTTCCTGCTCATGTTTTCTTTCTTTTTTAATTTTGTCCCTTGTTTGTTTAATGTCCAAACACATATTTCACAATTTAAGAATGTTTACATAAAAATGTTTACAAAAATAAACCATGTTCAATTTGTATATATCGTTCTTGAATTATTTGTTACCACAAGATATGCTATAAAAATAGAAATTTCTGTTTAAGGATTGTCAGTGAATAATACAGAATTTGTACTGCTAATATCAGAGATGGGAGTAAGTCAAGTCTCAAGTCCCTACCATCAAGCAGAGGTGGAAAGTCCAGGGGTCAGAAAGTAAAAGTCCTGCCATATTTATATTCCACCCATGAACTCACACAGCAAAAACTTCAGTGTTAAATTAACTTTCCTAAGAGTTCATTTGGCTCCAGACTCAAGAGTGTTAAAGTGTTAAAATGAGTGTTAAATTAACACTCAATAGTGTTGAAGTTAATGAGCTAATTAAGTGATTGATTGAGTGATGATTGAGCATTATTGAAGACACCTGATGTTAACAAGCAGAATCACTGAAGGAGAAAAACTCAAATTGTAAGCCACCGTTATGGCGATCAATGTTTGCTTTAGTTGGGCTCTTGACCCTTATATTATTGACTTTAAATTTTGTTTGGCTGATGTATCTGAGATATAACTGCCAGATGAACAAACAAAACAAGTGATCTGATGGTGTCGGTTATATTATGACAATCATCATTTGAACTTTATGTTTTTGATTTATTTTGCTGGTTACAGCATAACTGTGATTCTGCATAAATATCCAGCATTTTAGCTGTAATAAACAGGATTTCTTAAAAGTTGTTTTCTAAAAAAAAAATAAAAATTTTATTATAGGCACTCACAGACTTCAAGATTCAGTCTATGCATTTCAACAATGGTGACGAGCAGAATATTCAATTAGGAAAAGTAAATTACATAGACAATTCAGGTCATAATTTATTCATATCGCAATGCATGATGGGAGCCATTAATGAGTTGTGATTGGTGGCAGCCACTGCAACATGCTTTATTATTGTCACCATTGTTGAGATTCACAGGCTGATTATTGATGTCTGTGTTTCTAAATGAATTAATTTGAAAGTATTTTGATCAGAACAATGTTTATTAAATATTTTGGATTATAAGAAACATACTGATATTCATATGCTGTAGAATCAAAAAGTTGTTGCCAACAGGTTAAACCAAACTATCTCAATAAGTTTCATTTTCAGATCACAGCATGATTATGCCATAACACAACCAACACTATCAGATCACACTCTTCTTTGTTCATTTGACTGTTATAAAAAAATAACAGCAGAAAACCAAATTTAAAGTGAATGTATAAGGGTCAAGAGCCCAACTAAAGCAAACACTGATCGCCATAACGGTGGCTTACAATTTGAGATTTTCTCCTTCAGTCATTCTGCTTGTTAACATCAGGTGTCTTCAAAAATGGTCAATCATCACTCAATCAATCACTTAATTATCTCATTAACTTCAACACTCTTGAGTGTTAATTTAACACTCATTTTAACACTTTAACACTCTTGAGTCTGGAGCCAAATGAACTCTTAGGAAAGTTAATTTAACACTGAAGTTTTTGCTGTGTGAGTTCATGGGTGGAATAAAAATATGGCAGGACTTTTACTTTCTGACCCCTGGACTTTCCACCTCTGCTTGATGGTAGGGACTTGAGACTTGACTTACTCCCATCTCTGGCTAATATACAGAATTGTCCGTTTTAGAGTTGAAGGAACTGTCTGTAAATTAACTGAAAATGTCCTGGTAATTTTCTGCCAGTACATTATCCATTTTTTACGGAATTATTTTTTACAGTGTGGCTTTAGCGCACCAAGCACATGCAGAAGAAATTCAGTGTCAAAGAAGTTCTGTCTGTTACGCTGGGTCAAAAGACCACATGCCTCTGTGTTAATGTCAAACGGAGCACTGTCATCCTCTGCTGTCTCAGACAGAAGCTATGGGATCAATATCCCGCCAAATGTATTGCAACCACTGATCAAAAAATAATAAGCGTGACTCAAAAATGTGAGTCTATGAAAGTAAAACGGCCAGTAGGTGGTGGCAAGTTACTGTCTTTATGAATGAGTCATTTGTTCAAACTTCTCGTTCAAATCGGGAATTCTTTGATGAATCACTGTTGTGTGGCTCGCAGGAGATCGACGCTCACAGTGCCAGGTCCAGAAGTAAGGCCAGGGCATTAAAGGTGAATATGATGGATCGTCAGACAAGCACAACTGAGACAAGTCGTCGTCAGGATGACAAATTTAACGATAACGGATCGCCAGGTAGACCTATACCGGTAACAGGTCGAGTTGCAGGCACACATACAGTTTAACGGTCTCCTCCTAGATTTTTGCCAGCTGAGCTGATGGTTATCTTCCCCTGTATGAGTGAGCATCAGTAGCGTGAGTCGCATTGGAGTGAGTGACGTCAGCTCTCCTCTTCGATTGATTGGCTAGAGGAGGAGCTGTCAATCTAGAACTAGTGGACCAATGGTGACGCTTAAGCCCGCCCTAATTTACATTAAACTCCAACTGCAACATTTGGAAGAGCAACCGCAGAACATGGAAAGATGAGCAAAGAGGAAAACAGCACAAGCGAAAAAAAAAAAATTATGAGCAGAAAAGCAAGAGAGCACAAAGTACAGAGTATTAAAACTAAGAAAAACATAATTTTAAAGGGACAATGTGTAGTTTTTTAGGTATTTTATTATCTAAAATCAATATTTTTATTCATAAATATGTCCTCAATGGTGTACAAATACCTCTGCCAATTATCTGACTTATCCTCGCAAACGAAGAATTTATTATCTTTATATACATGTGACGGGTAGGTCCACAGAGGCTTCCATGTCGTTCTGCCATCTTGAAAAACTATAATAGCAGAGAGGGACAAAAAGTACTAGGCCAAAGCGTTTCCACAACGCATTTTCGTTCAGAGCCAGCGTCACGTAACTGAAAGCAGCAGAAATGGAGGAGCAGCTTTTTGGTACATAACAGCTACCGTAGATGCAACACGCATTTGAAAAAGCGAGGCGCTGAAGAGCACAATTCGTTTGAATGCAAAATACAATTTCACCGCAAGATGGGAGAAATTCTTACACAATGTCCCTTTACAGAAAACATGAATTTAAGTTTTGTGCAAAATATTTGTTAATGTGTTTAAAGTTTTTATTCATGCTCGTTATTTTTTAATTCACGCTTATCATATTTTGATCCATGGCCGCAATACATTTGGCGGGATATTGATCCCATAAGAAGCCTCCTGATGACATCCTCATTGTGAACAATAGACTTGGTGACATCATAAAGACTGGTCCAGTGTATTTCTAGTAGTCTTTTCAGTGTGGGTGTACTGTATCTATTTGCAACATAATGTCTGTGACCAAATGTGTTCAGTGAACTGGACCAGTCAAAGAACTTGACTTACCGAAACAGGCCAGTCAGGATGCTCTCTGTCTGTCTTGCATGTGCTTCAGGCACACACACACACGCAAGGTCTCTCGACCCCCCGCACATTCTCACAATGACAGAAAGGGAGGCCAATTTCCTCAATTTGTCATGAAAAAAACTGTTGTAATTGTAAAAACTGTAATTGAACATGTTCTCGTTGTTTTTTTTACATACTTATTAATAGCCTACTTGGAAGAAGAAAAGCACGACAGTCCGTTTCTGCATTGCCACACCAGATGCTCGTTAGATCAAAAAATAAAATAAATGCAGACTCTAGTTCTTGTTGAAACACACTAGACATGCAAATTCTGTTCATTTTGCTCACCTTTTGTGTGATATCATATTTATTCTATTCATCAAAAGTGTGCTTTCACTTTGAGCGTGAGCAGCGAAGCAACTCGTCGCCGAAAACACCCTCTTCTCTTGCTTGACGCTCACGCGCTGCTCCTGTCCTGCTCGCGGTGTGAATGCACTCATTGATAACATGCACGGCTAAAAAAATACGCGCTGCTCACGCTCCGATGACGCTTGCTGTGTAATTTTTAACCCATAAATTAAACCCCCAACTGCGCGATTTAGGCTACATACACAGTGTTAACAAACAACAGAAGAGAACAGCATTGTCATTTCTATTAACTTTGCGACCGTAAATAGGTTGCGCTCGCGTCTCCTAGAACATGTTGACATCCTCATTTTTTAAAACAAGAATGTGACACAGCCGTTTTACTATCAACACATTGTGTCCCCGACAGGAAAATACCCTGCTGCGATCTGTGACAGTAGGCGCGGAGTCAGTAATGTAGAACTGATTAACAATCTTCGAAAAAGCAATTTTATGATCGAATTTCGCCCTCAGTTTGACTATTCGAAGATCGTGACCCATCCCTAATCTACACAGCAAAATCCCCAGTGTTAAATTAACACTCTGAGTGTGGACTCATATAAACACTAGGGATGTCCCGATCCGATACTCAGTATTGGTATCGGCTCTGATACTGCCATTTTTCCCGGATCGGGTATAAGTCAGACGAGGCCGATCCAAATCCGATATTGTGCGTATACTATTCTGTGTTATTGTTAAGCCCCACAAAAGCATAAAGCACCATAAAGTTTTGCACTATATTATAAGTGTTCTGAAGCCATACTATAATGTAAGATAGAAATGAACATTTAAGTCATTAAATTCAAGTTCATGTAAACTTTTCCCTCCACTGCGGCTGTCAGTCATTCTCCATCCAGCATTCAAACAGCGCGTCGCGTTTGGTTACCAGTCAATGCTGAAACTCTCTCCAAGATGATTCAATGTTAATATTATTATACTTGACCTGTAGATAAAGCTCTATGGTTTCGCATAAAATTACTATCTTGCTGGGCTGTATTGTTGTATCTTAAACATGTTCGTTTCTACCGCGTGTCTGTTAGATCACAACACTGGAGAGCACTGTAATTGTTCTTCACGCGCACAGTAACTGAAATTTAACCTCCTAAGACCCGAGTTTTGGTCAGAGGTGGAAAGTCCAGGGGTCAGAAAGTAAAAGTCCTGCCACATTTTTATTCCACCCACAGCAAAAGCTCCAGTGTTAAAGTTAATGAGATAATTAAGTGAATAATTGAGTGATGATTGAGCATTATTGAAGGCACCTGATGATAACAAGCAGAATCACTGAAGGAGAACGTCACATTTTAAGTCACCATTATGGTGATTAGTGTCTGCTTTAGTTGGACTCTTGACCCTTAAATCATTAACTTTAGATGTTGTTTGGCTGCTGTACATGAGTTCTAACAGCTAAATGAACAACAAGGAAAGCTGATGCGCTGGTGTTTGATCATTTGTCACAAAACTCATTTGTAAAGTTTAACTTTTTGATTACACAGAATAACATCTTCAGAAACTTAAATATTATCCAAAATATTTCTTAAAAGCTATTCTATTCTAATTACTTTATGGGCACACACAGACATCAAGAATCAGCCTGTGATTATCAACAATGGTGACAATTATATAGCATGTTGCGGTGCATTCTGGGTGCCACCAATCAAAACTCATTCATGGCTCCTATCATGCATTGCGGTATGAATAAATTATGATCTGAATTGTCTTAGTAATTTCCTTTTCCTAATTGAATATTCTGTTTGTCACCATTGTTGAGATTCATACACTGAATCTTGATGTCTGTGTGTGCCTAAAAGAAAGATTATTATTTATTTATCAGAACAACGTTTAAGATATCATTTGGTTTATTTTGAAAAATCTGGATCTAATGTTATAGAATCACTGTGATGCTGTTATGATCATTATACATTTAAGTCAGAGAGTAGGCTTAAAATGAGTTCAGTGATTCAGGTCAAATGATGATTATGTCTAAACATGATCTACAACATCTGATCTGATCTGATCTCTTTGTTCATCCAGCTGTTAAAACAGCCAAACAAAATCTTTAGTTAAACATTTAAAGGTCACCTGCCCAACTAAAGCAAACACTGATCACCATAACGGTGATTCTAGCGGTGATTCTAACGGTGACTAAAATATAGATTTTCTCCTTCAGTGATTCTGCTAGTTAGCATCTGGTGTCTTCAATAATATCTCAATCATCACTCAATTATTCACTTAATTATCTCATTAACTTTAACACTCTTGAGTCTGGATCCAAATAAACTCCCAGTAAAGTTCATTTAACACTGGAGTTTTTGCTGTGGGTGGAATAAAAATATGGCAGTACTTTTACATTATGACCCCTGGACTTTCCACCTCTAATGTGATGTCCACGTATGTGGACAACCAGGTCTTAGGAGGTTAAAACTGTTAAAAGAAAAGGCTCAATAAACTATTGCATAGATAGATACTGTATAATACACTACGCATCATTATGTCTTTCCTTTGTGCTTTGAACTTTTCAATGCGGACTTCGACGCGCTGCGCGCTGTGACTCTGTGTTGCTTCAAGCGCAGCATTCTGCGCTCGGGATGCGCATAAGCGCTTTGTACCGCACTGTATTGCAGCCTTTCATAATCATATCATAATACTTTTGCGCAATGGAAGATTATTAATATCCTTTTTTGTTCTGTCCTATCTATCATATGTTGCTGCCTCATTAAACAGCTGTTTTATGCATTTAAAATGTCTTAATTTTATAGTAGACTATATATAAAATAATTGATCTTTTTGATTTGTATCTTGTTTTTCATGAATGTATTTTACAACAATACAAAGAGCAATGTGTAAGGTTTTACCAGATTTAGTGCTACACTTATTGTCTCTTATTTGTCCCCCACTAAATAATGTATTTTTTCACTAAATGTTCAGATTTTATACAATTATTGTGCACTTGTGATTTTTCTAGATTTTTCTAAATTTTACTGCTGAGTTATCCACTAATCTAGTTTATAATAGAATTTTTGTCATAGGTTATGATCATATTTTTTTTTTTTGATTTGTTGTTTTTCTTCATAATGAAGTTGTCTGTATTAAGTAGATTGTGTTTAACACACAAAAGAGTGATTATCAGTTCAAGTGAATTCAGTGATTCAGGTCAAATGATTGTGATATAATGATTATGTTAAAACACAACCACCACCATCAGATCACCTTTTCTATATGTTCATCTGGCTGTTATAACTCACGTACAGCAGCCAAACAAAATCTAAAGTTAATGATTTAAGGGTCAAGAGCCCAACTAAAGCAAACACTTTGAGGGAATCAATGACCGGACACACTGCACACACTCCTTCATTCATTTTATCATTTCTGGGAGCTCTACACAGCAAAAACTCCAGTGTTAAATTAACTCTCCTGGGAGTTTATATGGCTCCAGACTCAAGAGTGTTAGAGTGTTAAAATGTGAGTGTTAAATTAACACTCAAGAGTGTTAAAGTTAATGAGATAATTAAGTGATTAATTGAGTGATGATTGGCCATTATTGAAGACACCTGATGTTAACAAGCAGAATCACCAAAGGAGAAAATAAAAAAAATTAAGCCACCATTATGGTGATCAGTGTTTGCTTTAGTTGGGCTCTTGACCCTTAAATAATGATTACATCAATTTTGTTCGACTGATGTAGTTGAGTTATAACTGCCAGATGAACATTGAGAAAAGGTGATCAGGTGGTGTCGGTTATGTTTTGATGCGATCATCACTTGACTTGAATAACCAAAGTCATTTAGAATGTCTTTACCTTGTTAATTACAGAAACACTGTGATTCTATAGCAAACAATTATCAGCATTTTCAATTTAATTTAAAATATTTCTTAAAAGTTGTTCTGATCGGAAGTCTTTGAAAAATATTTTATAATTTTGTTTAGACACACTGACATCAATAATCAGCCTGTGAATCTCAACAATGGTGACAGTACTAAAGCATGTTGCAGTGCATTCTGGGTGCCACCAATCACAACTCATTCATAGCTCCCATCATGCATTGCAGTATGAATAAATTATGATCTGATTTATCTCAGTAATTTCCTTTTTCCTAATTGAATATTTTGCTTGTCACCATTGTTGAGATTAATACACTGATTATAGATGTCTGTATGTGCCTAAAAGAAATACTTATTTAAAAAGAACAACTTTTAGGAAATCCTAAGGATTAAATTGAAAATTTTGGTTATTATGCTGTAGAATCACTGTGATGCTGTAATCACCAACATTAGTCTTAGTCAGAGATTAGGCTCTAAATGAGCTCAGAGAGTGAGGTCCAATTATGATTATATAAAAACATAACCAACACCATCAGATCACCTTTTCTCTTTGTTCAGCTGCCTGTTCACCACTCAGTTTCGGCAGCCAACCAAAATCTAAAGTTAAATTCTTTAGGGTCAAGAGCCCAACTAAAGCAAACATTGATCACCAAAATGGTGACTTAAATTTGTGATTTTCTACTTCAGTGATTCTGCTTGTTAACATCTGGTGTCTTCAATAATGACCAATCATCACTCAATTAATCACTAATTATCTCATTAACTTTAACTCTGCTTCAGTGTTAATTTAACACTCTTGAGTGTGGAGTCATATAAACTCCCAGGAGAGTTAATTTAACTCTGGAGTTTTTGCTGTGTATGTGACAGTAAAGGGGAAAACGGTAAGTTAGTGTTGTTTGACAATAAGAACCTTTGTTTTGTGCATCTGTGGCACTTGATAGATGGATGAAATGTAAAATCTGGCCAGCATTACAGAAATATTGGTACTAATATTCAGTGCAGGGCAGTCATGCGTATTGTGGGACTTTGCACTGCAATGTCAATCCCTCCAATGCCAACCTGAATACCTACCACGAAGGGATGTCATGATTTCTTCATCCATTTGAGACAGCATTTTTGGCCCAGTGTTAGAGTCTTTTATCTGCAAACAGCCAATAAAATAAAAGCACATTTAAACTTTTTATTAAAGTCACATATCACGTTAACATGTTTGTTACAATAAAAAATTTCAGGAAAGAAACAGAAAAATAATTAATGATGCTCCAATTTAAATTCCACTGTAAAACAGCTGTAGGCCTTAATGCTAAGGACTTTTGCTACTGCCCTGCTTGGGCCAATGCTTCAATTTCTTACTTGGCCTGACAAAAATTCACTGGTCCCACCCAAAACAATTATTTTCAAGTATTTCTCATCCATTAGTGTTAGAGCATTCAAATCAACAATACTGCTAAATGTAAATTGTCCCTGACTACCTAAACCAAGGGAGCACAAACACCATCAGGTGACAGAAGCTGTATAAAAAACCTTTCGAGTTAGACCAAAGTCTTCATCTGAGTCATTGGCCTGAAAAAAAAAAAATATATATATATATATTATAAGAAATGTGTGAAAATCAAGAGAAAAACTATCTGTGTACAGCACACCTTGCTGAGTACATATATAAATATATATATATATATATATATATGTGACTCACCATTTCAGGACTCCCTACACAGCAAAAACTCCAGTGTTAAATTAACTCTCCTGGGAGTTTATATGGCTCCAGACTCAAGAGTGTAAAGTGTTAAAATATGAGTGTTAAATTAACACTCAAGAGTGTTAAAGTTAATGAGATAATTACGTGATTAATTGAGGGATGATTGAGCATTATTGAAGACACCTGATGTCAATAAGCAGAATCACTGAAGGAGAAAATCACAAATTGTATGTCACCATTATGGAGATCAGTGTGTGCTTTAGTTGGGCTTTTGACCCTTATATTTTTAACATTAGAATTTGTTTGTCTGTTGTTATTTAGTTGTAACAGCCAGATGAACAAAGGGAAACAATGATTTGACGTTGTTGATTATGTTATAATGTAATCATCATATGAACTCGATCACTGAACTTATTAAGAATCTTGTGACATAGGTACATGTTATTAATTACAACATCATTGATCTAGAAGTTTCTATATAATACAAAGGATTTCTTAAAAGTTGTTTTCAAAAATAAAAGAGTCTTTATAGGCACACACAGACATCAAGATTCAATCTATGCATCTCAACAATGGTGACGAGCATATTATTCAATTAGGAAAAGTAAATTATATAGACAATTCAGATCATAATTTATTCATACCGCAATGCATGATGGGAGCCATTAATGAGTTGTGATTGGTGGCTGCCAGAATGCACTGCAACATGCTTTATTTTTGTCACCATTGTTAGATTCACAGTCTGATTATTGATGTCTGTGTTTCTAAATAAATTTATGTTTTTAAGTTTTTTAGATATTTTTGATTATATTAAAAGCACTGAAAGTCCTATGCTGTAGAATCACAGAGCAGTTGTAATTAAGTTAAACTATCTCAGTAAATTTATATTTTCAAATCACAACATGATTATGTCAAAACATAACCAACACCATCCAATCACTTTTTGTCTTTGTTCATCTGGCTGCTATTACTCAATAACAGCAGACAAACAAGATCTCAAGAAAAAAAATAAAAGGGTCAAGAACCCAACTAAAGCAAACACTGATCTATATAATGGTGACGTACAATTTGTGATTTTCTCCTTCAGTGATTCTGCTTGTTAGCATCAGGTGTCTTCAATAATGCTCAATTATCACGCAAGTAATCACTTAATTATCTCATTAACTTTAACACTCTTGAGTGTTAATTTAACACTCATATTTTAACACTTTACACTCTTGAGTCTGGAGCCATATAAACTCCCAGGAGAGTTAATTTAATACGGGAGTTTTTGCTGTGTATGTGTGTGGCCTCATCAGAACTGATATGATGATCGGAAGTGAATGCCAGGGGTCTGGCAGCCTTCTTAGTGTTTACTAGCTTTACCTGGACAAAATGTTAATAAGGAAAAAAAAAGAAAAAGAAAAACATAAAAAAAAAAAGAAAAAAAGATGCTAGGTTCACAAGTAGTGGTTGGGGAGAGACTATTGATATGATTGTAAACCACTTTGGGTGTAAATTAGTACATATTAAACTGCCATGCTATATAAATGCTTTATTTATTTTGATTGATTTTTTTTTTAGTGCTGTTCTGTTTATAAAACATTCAAACTATAAAAATGTAGCCAAAAACTCAATAAGACAGTATGCATACATTACGAAGACATTGTGGAACTTCATCCTCAGAGCTGGTGTTTTGATCTTGTGTGTGTCTACGGCCCTGCTCTGAGAAAGGGAATTCTTCAGTTTTTGTAACATCTTGTCTCTGGCTGCCTCTTTGATCTTGGTTTGCTTTGGCTGAAAAAAATGTAGGGGGTAATTGTTACGGCCCTTGGCCTGTTTCGGAAAAGCACAACAGGCATTTTCAGCGTTAAGCAGTACTGATTGTGGTAGATACTCTGTGGTAAAAATTGCTGTTTTAAAAACATATGAACTTGTGCCGGAGGCGTACCGATTGCGCTTTCGAGGTTGGAGACGTGGAGATAAGTCACATCTAGAGTTTATGCGTGATTTAGCTATGCATTTTGACTGTTGGTGCTCAGCGGCCGGGGTTGACTCTTTTGAAAACCTCCGTGAGTTAGTCATTTTGGAGCAGTTTAAAAACTCCGTGTCAGAGTGCATCGCCACTTATATAAGTGAGCGTGGAGTTAAGTTGGTTAGTGAAGCTGCTGCGCTGGCTGACGATTATTTCTTGATTCATTCTTCAAGAGGCGGTGCTGGTCCTCATGAAGCAAGGGCAAGTAGGCAGTTTGAGGATAAGATTGGTCGTGTTTCGGGGGATTCAGAAAAAATCTGTAATTACTGTCATAAGCGAGGTCACTGGAAAAATGATTGTTATGCTCTTAAATCTCGTCCAAAGCAAGCTTTTCCCAAAGCTAATCCGGTAATGTGTGCTGTGTCTGTGTCTGACCAGGAGTTAGCTGGAATCACTGGAGAAGGCAATCCGGAGTTGAAATCTTATTTGCCTTTTATTACAGAAGGTTTTGTTTCTTTAATGGGAAGTAAAGAGCAGGTGCGCATAAAAATTTTGCGTGATACTGGGGCATTTGACTCATTTATCGTAGCTGCAACTTTGCCATTTTCAAATGACACCTTTGTGGGCTCAAGCATTCCTGTAGTGGGAATGGGGTTAAATGTTTTGAATGTACCACAACACAAAATGATGCTGCACTGTAATCTCTTCCAGGGTGAGGTGTCTGTTGGCGTGCGCCCAGCGTTACATGTGGATGGCGTTGCTATGATCCTGGGTAATGACATCGCCGGTGATAAAGTATGGGCTGATGTATCCCCACCTGCCAGGGTGACGGTGACTCCTTTGGGGTGCAGTAAGCCTGATGAGAGTGAGGTACACTTTCCTGATGTGTTCAGTGCCTGTGCAGTAACCCGTTCAAAGCGTTTGGACAGTGATCACTCTGAAAGTGTGGCCTCCGGTCCTCGCTTACTTTTACCTGTTGTCCCCTGGTCTGTTTCTCATGATGAGCTATTTCTATTTTTGGAGTTCCACGGATCATTCAGTAAGATCAAGGGTCAAATTTTTGTTCAAAATTATTTGCTCAAGTTTTGGAACAGTTGAACATAGTTCATAATTTTGCATCTGCCTATCATGCTCAAAGCCAGGGTGTTTTGGAGCGATTTCACCAAACACTTAAGTCTATGCTGCGCTCATTGTGTGTTCAGATGCAGGGTGATTGGGAAGAGGCGTTACCGTGGATGTTGTTGGCTGCTAGAGAGGTAATTCAAGAAAGTACAGGGTTTAGCCCTAATGATCTGATTTTTGGGCATAAAGTGCGGGGTCCTTTGGCTCTGTTGCAGGACACCTGGAAGGAGGCTCAGCCTCCAAGTAACCTACTAGACTTTGTGAACGGGTTCAGGTACAGGCTTTATATGTCTCAGGAAGTGGCCAGGGAGAATTTGGCCAGGGCACAAGCTAAAATGAAGAAACGTTATGATTGGCAGACTGAGCACAGAGAGTTTCTCCCAGGTGACCAGGTTTTAGCTCTTTTGCCTATAATTACTTCTCCGTGGCAAGCAAAATTTTCTGGACCATTTTCGATATTAAAGAAGCTTTCTGATCAAAACTATTTAATTTCGACTCCAACTTATAGGAAAAAGGCCAGGCTCTGCCATGTTAATCTTTTGAAGCCTTATATTTCCCGTGAGCCATTTGGAAGTGAGGGGGAGTTAAAGTTGTCCAACACTCATCCTGTCTGTTTGGCTGTGCCATCGTCCTCAGTTGTGGTAGAGATGGAGGATCTAACAGGGCCTGATGAGGTTATGGTGTCTGGTCGGCTGAAAAATAGGGAAGCTTTGGATAAATTGGAAGGCGTTTTGGGTCATCTAGAGTCTTGTCAGCGGGCACAGCTAGTTAAGCTGATTAGAGGTTTCCCTTGTCTATTTGGAGACACGCCATCACGTACAACTTTATTAAAGCATGATATAGATGTGGGAGATGCGAAGCCAGTTAGGCAAAGATTCTATCGTGTTCACCCAGAGAAGCGTAAAAATCTGGAGGCTGAGATTAAGTACATGGTTCATAATAAGATAGCAGTTCCCTCTGACTCTAGTTGGGCCTCACCATGTCTCCTGGTCCCAAAGTCAGACAAAACATCTCGGTTCTGTACAGATTTTCGTAAAGTGAATGCAGTTACCAAGCATGACTCTTTCCCTCTTCCTCGTATGGAGGATTGTGTTGATCAAGTGGGGGGGGCGAAGTTTGTGACTAAGCTGGATTTACTTAAAGGTTACTGGCAGGTGCCATTGACAGACAGGGCAAGGGAGATTGCTTCTTTTATTACACCAGGGGGGCTGTACTCCTATAATGTTATGGCTTTTGGTTTAAGGAATGCCCCAGCAACTTTCCAGGTGTTAGCAATTAGGCCTGAAAGAGAGGAGGAGCAGGAGAACGACCAGAAACAGGCCAAGGGCCGTAACACCCCCCTCTAACAAAACAGGGACCCCTAGGGGGTCCCTGTTTTGTTACAAATAAAAAAAAATGGTTAAAATCTTCACAATGTCACATTCATGCTGATATAATGAAATTTGATGCAGATTGTTTTTCTGATTAGAAAATATTTTGGCAGCAGTCACAATGAATCTTTGTCTGGCCAAATATTTATTTGATCATTTACTGTAATATCTGAGATTACTGCTTTGCTGGAGATGGCAGAATGACAAACTTTATTTATAAGCTTTATGTGATTAGAACAGTGTGAATAAAAATGCTGCATGTCTTTTATGAAACTCATAACTTCATATTCTTTGGCTTTTTATGAAATTGTCTTCCAATGAAAAAAAATACTTTTTTTTTTTTTTTTACTTATAAGTCTTACTTGTGGACTCACTGCATGAAAGAGGTCTCTATAGCTTCGACTATGAATGAAACATATATAGTGTATATTGCTTCATAATGTGTACAATACCCAAATTTGAGTACATATAGAGAAAAACTAATTAATCCTCAAGACAGGATTTTAAAAATGAGCATGATAATGCATCTGTGTTGTTGTTTTTTTTCCAAAATGAGCAGTTGTGAATTACCTGAGGTACAGAGTGTAATTAGGGTCTAGGGCTGTGCCATATCATACCGTCCACGATAATACCGGTATAATTTTACATGATAAAAAAAGTGTCATATCGCGATATTGATGATATAGCGGTGCGAGGACGCGATATTGATGATATAGTGGTGTGATGACGTATGGCGTATCTACTTTACCTAGCGCGCGCACAACAACAAAACCTCTGCTAGTAATAGCACAGCAGCATGTCAGCCTCCAAATCCGATCAAGATTTAGTTCCTAAAAAGGGATCTACTTCAATAGTATGGAAGTGGTTTGGGTACAAGAGGTCAGATCTCCAACAAAACACAATTTTTTGTAAAATATGCATGAAAAATGTCAATGCTAAAGGTGGAAACACAACAAACTTGTTTCACCACTTAAAGCAAAAACACACCGTTGAGTATAACCAGGCTATGAAGATAGGCGACGAGACAATAGCAGGTAGTGATGTGCGGCCCAAAAGTAAACAAATGACTCAACCGAGCATCGCTGGAGCACTCGCTAGTTGTACTCCATATGACTAGAAGAGTAAACGGTGGATGGAAATTACTGATGCGGTTACATATTGTTTGGCCAAGGATATGATGCCAATCCAAATGGTGGATAAGGAGGGATTTAAGCAACTGGTTAAAAAGCTCGACCCCAAGATACAGCTTCCCAGGTAGAAAATATTTTTCAAAGACGTCCCTGCCTGCGATGTATGAAACATGCCACGACAAACTAGCAGCTATGCTATCGTCGGTGGAGTTTTTTGCCTCAACTACGGACATGTGGTCGAGCCGAACAGCAGAACCATTTATCAGCCTGACCGTGCACTACATCGACAACGACTGGAATCTACACAACTCCTGCCTTGAGACAAGTTACTAACCCGAGGATCACACAGGTGTAAATATTGCGAGTGGTTTAAGGGAATTTCTTAACTCATGGCATCTAGAAGAGGACAAACAAGTGTGTGTGACAACAGACAGGAGTGCTTACAGCAAAGAACTGACAAGAAGTGAAAGCCTATATATTTTTTTATAAATAAACTATAATATTAAAATAATATTGTAATATATTGTATATAGAAATAATATTATAATATTATATTGTAATATTATACTTTTTTATAGTTCTTCTACTCTTTGCTTACAGCTCAAAATTCTACTTTATTTTATTTTAACTTTTTTTCCGCAAAACATACAGAGATTATTTTTTTATGACAACTTGTATACAATATACAATGTATTAACAATATGTTCAACGTCATCAGAAATGAGAAAAGAACAATGAGCTGAAAACTAAAATAAAGTTACACTATACAAATTGTTTCATGTTATGTTTAAATTTTCATAAAGAAAAGTTTCATAAGAAGGTGTAGGTAATGTAGGGTCCAATGTTTTAAAGTTGAGACACTGACACACAGATATATAACGGATATATAAAACGCATATTTTAACAGTTTTTTTGTAAAGTAAAAATAAATTTATTTGCAACCGTTATGTTAACAGCATTATATTTCTGTCCTCAGAACAGCTATTCAGCTGATGGACAACGTGCTGCGTTGTCATGGGAACATCCCAGGTTAAAATAATTACGTTGGAAGTTGTCTTTCACTGCTCCCTTTATCAAGTGCGTTCCAAACGGCTACATAAATGGCACACTAGTGCCATGCTCACTCCAAAGTCCCACTTGAAGAGCTCTGCCGTCTGCCCTTCGAAGGGAGTAGGGCATAAGGATGCTCACGTGCAATAAGCACGTCCCAGCCGGGTTCGTCACTTATTTGGTTCCCCTGGAAACATTTCCGTTGTGGTCTGTATTACTTGCAGCGCGTTTCTATATTTGGTTGTGTTGTGAAGTTTTGCAGTGCGTTTCTGTATTTTGTTGTGTTGTCAGTATTTGGAGCACACGTGTGTTGTGAAACTGATGAAGATGTTTTCTTAATTTGCGGGTGTTTTTTTATTTGCATGCGTTTTTTTCTATTTGCATGCGTCTTCTTTAGGTTGCAGCACGTTGAGCTCTGTCGGCCACCGTACAAAGGTCATACACGTAGCTACGATACAGGACACATTGAATATTTTATTCACAAAATACAACCAATAGTACGGTAATGTTAAATGTTAAATCTTACTTGTGAAAAGTAATCCCCGAGTGATGGTCCGCCGATTTGAGCAGGAATATGCTGCACAGTGCTCTGGCATCTACTGCTGCTATGCAACGCAAATAGGAGTATGACCGGTTTAAGATGGCGGCCGCATTTCTTGCGCCACAGCGGCCAATAGGGCGTTTAGCTCTATATGATGTCTATGTTAGTAACGTCTCCTCCTGCTGCAAAACGTCGCGTAGCGCGGGAGCATCAATCGAAGCGAGTACCATCTGCTGCTCTGATTGGCTGAAAGCAACACTAAGACACTTGATTGGTCAAATACCGTGGCGCCAATTTTCTCAAAATCAAAGTTTTTGAATCCAGTAGAGAATACGCTGACATCATCATGGCATCAAAACGACAGTATAAGATAATTTTGAATTCCGATGGGACTCAACCAGATACACCAAGATCCTCAAAATACAGAAAACTTCAACAGAAAAAGGTAAACAAAAACTTTTTTCTTTTGCAGTAATATCACTCTTAATTAGATTTTTTAAAATTTATTTAGTTCCCCCCCCTCATGTCATTAACGTTACATTGTTTATTGCATAATTTATATATATATATATATATATATATATATATATATATATATATATATATATATATATATATATATATACATATATTATTGATATGTATTATGCTTACTGATCTGATTTTGTTTTATAATATTTTTTTTCTATGAAAATCTTGTATAATAATTATTATCCATGTTGTAAAAGATATAATGGAATAAACTTATATACTATTATAATTTATGCAATATGTGGGCAAAATGGCTATAAATGGGCACACTGTAAAACCTAACAGTACTATTTACTCAATTAAATTGAGGTCACTGCACTCAAATAATACAGAAACTTGAAGTGTCTTGAATGACTGAAACAGAACTCAAACTGAATGAGTTATAGAACATTTCTAGATCCCAGAATGATAATTGAATAATAATTGTATAGTTAAGTTAATTAATCATCAATTAAGTGATGATTGTTCATTAGTGATTAACACCTGCTGTTAACAAGCAGAATCACTGAAGGAAAGAGAAACACAAGAAATACAAGGTTTAAGGTCACCATGATGGAGATCAACGTTTGCTTTAGTTGGGCTCTTGACCCTTGACATTTGAGTACAAGTTTTTCTTTGGCTGCTGTAATTAGGTGTTTATAAAACATTTGTTATAGTACAAAAGTCAAAGAAAAGTATGATCGGGCGATGAAGGTCAAGGTTTGATGATGACAATCATCACTTAATGACTTTATTCACTGATCTCATTCAGAGTCTAATCTATGATTATATTATTAGTTGTATTTGAAAATAGATTCTACAACATAAGAACTAGCAATGTTATGAATTTCAGATAGTATGAAGGATTTTACAGAAAATGTGAATCATTACCAAAACTAACACAGATATCAAGAATCAGCATATGAATCTCAACAATGGTGACCATTAAAAAAACTATTCATACTGCAATGCATGCTGGGTACTACCATAATACAAACCTTATCCATGGCTCCCGGCATGCATTGCAGCATGAATCGTTTTTTAATGGTCACCATTGTTGAGATTCATATACTGATTCTTGATGTCTGTATAAGTCAGCATGATACCATAGAGGTTTTTAAAATCTGATTGAAAGGGCCTTGCAGCAGAATCACAGTTATTTTATAATGAATACTACAAGTTATATATCACCTGTTTATCAGAGATTACTCTCTAGAAAAGATCACAGAATCAAGACACCAAATGTTGATCCATCATTCCATAAATCATCATCAATACAAAATTTTCTTTTGGCTTTTGTGCAATAACAAATGTGTTATATAAACACTCAGTTACAGCAGCCAGAGGAAAAACTGGTGTTATAAAGTCAAGGGTCAAGAGCCCAACTAAAGCAAACACTGACCAGTATCATGGTGTCTTTAAATGAAACTCAATAAATCATCTTCATCTAAACCTCTGTTCATTCACAATAATAACTTCTGTAGACGCATGATAAAAGCCAAACTGGTTAGTAATAAGTGAATCTGGTAATGCTGTTTGTGGAGTTGTTCAATCCTCCTCTGCTGAGATCTTGAGAGATTTAAACATATTTTATCTTCAGTTGATTTCATCTAATGTTGTGGTTGGAAGTCAGTTGTAGTTCTTGTGTTTCTCTTTCCTTCAGTGATGTTAACAGCAGGTGTTCATCATTAATGCTCAACAATAACTTAATTAATCACTTAATTAATCACTTAATTTATTGACTGCAATATCTACTTTTAGTGAACGCAACTGAAATAATTTCAGAGTACTCATAACTATTGTTTTTTATAAACTTAAATGAATTTATGTAATCGGTTTCCTCAAATGTAATGAGTTATCTTAACTCATTGGATTTGACTTTGTGTGTGATATTGTGAGCTAGCAGTAACTGCAAGTGCTCTGAGTTCATTTAAAGTTTGTCATTTCACTGTTTTTACTCAATAAAGTGAAGTTTCAGCTATATACAGTATTAAATGCAGTGTAAAGTTTAATTGTGTTTTAAGAAATATTATTGTTTTAGTGAACTCAAATAAAATAAGTTCAGAGTACTCATAACTATTGTTTTTTATAAACTTAAATGAATTGATGTAATCGGTTTCCTCAAATGAAATGAGTTAGCTTAACTTGTTGGGTTTTATTTAATTTTGTTTGTACTGTATCCACAGAAACAGACAAAATTGTTATAAAAGAGATTTCTTCATACATCTCCAATTTCCCAAACAACTAATTACAGAAGAAAAGTTTACAAAAAGGTACGTAATTGTGAAAAACAATGTTATGTATAATTTAAAAAAATTGTGTTAAACGAAATGTTCAACCAAACGTTTGTGTTTGGATGGGCCTTGCACAACTTCAGTGCCCCAGACTGTCAGTGGGCTGTTTATTTATTGATATTTTGATTTAATTACATTCAGCCTGTATTGAAATACTGCTGTTTTGTTTTGCATTTGTTTTGTGAAGTTGCACTTACCTTTTGTGTAGATTTGTTTCAGATTCCTCTCTCAAATCCCACTGAAGAGAAGAACGAACTTGAAAGCACAAAAGAAAGAGAACAAGAGGAGAGACAGATAGATTATGTAAATACAATTGAGGACCGAGAGGAAGATAATGGAAATGAGGAAGATGATGGAGAGGGACAAGAGGACGGAGAGGAAGATGATGGAGATGGACAAGAGGAAAGAGAGGAAGATGATGGAAGTGGAAATGAGGAAGGTGAGGAAGATGATGGCGATGGACAAGAGGACCGAGAGGAAGATAATGGAAATGAGGAAGATGGAGATGTACAAGAGGACAGAGAGGAAGATGATGGTGATGGACAAGAGGACAGAGAGGAAGATGATGGAGATGGACAAGAGGACAGAGAGGAAGATGATGGAGATGGACAAGAGGACAGAGAGGAAGATGATGGAGATGGACAAGAGGACAGAGAGGAAGATGATGGTGATGGACAAGAGGACAGAGAGGAAGATGATGGTGATGGACAAGAGGACAGAGAGGAAGATGATGGAAGTGGAAATGAGGAAGGTGAGGAAGATGATGGAGATGGACAAGAGGACAGAGAGGAAGATGATAGAGATGGACAAGAGGACAGAGAGGAAGATGATGGAGATGGAGAAGAGGACAGAGAGGAAGAGGATGGAGATGGACAAGAGGACAGAGAGGAAGATGATGGAAGTGGAAATGAGGAAGGTGAGGAAGATGATGGAGATGGACAAGAGGACAGAGAGGAAGAGGATGGAGATGGACAAGAGGACAGAGAGGAAGAGGATGGAGATGGACAAGAGAGGAAGATGATGGAGATGGACAAGAGGACAGAGAGGAAGAGGATGGAAGTGGAAATGAGGAAGGTGAGGAAGATGATGGAGATGGACAAGAGGTAAACACAGAAGGTGATGGAAGTGGAAATGAGGAAGAAGAGGGAAATGAGCAAGAGGACAGAGAAATAGATGGTGAAGGTGAAGAAGAAGGAAATGAACAAAAGGAGACATAGGAAAAGGATGGAAGTAGACAAGGACAGAGATCAGGAAAAGAGAGGAGCCAAGGAAATTATATTTCAAACCAAAGGAAGGTGCGTTGATATCTATACACATGGTGTTAATTTATGTTGACTGTGTAAGCCACCTGTCCTAAATGTTCAACACTGTTAGTGATATTTCCGCTTGTGTTTTATATTTTCTTGTTGTAGTTAATTTGATCAGACTTGTCTTTTTTCACAGAAACAACATGAAGATGATCCTGTATACCCAGGTGCTCCTCTCACAAAGGGACAGAGTCTGCTCTTACTCATGTCGTATGTACTGCGCCACAATCTGACAGAAGTAGCTCTTCAGGATCTCCTTACTATGTTCAATGAACATTTCCCTGGCTTGGTGCCAGCAACTTCATATCTTTTCCATAAAGCATATGGACAATTTGGCCAGTATGTGCCACATTTTTATTGTATCAACTGTGAAAGCTACCAGGGAGCTACTGAGACAGCACCACAAAACTGTTCTTCTTGT
The DNA here is from genome assembly GCA_026230005.1 of Gila orcuttii. Classification (NCBI taxonomy): domain Eukaryota; kingdom Metazoa; phylum Chordata; class Actinopteri; order Cypriniformes; family Leuciscidae; genus Gila; species Gila orcuttii. The sequence continues at coordinate 61,538,222 of JAPDVR010000003.1, read as the reverse complement.
AAAGCTAAATTGAACGCAGAGAAAAACCTAAGGGCTGGATCTTACTTTCTAGTACTTAGTCTATCAGCCCAAATAAAAGACATTTTTGGAAAAACCAGAGATTTGTTTGAATAAAAGTGAATCAATTCCAGGCATTGTTTCCGATATTCAGTGTGGGGAAGAATATCAAAAGATCAAGCAGAGTGTACAAATGGGGCCTGATGACATATCAATCTTGTGGAATTGTGATGGAATTCCTGTTTTTAAAAGTAATAATGTTCAGATATGGCCAATCCAGTGTCAAATTATTGAGCTGTCACCAAGTGATCGTGAAAGGAACATATGCTTACCATGCTTATGAGTTGGTAACAGCAAGCCAAATATGACAACATTTTTAACTGCTTTTGTGTCACAGCTCAAGGAACTACAACAGATTGGAATTAAATGGATGGACTGAAAACGTAGAGCATACAAGCAAGGTTCATTCACTCCTCGGCTCTTCTGATTCAATTGCCCAGCCCCTACTGAGAAACACAAAGCAGTTCAATGGAAAATATGGGTGTGACTTTTGCCTCCACTACGGTGGTGGCCCATATATTTGGGAAACACCTGAACCACCTTTTAAGGAAAGAGACAGATCATTTCCGGAATGCTATGTAACTTCCGGCATGCAACACCTGCTCAACCAGTAATGGGTGTAAAAGGACCATCACCTTTGATGGAACATGAAAGCTTTAACATGATCACAGGCTTCGCTCCAGAGTACCAGCACAGTGTCTGCCTTGGTGTAACTAAACAGATAACATCTCTGTGGCTGGACAGTAAACACCATAAGGAAGATTGGTACTTGGGCTCAAAGACCAATGACATAGACCAGGGGCTCAAGGCCATTAACCCACATTTGGAAGTCACAAGAGCCCCAAGATCATTGAAAGACCAAAAATTCTGGAAAGCATCTGAATGGAGGTCTTTTTTGTTGTTTTATGCTTTGCCTGTTTTGAGTGGTATTTTGAAAAAGAAATACTGGAATCATCTTTTTTTATTAGTTTTTTCAATGCACACTCTTCTTCATGATGCCATCAAAGCAAACCATGTGGATATGGCAGAACGAGCTCTTTGAAAGTTTGTGCGTAACTTTGAGAACTTTATGGTGCTAAAATGTTTATTTCAGTGTGCATTTATTAATGCACTTAGCAACAAGTGTGTGAAACTGGGGGCCGCTGTGGGCAACATCCACATTTCCATTCGAATCTTTTAATGGAACATTGCTGAAGTTTTTCAACGGAACAACGCATGTGCTAGATCAAGTAGTTAAGAGATTCCTTAGGTGGAGGGCTCTCTCAGCAAAAGCAGGGACTACAATGGCAAATGCTAATGAAAACATATTCATTTTTTTTTGAAAAACTCCAAAATAGATCTGCCTTAAGACAGAAGTCAAAGAAGTTTCAAGATAATGTCATAGGTTTTGGTTGCCCGAAGAAAGGTACCACATCTGTGCTGCGGAGGATGGCTATTGAAGACTTTACTGGTGACACCGTTAATTCTGGTTTATTTTATGACCGTTTCACTTGTAGCAGAGTTCTTTATCATTCCTGCAAGAGCACAACTCTTAAAAAGAGAAACAATTCAGTTGTCCAGTTAAGTGACGGAACATTCTGTGAAATTATGATCCTGGTGGATTTTACGTGTAAGGACGGGGCATCTACTGCATCCACCAACAACAGATTCTGTGTTTTAGTTAAAGAGCTTGCCAAGAGTGGAGGAAAGGTGTGTAGAGATGCTCAGCTAAATATATCCTCAACATCTATATAGGAAGTGTCTCACACCAATAATGCGTTTGCTGTCCCTCCGCAATCACTCATACGTAAATGTGTACTGATTAGGTCTAAGGACAAACTGTAGTCATTCCACTTCCAAACAACATTGAAAGAGACTAAAACTGACTCCTGGGGAACTACTTCTGCAGCTTTACTGATGTCAATGCCAATTGTTGTTTTTAAGCTTTATTTCTGCCTAAAATTAACAATGATATGTTACGAGTTTTTGATCACTGATTATGATATAATGTATTAAAGCAGTGTGAGTGAAATAATTTTTTTGGCCATGCAATATAGACAGTGTTTACTTGTCTGTACTTGTGACATCACAATCCAGTACCCAATTGGCAACATTGTTTCGGCCCAGATCCGGCCCACATCTGGCACTTGTGGAATACTGATCTGGCCCACATGCAGCGTGGAATGACGGCCCTTGGGCGGACCGCTCCTGTTTGCCAGATCTGGGCCACAAGCAGGCCATAGCAATGCCACATGTCAGCCAGAGCAAAGAAATAAACCAGAACTGGACCTTATCTGAACCACAAAGTCTGTGTGTATTAAGTATGGAGTCATTTCAGCCTTAAGGCGAGACACTACAGGTGAATAGGGTAATTTTTTTAACTAGCAGGTATAACCATGAAACTTTGCCAGTTGACTACATACATTAAAGGGATAGTTCAGCTCTGGGAAGATGAATGTGTATTTAATAGTGATAATTTATATAGTAGAAATGTGAAATTATTTTTGAAATTGAAGCATTCTAGACTGAGAAAAGGCAGAAAATGTATTTTTTACTCATGTGGCTGAAAGACAACAACTCCCAGAATGCACTTGCTTTGCTGCCCAGGCTAACCACGCCTACCGGTTACAGGCGGCAGTATCCGAAAAATTTCTTCACACATTTTCTATAGGCTAATACATACTCTAGTAACAGTAAAGGTTTATAAAAAGAACCACAACCAATGTGAGTTATAACTTTTAATTAAAAAATAGTTAATATTAACACTTTTACACTGAAAGCTCTTCCAGAGCTTCAGCTGTTTCCTTATATTCATTCACAGTATTGTCCGTCAGGAGCTGGATATCTCCGTCTGATATCCTGGACAACACAGGTGGGCAAAACGAAACGATAATCTTTACCAAGTCGCTCGCATTGCAGGAACCATTCCATAAAGTGATGGCAGGCTGTTAGGCGATATTGTCTACAAAACAGTAAGCACCGAGGTAAAAAAGTAGTATACTTTAGTGTATTAGAAATATGAATGAAGTACATGAAGTATAAAACAAGTATGCTTCTACTTGTTGTGCTTTATTTAAAGAGTACTTAATATGTACTTTTTAAAAGTATACTTCAAAAAAGATGTAATTAAGTTCAACTTAAGAGTCCAAAAAGTAAGTATACTAATTGACCAGTAATCAAATTATTTTTTAAATATACTTTTTGAAAGTGTACTTTGTTGTTAATGTATTTTAAATTGTATAGAAGTTTATAGTAATTATAAGTATGATAGCAGTATGCACAAAATGTACTTAAACACAGCTATAATTTGCGCTGCAATGGCTTTTTAAGTGTATTTCTATTACGTGAAAAAGACGTAGTATTAAATGTATTAAAATATATTTGAAATACAAATAGTATGTTTGTAATACTTTTGTATTTCCAACATGCTTATTTAAATTGAACTAAAAATACATTGAATTGCATTTTAATATATTTCTAAAAAGTGTACTATAAGTACATTGGTAATAAATATATGCTTAATTACATTTATAATAAATATGCTATAGACAAGCATGTACTTTTAATATATTTCTGAAAAGTATATTAGTAGTACATTGGTAATAAATGTATGCTTAACTGCATTTTTAATAAATATGTTAATGACAATCATACTTTAAATATATTTCTAAAAAGTGTACTAGAACTACATTGGTAATAAATATATGTTTAATTACATTTTTAAGAAATATGCTAAATACAAACATATTTTAATTATATTTCTAAAAAATTGTATTCAAAATACATTGTAATAAATATATGCTTAATTATACTTTTAAGAAATATGATAAAAACAAGCATACGTTTAGTGATGTTTTAGTGTATTTACAGAAAACATACTTGTGTTACTAACTTAAAGTATTTTTTATGTTTACTTTGTGTGTATAGCAAAACGATTAATATTTTAGTTGGTTATACTATTTATAACCATGTATAGGCCTACTGCAATATATTTTTAATATTTATGTAATAGCATGTGCTTCAGCCCTGCTTTTTAAAATATTGTGAAAAACATGTTTAACATTTTAATATATTTAAATAACACATCAATAAATATATCAGATTTTCAAATGAATTCTTAAACTAATTGCATACCGGTATATGCATAAATTGATATATATATATATATATATATATATATGTTTATTTATTTCGAGGTGCATAGATTTCGACCAATCAGAGCCAAGCTTTTCAAACCAAGCATGCAGGTAATTGTCCAATCACACACTGCCATTTGAAATTAGAAGTTGGGCGGGCAACGGATACTGTGGTATTCCAACTATACGGATATTTCAACAGAAATCATGTCTTTTCCGAAATTTGCTTTGTATTATTTCCCTGAACTCTGACCTAGTGAAGGTGGACAGCACCGATCTAATATTAAGAGAACACAGACGAGCAGAATACCAGGTCAGCTCCCGCGAACAACTGCAGTGAAGAGGGCTACGACATGGACAGAGCAAGATACTGCCAGCAAAGATCTTACTTCTTGGGGGTAAGTTTATTAGTTTAAGTGATTAGTATAAGTGGCTTTATTCTCACTTTGGGTTTAGAAAATATTTTCAGAAGTTGATGCCGATGCTCTATGTTAGATAAAGTGGATTACTGAAGTTAACCGATTACTTGACACTGACGCGAGCTACATAACATTACGTAGATCAACTTAGTCAATTGTTATAGATAGCCTACTTAATCTAGACAGTGACATAAAACAACTATAAAAACATTGCACACTGTGTTTGCCGAAAACAAAATGGTTATTAATAGTGATTACACGGCTTGATTGTCCCTTGGACAACAAGTAACTTAAATCGGTGAACATAATAACGTAGGCCTAACACGTTAACGTACTTATTTGTGTTGTAATAATTTATCCTTAAGCTCTAATTAAACTTACACATTTGTGATATTTAAATCCATAAAATGTTAGGCTAATTCATTAATATTAGGCTGTCAGTTTTCATGTCAATATCTTACTTTGATAAATAGGCCTATATTAAGTTGTAATCATCCACTATAAGCTTTTACAAAACGAATTAAATAACTTTAAAACGGTAATAACTAATGATATGAGTTTTTAAATTTAATACATAACCAATACATTTGCATATTGCAAAGATTTTTTTTAATTTTTTATTAAACCGTCAGTAGATGACGTCGAGTAAGTAGCTAACGTTAGGCCTAATAGTTGAGCCTCTTTGTTTGTAACTTTTCGTTGTTGAAAAACAACAAAAAACAGTCAATAGTGTGTCTAAAATGTAAGCGACTTATAATAACTGCTTGAATCTATCTTGAATAACTACTTGATTATTTAAAAAAAAAAAAAAATTTTAACGTGATATTTTGGAAAACCGCATTCTTGAGATATTGTTAAGATAACGTTATATTAAATTTGAAAAATAAAAATATGAATAATTCTCTCAGTGTTACTACTTGTCTGGTAGGGCTAGTAAAAATACTCTTTACACTTATCCCTTCAGAAAAATACACAGAAAAAGCGTTTATGTCGAGGCCTGTATTTTAGAATAGCTACATATAACATTACATTCAATAACAGAAATATGATTTCTATTGGAAATTGTAAAAGTGGTATTTTCCTCTGTTGTTTCTGTAAAATGTGGATCTATTCTGAGGAGTGTCAGGTCTTCATATAGGCCTATCCTCTATTAAAATACTATATTATATTATTTTTCCAAAGTAGAAAAAACACATTATGAACAAAACATACAATACTGTTGTACGTTCACTGTTGTTCAGCAAGACTTAATGTTTTTGCTGTAGATATATTATTAACTCTGAATTACATTAAAAAATGTTATTGAATGTCTACTGTTAAAATATATGAACTAAGCATTATATGCAAAAATATTTAATTTTGACCAGGTGAAAAAGACATACTATTAAAAATGTACTTAAGTATGTTTTTAGTACAATACAAATATAATTTAATGCATTTATAATACATTTAACAGTACGTCTTTTTCACCTTCTAATACAACATGTAGGGAAATGACAAAACATCAAAACATCATACTGTGTTGTAATAAAAAACGTGTTACGACTTTACGCTCTGTTCCCTGAGAACAGGGAATGAGACACTGTATGGATTATGCTATGGGGAACGCCCTCCAGGTGAACCGGTGTCTGAAAAGCTATAAAATCACGGCAATCAAATTTGGCGACAGCCTATGACTATATTAGTACGACCCAGAAGTATAACAGGGGCGCCTAGATATGTGTCTGAGGTGCGAGCACTGATTAGAAGAAAATGCAACAATGAGGCAAACTCCAAGGCCAATCACTTCAATTCACTTGAAGGATGAAGGTTTTTTTTTTTTTTGCAGCTATTGTATATCACTTTGTTTGAGTTTTTTTTTTCTTCTGTTTAATACCTCTGCAGATCAATGCATTTTATGTATTTTGTTTAGTTTTTATATGATGCTGTACTGATGTAGTGCATTAAAGTTTACTATCTTTCAAAGAGAGTTTGAGTGTGTTTTTACTGTGTTGTACTGAATTATAAGTTTTCACTGTATTTTAATACATTAAAATATATTATTTTCATATTTAATGGTTTTGTAAAAATATATGTTTAATATTGTGGCACAATTAAATATAATAAAATATATTACTATTACCTTAAAATTGAACTTAAATACACATTAACGTACACTTAGTATACTTAAAGTTGTTTCAAAATAACACATTTAATACATACTTGATACAGTAAACTTAAAATACATTAAGTATATCAAAATAAGCACAATTTAAATATATTTCCTTTTCACCTGGGATACAATGCAATTGTACTGTAAGTGTGCTTAATTGCTCATGAATCTTGATTTTCATTAGTGTATTTTAGTGCACTTGAAGTTTAAAAAAAGTTGTTCCATTTTAGTATACTATTTACACTAGAAGTGTAGTCAAATAGATGTTAAGTTGAAGTTAATACATATTTTAATACACTTAACTATACTTGGATTTGTCGAAAATAGTACAAAATGTAGAAAATATACTTAGTACACTTTATTAAAGTATATTTTTAATATCATTATTTTTCACCTGGGCACAACGTTAGCAATGCGAACTAATTGCACATAACGTTACAGTACTATCATATCCACCTTATTCTGCTCTAAACAATGCGCGCCGCCATGACGACGACTCCGGTTGCCTACTTCCGGTTCGTACTGTATTAGCAGTGAGAGAATGAGTTCAGGCTCTACATGTGCTGTTGTTGGTTGTTTTAACAATTCAAAGTAGATAAAAAAAACTTTTTAGAAACTGGGAGCTTTGAGCATACGATAAAAAGGAGAGAATGCCTATGTCCGGTTCGTATCAGCTACATTCAATGCCAGAGAGTAGACGTTTTTGGTTAGCTGCGCTAAAACTGAAGCATCCAACGAAAAAGGTGTAATACGTTACCAGTAGGGATGGGCATTTCAAGCAAAAATAATGTTCGAAGATCGCTGGGTATTATTCAATTATTATTCGAAAATCGCACCCCTCCATCACATCACGCACACATGCATGTATAGGCTATAGGCTACACACCAGAACATGTGAGCAAAGCGGAGCAGTGTGACGCTTAAATATAAGTAAAAAAAAAAAAAAAAAAAAACTAAACATACGTTTTATATTTAAGTTTCACAATATAATGTTTTTTATTTTATTTATTTCATCTATGTTGATTATATGAAAAGGGAACCGCATGAGATGAGTCAGATATGATCATAAGATGCCCAATATATCGGAAAACATTTGGAATGGGTCCGACATGATTTTGACCACTTATTAAGTTTTGTTTTGTAGAAAGCCTTTATTTAAAGTGAATTTCGTTTAGTATAAATTGTATCTTCATTTTGATCAATGTTTTTTCAACAAATTGCCTGGAATAATAAATAAGCAGCAAATATAGTAGACGATTCAGACACGGAGGCGCGGGCGCGTGAACTGGAGCGCGTCTTATTAATAAACGAAACTCAGCATATAAGTTAGGCTACTTGCCTCACATACATGAGATGTATATCTATAGAAAGCTTGAAATGTGTACTTTTAAACAAAACGAGCAGAAATGGGCTGCTCTCTGCTTATGTGCTGTATAGGTTAATTCGTATGAAGTGTGCATTTCTCTCTATAGGCGCGTTCACTACTGCGAAGATGGCGAGTCAGCATCATCAAATTTATCTTTGCAGTCACACTTACAGAAAACACTAGTTATTAATAAACAATTCAAATGTTTAATGCATAATCATTACTTTTGCCGTTTTTTTTTTTTTTTTGTGGCAAGCTTATGCGTGCGTTGAGATGCAGAATAGGCAATATATTACGAAAACGCTCATTATGGTTTAGCATTCTCTCCCATATAGTACACATAACTTCCAACCCAACTTCAGTCGTGCACGGGCAGGGCAGCCCTACTTATTTCACATATTTTCTAACCAGCACATCACTGAGGCGTTCTGAGCAAGCGGCGCTTAATCTTCATAAAGTTTCGAACCAGAAAAGGACAACCGGCTTCCGGTTCAAACCCGCTATGAATCATGGGTAAATTCGCTAACCAGGAAAAAGGTGGATATGTAAATATAACAACAGTAGATCAGCTGACTAGTTACGCGGGAAGAACATTGTGATAATGCCGGGTGTCCAAACTCTGTACATTACGCGTCTTGGTAAAAAAAAAGAAAAACAAACCAAATAACGTTACTCACTTTACACTAAGCCGTCCGTTTGTCCCTGCGGGCTTTGGCTGGCGTTTCCAATTTATCTCGTCCAGAAGAAAATTGGATCGCTGAAATTCGCGACAGCAATAGGACTCTCTATCTGTTTCCATATGCGCATAGCGAGAGCACTGACACAACTGGTCCGCCCCAGCTGGAGTCTGGCCGGGCTCGAGTCAGGTCTTGCTCCCCTGCTGCAGCAGCTGCTCCGGCCGCCTCTTGTTCCTCCATCTCCCGCAACTGTTCGTCGCTGTATTGCGGCTCGTACAGGTAGCCGCGAGCATCAGATTCGCGCAACAGATCTTCGAAATCCCCTTCTGCCATTTCAACTTCAAAACTAACGTTACCTTCCGCCATCGTGATTAGCCTACTATACAAACTTTATACACAGAGCAAGAGCCTGTTAGCTTAGCTTCTACAGAAAGATGGCTGACACATCTTTACACTCTGTGAGTGAGATCCTGCCCCATATGGGCGTGGTGAAAACATGCGGAACTAGCTACTAGTACTGGCTGTAGTTTTAAGCCTCTGGCCCAAAAATCCTCCGATGACGCAAAATGACGATTTTTGCGTCATCGGAGGATTTTTTCCAGACTATAAATGCATAAATCTCTCATATCAGGGGGAAATGAGGGGGGGGGGAAGCACAGTAATTCGAAAATACTACTTTTCTACTGATACAAAGCTTAATGCTAAATCCTGAAGTATCCCTTTAAGATGAGAAAAAGATGTATTACAAGTTTTCTGTAATTTAATGTTTAAATATTCAAATGAGGCATTATCTAATTAAATATGCGCTAATTTGTATACATTTTAAAAAACAAAATCTGAGTATTGGATAAAGCCAGGTTCAAAATTATTTTTTCATTGTGTTCACATATTAGATGGGGAAAAAATTACAGAGGGATTTACTTTTGTTATCCTGTAAATCAGAATAGACTGCCAATAGCCTTAAAAAAATGATTTTCGACATGTTTTTTGTAATAAAATGTTATATAAATCAGGCTAGGAATAATATATTTACAAATCCCTCTGTAAATGTCTTCATAATATAACTAGGTACAAGACTGGAAAGTTTGGTGTATATAGGTGCTACTGAAGTGGAGATTTCGGACTTGGAGTATGAGAGAAAAGTCATTTTGAGAAAACGGGCTTTAAAGATTTAGCATCAGCCAATGAGATTGCGCATTTAGAGTAAAATCCCCCCTTTTACTTTCACGATTGGTTGCTGATAAAAAGGAAATGACCATATTTGGATCCGGCAGTATTGTACAGGAGAGAGAGAGAGCTTTCTAACGGTGTGTGTGATGACAGCGTGCAGATCGCGATCGCGGAGCAGAGGGATGATTTATAACGACAACTTTTGATGAATTTATGACAAATCTACAGACGCAAACAGACAAAGTGTAGTAAAATAAAGACCTAAATGTGTATTTCGGACTTTTTTTCACCACAAGTCTGAAAGAAGATGTAGCGTATCTGGACAGTCTCACATGACAACCATTCTGAGTCTCAGGTAGGCTTGTCAATTTAGTTTATATGTCTAAGTTTTGTTACTAGCTTAAGCGCCAGAAAGTCTGGGGTGAGATTGGTTTTCTGACATCATTTACGACTCTGCGATACTCCCCAGAGACCATCGCACCCTCCTCTCTACTCACTTTGGACGCATCAAAGGAATTCCAAGCCCCCCAAACAACTCCACAAACAGCATTATTATTAACCAGACCGACTTTATTTCTGTCAGATGTCTACAGAAGTTCTTATTAAAAGTGAGCAAATGTTTGATTATTATTTTTAACTCTTTAATAAACATGCTTAAATGAGATGCTTAAATGAGAACAATAGTGTACTATTTATGAAGGCTATATATTTAACACCAAACATATCTGCTGACGCTGTTGATTTTCTCCTTGATTCTTTTAACTAAAAAGTACAGAGTGTAATAGATGATTTTGCTCCTGTGAAAGTCAGGAAGAAGAGTGGTAGCCAAAAAGCACCTTGGAGAAACTCAACAGCAGTGCAAAATATGAAAAGACAATGCAGAAAAGCAGAGCGCATGTGGCGAAAGACCAAACTTGTAGTCCATTATAACATCTACAAAGACAGCATCCATGCTTTCAATATGGAACTAGGCAAAGCTAGACAGACTTTCTTCTCAAATATTATAAACAGCAACTTAAACAACACACACTCTTTTTGCTACTGTAGAGAGACTGACAAACCCCCCAAGCCAGATTCCCAGTGAAATGCTCTCAGACAGCAAGTGCAGTGAGTTTGCTTCTTTCTTCTTTGAGAAAATCAATAATATCAGAAAGGTGAACAGCTCATCCTTGAGTTGCGCTGGGGTCAGACAGTTCAGACCACAATCTGAGAAAGTAGTCACTATGTCTGATTTCGAAGAAATTGATGGCAAAATTTTGGAAGAAAACGTACAGCACCTTAAAACATCAACCTGTGCCCTTGACACACTTCCTACATCTTTTTTCAAAAATGTTTTAAACAGCTTAGAAGCAGATCTCCTAGAAGTGGTAAATGCCTCACTTCTCTCTGGGAGTTTTCCGAATTCCCTGAAAACGTCTCGGTTACGTATGTAACCCTCGTTCCCTGAGTAGGGAACGGAGACGTTACGTCGGATGACGACGAATGGGGTTTTGCTTAGAAAGCCTATCGACTTCGAGTATACAAAACGAGCCAATGGCAAATAAATGCTATGGGTCTGCGGAATTTGCATAGCGTATCTCCGCCTTACCTCGTGGGTATAAAAGGAGGACGCCGGCAACATGCAGATATGTTTCTTTACTGAGGAGCCGAGACTGAACTCAGGCGATCTCAGCGGTACAGCGGAAAGTGGCAGGAAGACGTAACGTCTCCGTTCCCTACTCAGGGAACGAGGGTTACATACGTAACCGAGACGTTCCCTTTCGTTGTCACTCCGAGTTACGTCGGATGACAATGAATGGGGTTACCAGTCTAATCACGCCACCTTCTCCGCTGTCTTCCAGTGCCCTGCGTAAATCTGAGATCCCTGTCGTGAGACTAGCACGGACGAAGGACTCCTATTTAGCACAGGAATACCAAGCTACACTGGGGAGCATATCCCATAGCTTAGAGGAAATATGCAATTATTGCCAACCCAGAGGGGGGGGGGGGGGGGGGGACTTAGAGAATACACATATGACCCGGAGGGATGCATATGGTGAACACTGGGGTGTCCAGCCGCAGGTGGAATATTTCAACCCCAGGGGTGGCAAGGTGGCTTGCCAAGGGAAAGACACATGCTCAGAGAGGCTTACAGTGGAAATACACATGTGGGGGTCGCTCAGGGAGGGACTATGCACACGGGAGGCACCTAGCCAATGCACAGGCAATAGACACAGGCGCTGACGTCAGGAGTGCTGGAGGAACTCAGGGCTTTCGGGGAAGCTCACCTGAGGAGAATATCGCACCTATCCAGTCCGTGGAGCGAGCAAGCGAAGACACCTGAGCGGGTCCGGTACTAGCTGTTGAAGCGAGTACACGAGAGGACACAGGCTTCACTCGGAGATTATAGAATCTGGCGAATGTGTTAGGTGTCGCCCAGCCTGCAGCTCTGCAGATGTCTATTAGCGAGGCACCATGCGCTAGAGCCCACGAGGACGCCACACTCCAGGTGGAGTGGGCAGTCACACCAAGGGGGCAAGGTCGACCTTGCTGCTGGTATGCCAAAGCAAAGGCGTCCACTATCTTTTCTAGTGAGACAACCTTTGCTTGGAGAGAGCCTTTCCCTTCAGCTTCCCACCATAACAGACAAGAGCTGGTCTGAGGTCCTGAAACACTGCGTTCTGTCTACATAGGCGCGGAGAGCACGTACTGGACAGAGCAGTGCCAAGGCTGGGTCTGCCTCCTCCAGGGGCAGCACTTGCAGGTTCACCACCTGGTCCCGGAAGGGAGTGGTAGGAACCTTGGTCACATATCCAGGCCGGGGTCTCAGGATAATGTGAGAGAAGCCGGCCTGAATTCCAGGCACGCTTCGTCAACGGAGAATGCGTGCAGGTCCCCAACCCTCTTGATGGAGGCCAATGCAACCAGGAGCGCTGTCTTCATTGACAGGAACTTAAGCTCCACTGCTTGCAAAGGCTCAAAGGAAGCACTCTGCAGGGCAGTTAGAACCACTGAGAGGTCCCAAGAGGGAACGAGAGGAGGGCGAGGGGGATTCAGTCTCCTCGCTCCTCTCAGGAACCTGACGATCAGGTCGTGCTTCCCAACAGACTTACCTTCTACCGTATCATGGTGTGCGGCAATGGCGGCAACGTATACTTTGAGGGTGGAGGGAGACAGCCTTCGCTCCAACCCTTCTTGAAGGAAGGAAAGCACGACACTGATCGAACATCTCCGGGGGGTCTTCTTGGTCAGAAGAGCACCAGTTGACGAAGAGGTTCCACTACAACGAATAGGCATATCTCGTGGACGACGCTCTAGCGGAAGTGAAGGTAGCCACCACTGCTGGTGATAGGTTACTCAAACCTGCCTTGTCCCGTCCAGGAGCCACACGTGGAGGTTCCAAAGATCAGGACGAGGGTGCCATAGGGTGCCCCGTCCCTGAGAAAAGGAGGTCCTTCCTCAGAGGAATGGCCAATACGGCGCAACTAATAAGACCTGCTCCTCGTCCACCCTGACCTTGCACAAGGTCTGTGCAAGAAGGCACACTGGGGGAAACGCATACTTGCGTAGGCCCGGGGGTCAGCTGTGTGCCAGAGCATCTGTGCCGAGGGTCCCCTCGGTCAGGGAATAGAACAACTGGCAGTAAGACGTGTCCGGGGCGGAAAACAGATCTACCTGTGTGGTCCTGAAGCGCCTGAAAATCAGCTGGACACCTGGGGATGGAGTCGCCATTCTCCCGGTAGCACCCGCTGCTGTGAGAGCTTGTCGGCTGCACGGTTGAGCAGGCCCAGAATATAAACGGCACAAAGTGACCTCAGATGCTTCTGACTCCAAAGGAGGAGATGGCGGGCGAGTTGTGACATGCGGCGGGAGCATAGACCACCTTGACTGTTGATGTATGCAACAGTCGCAGTGCTGTCCATACAGACCAGTACATGCTTGCCTAGTAGTGGCGTTTAGAAGCGGCTCAGCGCAAGATGTACTGCTAACAACTCGAGGCAGTTGATGTGCCAATGCAGTTGAGGCCCCGTCCACAGACCTGAAGCTTGTACGTGGCCCCCCAGCCGTTGGCAGAGGCATCCGTGGTGACCACAGAGTGCCTGGACACTTGTTCTAGGGGAACACCTGCCCGCAGGAACGAAGGGTCCGACCACAAGCTGAGAGTTTGGTGACAGTGCGGAGTCACTTGGACCCGGCCCGAGCCGCTCTGCCACGCCCATCTCGGGACTCGATCGTGGAGCCAGTGTTGGAGCGGCCTCATTTAAAGCAATCAAAGCGGCGTTAACGCGGCTGCAGATGCCATATGCCCCAGGAGCCTCTGAAACAGTTTCAGTGGTGCCGCTGTTCTGCGTCTGAGCATGCTCACGCAGTTCAACACTGACTGGATGCGGGCCTCTGTGAGGCGCGCTGTCATGCTGACCGAGTCCAACTCCATACAGAGAAAAGATATCCTCGGCCCGGGGGTGAGTTTGCTCTTTTCCCAGTTGACCCGAAGCCCTAGGTGGCTAAGGTGACTGAGCACCATGTCCCTGTGTTCGCACAACTGCTCTTGAAAATGCGTTTCAGCGTAAGCATCTTGAACGGCAGCCTGTAAAGGGACCGGTTCAGGACACGCAGGTCCAAGATTGGTCGTAACCCACCGCCTTTCTTGGGTACAATGAAGTACGGGCTGTAGAAGCCGGTCTTCATATTGGCTGGAGGGACTGGCTCGATCTCGATCTCTGCCCTGAGCACAGGGGCACTGTCCGCCAGAACACGGGTGAACAGAATGCCCTTGAACACAGGGGGACGCCGGGGGAACTGAATCGCATAGCCGAGTCTGATAGTATGGATGAGCCAGTGAGACGTGCTGGGAAGCGCTAGCCAGGCTCCCAGACACTGCGCAAGCGGGACCAACGGCACCACAGACGTACCCGGGGTGGGGCAGCGCGGTGGAATGCAGGGACCCGACTTGGACGGCATAGCGGCCCGGAGTGGGGTCTGAGTGTGTGGTGCAACACGTACCTGCTTCCGTCGATGGGCAGAGTGAGTGTGCGGAGGCGTCAGTGCATCCGGAACACAGCCACTGCTGCTCGCTGGCGATGAAAGAGGGGCTTGAGGGTGACAAGGCATAGCGTCGTCGACCGCCAAGCGCGCCCTCTTGGGACCCAGAGGTTTCAGAAATTGCTCTTTTGTTGAAAATGTGGGTACAACTGGCCCGTGGGTCAGTGGCGGAACAAAAAGAAAAGGAAACAAAAGATTCTCCGCCCGGCCCTCCACCGGGGGAAGGAGCAGTGCTCTCACCACCTCCTGAAGAGCAACTTGATCCACCTCTGGGTCGCCCTTCTCAGGGTCGTTTGCACCTGCTCTTGCCTCCTGGTTTGGCAGCGGCCTGGACGGGCGTGGTCGACTTCTTGCGGCCTGCTCTGCGCTGAGGCCTGGATGGTGGCTGCTGCTGCTGAGGCCTAGCGGGAGCGGAGGACGCCGCAGGAGGTCGACCTCAACGAGCGGACGAAGGGTCTGCGGCCGGCGGACGGGTAGGAGCAGCAGCGGTCCTCCGGGGCAGGATGTGTCGGATGGCCTCCGTCTGCTTCTGGGCGGCCGAGAACTGTTGGGCGAAGCTCTCGACCGCGTCGCCGAATAGCCCAACCTGGGAGAGAGGGGCATCCAGGAACCGATATTTATCGGTGTCCCTCATGTCCGCCAGGTTGAGCCAGAGGTGGCGTTCCTGGACCACCGAGGTGGACATCGCCTGACCGACTGAACGTGCGGTTTCCTTCGTCGCTCGGAGAGCAAGGTCGGTTGCCACACAGAGCTCCGGGAGAAGCTCTGGGTCAGAACCACCCTCGTTCATGTCCATGAGCACCTGGGCCTGGTGGACCTGCAGAAGTGCCATGGCATGGAGGGCAGAAGCAGCCTGTCCACAGGCTTTGTAAGCCTTCGCGGTGGGCCTTGACGAAAAATTATATGCATTGGATGGGAGGCGTGGATTGCCACGCCAGGAGGAAGCGGACGCCGGACACAGTTGCATCGCGACGGTACGCTCCACCGGCGGGACATCCACATACCCCTTAGCTGCTCCGCTGTCGAGGGTGGTGAGGAGGGAGGAGCCACTAGGACGGCTTCTGGCACTATACGGTGCCGTCCACGTCCTAGTAAGCTCCTCGTGCACTTCCGGAAAGAATGGTACCGGGGCGGCGCGCTGAGAACCAGCACGGCCCGCCCCGAGAAACCAATCATCCTACCGAGAAGGTTGATGGTGGAGGGTTCCACGCAAGTCCGACATTCTCGGCAGCCCGGGAAACCATAGCCGCCCATTCTGGATCGGACTCAGGCAACGCTACACTCCCGGAAGGGGGTAACGCAGCCGAGTCTTCATCTCCAGAGGACTGAAGCTCCCCCTCCGATGCTGTGATCGACATCTGATCGTCAGGTGGGGCCCCAAAGGACACGGCTGGTCGTCCATGAGAAGGAACAGCGCGTTCCTTTGGAAGCTCGAACGCTTGAGAGGTGTGAGGGGCCCACGGAGATTGCCTCGGCGGGGAAGCCCTCACGGTAATCCTCAGATCACCCTGACCATGCGCAAAAGTAGGTTTATTCTGAGGTCCAGAATAAACACTAGATCTGGGCATTGGCGAGGGTACTGCACCTCCCTTGAGGTAAGCAAGTCTTGATCTTAGCGCTGCCATAGTCATATTCTCGCAATGAGAACATGAGCTATTCACAAAAGCTGCCTCAGCCTGCTGAACGCCCAAACACGAGAGGCAACAATTGTGGCCGTCTGCTGACGCCAGGGAACGACCGCACCCAGAAACGCACAAGCGGAATGACATCCTGAAAAGGACGCAGGGTCACGCTTGTGTTGCTCTTTTAGTAGAAAACAAAAAATATAGAAAAAAAAAAACTCAGTGCTGAAGCACCCAGGGATAGCCGCAGTGTAATCAGAGTACACACTCAAAGAGGTACGCCCACTGAGACCGACACATACACAGACACACACAAACAATGCTGTGAGAACAGCAGTTGTGAGCTATAATGCTCGCGGCCACCGCTGATCGCGCCGTCACACCAGCACTGGAACAGAGTATTATTTTTCTCTTTGAAGCAGTCTATAACGTTGCAGCAGTCTGCAGAAACTCAGAGTCAAAACGAAAGCTCGGCTCCAAAGCGATAGACAATGAGTGCGTGCGCCCGCTTCCTGTTTATACCCGCGCTGCGGGCCGGGGCGCGTCACGCTTTTTACGCACGCCAATGTTCATTGGCTCGTTCTGTAGACACTCGAAGTTGATAATGATGTCGTCACGTCAAACGTGAGCGACTGAAAGGGAACTGGGTGGGGCTTTCTAGGATAGTCCTAAAATGGTTCAGGTCATACTTAGGAGGGAGAGGTTATTATGTGAGTATAGGAGACCATAAGTCTGAGTGGACATCCATGACATGCGGAGTCTTTCAAGGCTCAATCCTTGCACCACTCCTGTTCAACCTGTACATGCTCCCAATGAGCCAAATAATGAGAAAGAACCAAATCGCTTACCACAGCTATGCAGACGATACACAGCTCTACTTAGCCCTATCGCCTAACGACTACAGCCCCATTAACTCCCTGTGCCAATGCATTGATGAAGTAAACAGTTGGATGTGCCAAAACTTTCTTCAGTTAAACAAAGAAAAAACTAGAAGAAAAAAAGTCATTGCGTTTGGAAACAAAGATGAAGTTCTCAAGGTGAATGCATACCTTCACTCTAGGGGTCAAGCAACTAAAAATCAAGTCAGGAATCTTGGTGTGTCTCTAGAGTCAGACCTTAGTTTCAGTAGTCATGTCAAAGCAATAACTAAATCAGCATACTATCATCTGAAAAATATTGCAAGAATTAGATGCTTTGTTTCCAGTCAAGACTTAGAGAAACTTGTGCATGCTTTCATCACCAGCAGGGTGGATTATTGTAATGGACTTCTCACTGGACTTCCCAAAAAAGACCATAAGACAGTTGTAGCTCATACAGAACGCTGAGCAGAACCAGAAAATATGAACATATCACACCAGTCCTCAGGTCTTTACACTGGCTGCCAGTTACATTTACATTTATTCATTTAGCAGACGCTTGTATACAAAGCGACTTACAAATGAGAACAATAGAAGCAGTTAAACTAACAGTAGGACAACAATACGTAAGTAACCCCTCTCAGTTTCATTTAGTGCAGTTTATATATATATATATATATATATATATATATATAGTAGAATAAAAGAGAAGAGAACATATTAACATATATAGTTACATAAAGGATTGATTTTAAAGTATTATTACTGGTAAATAAATCACTAAATGGCCTAGGACCTCAATACATTGCAGATATGCTCACTGAATAACAGATCACTCAGATCATTAGGATCACACCAGCTTGAAATACCAAAGGTTCACTCTAAGCATGGTGAGACCGCTTTTAGCTACTATGCCACTGTATTTTTACTTAAAATACACTTTGTACTGTATTTATTTTTTATTTTTTTTTTAATTTTTTTTTTTAATCAAAACTGTTTTAATTACTCTGATTTCTTTTGATTATTTTAATTTCTTCTATGTAAAGCACTTTGAATTACCACTGTATGAAATGTGCTATATAAATATACTTGCCTTGCCTTTTTATCAATTAAATGAGTTACTTTTGTTTTACCAGGTTCAGTTCAAACTGGGTTCAGAGATGATCAGTTATGTGAGGGTTAAGATGTAATTTCCTCTTCTTTTTTTCTTCTTTAACCACACGTGTTTCTCTCAAAACGTGGTTAAACTAACTGAGCTCTCACACTCAGAAATAACATGTTTCCAAACCTCAACAGTGAGTTCATCGCTCTGAAAATACTACTGAAAATATGTACCGGTAGTCACACTAGCTCCATATTGCTAAATTAAAACTAGACCAAAGGTTATTAAAAAAGTTCTGAAAGTGCTAGAACTCAAAGCCAATACACAAAGAGGACAAAAGACAACAATTCATTACAATTTGTTTGTTAGCATGTAAAAGACATTAAAATATCATGTATTATGTATTAACAAAAAATGAAACCATTAGGATTCAGGTATACTAGATTGATATTCCTCTGCTCATGTGGGGTTTGTATAATTATTTGACTGATTGTTCTTGTTCACAGAGGCATAAAGTTGACTGCAGTTCTTCTGAGATCCAGCTTTTGCTCCTCTGATGGAAGCATACGTCACTTTATCATCACAGCGAACCTGAATGAACATCACAGTTGTTTTAACCCACAATTATTACAGCATGTTGTTTGAGCTCAATTCATGAAGAACTGCATATAATCACACAAATCAAGAATAACTGCATAGAAGAAGAAAATACAAACTATCATGTTGAGTGAAGCTGGACAACATCAAGGAAGTGTTTGCTCACCTTGTTCTTTTTTCCTTGTTTTTAACTGTACGCAGTAATTAAGGTATAAATCGCATCATCTGCCTGCTCCTAAACATCAATGGAAATATGGAAAAAATCAAATCAAGCTATTAAATGCCATCCATCAATAATATTTTACTCAGGTGCTGCAAATGTTCAGGTAATATATGTGTAAATTGTGTGTCCTGGCAATTTCACATAAATGTTTTGTGAAAATCTATTATACAGACATGTCGTTATGATGCCAGATCCTATTGTAACATGACAGGATGTTTGACTTGACTTGACCCACACAACAGGAACAACACATGATGAAATCCACAACTAGAACAATGAGCAATTAATAACAGGTAGCACAACACACTCAGGATACGTTTACACGAAAACGATACGCTTAAAACGGAAGTTTTTCCTTTGAGTTTTCCGCGTACAGATGACACCATTGTCAAAACGATCTCCATTCACGGATCCGCGAAAACAACTAAAAACGCTATAATCTGCTTCCAGGCCACTAGATGGCGATAAAACACTATAGACTGAACACGTAATACACATTTGCATGACGTCATCATCTTCAAAGATTCACGTTTTTGTTGTTTACATGGAAAGTGTTTTCAAAAACCCATTTTCAAAACTTTGCATTTTCAGGCACCCAAAACGCCGTTGTCGTGTAAATGAACGGCCAAAACGTATAAAAAGTTTTACATTTTTGGTTGTAAACGTTGTTGTGTAAACAGCCACTCAATTACAACAAACTGGCAAAATGAGCGAAAGAAAGCACAATGGCTGCTAGGGGTGTAAATCGGAGCCTTAATGACTATTCGATATGATACCGATTTCTTAAGCCAACGATTCGATTATTTTCGATACTTCAGAATTTCCCTCGATAAGATTCGATTCGATACTAGATATCTTTACATGATATCTATTAAGTTTCAAATAAATCAAAAAAAAAAATAATAATTTGCCTTTTATTGAGAATACAGAAACAGTATTTGTGGCGAGCAGGACGAAGCCGAGGGACGTGAGAGAACGGCGCGAGGCCGGTGGCGTGATTGTTAATGAATGAACGTCACCTGTGAGATGCACCGGTCTCGCGTCTTCCGCTCCTCCATGAGAGATGCGAGACCACTGCGTCTCACAGGTGACGTTCATTAACACTCATGCCATCGGCCTCATGCCGTTACACCATAGCAGTCTTTCTCTTTGCAAACGGCAACATCTCTTGCGACCTGTGTCCGGATGTTGTCCACTACACATTGAAAAGAAAAGTGTAAACGCACTTCTGATGGGAATGATATCGGATCAGCGTGTCCCGGTCCGGAGGGAGTCGAGGACGCATTGTGATCGGATCTCAGTGTAATGTAAACACAATCCAGCATCGTGTCTGCATTCACAGGTGGACGTCACACAAACCCCCCCACTGTCATTATTCCCCTCCTCTCTCCAGGAATTGCTGCACGTAGATGTGAGGTTTTGCGATACAGTCAAGTGCGAAGTACATCGCAAATATACTGAAATGTTTACTTTTATTTTTTTGCTAAAGTTGCATTTTCCCACCACAGCTGGCAACGTTCTCGGATACGTTTCTCTGTACCGTTTCCATTACGGCATCTATCCACATTATTAGTACTCGCAGACTCTTCGTCCTCCTCATTTTGTGTGATTTGTATAATGTACCCCGACTGAAAACTGTTTTTAAAAGAAACCCACCAGTTCAGGTCGACTTTGCACCGGAACCATCCTTTTTTTTGTTGTTGCGGGAATGCGAGATCCGATCTGTTATCCAGATACAGAAGCCACTTGATGTGGACAGGTGTAAACACACCGTGTCCTGATTGGGTTATGATTCGATCTGCTTGATCAGATCACGGTGATTGTGTAGCACTCCTGTAAGGGAGCACGTTTATTAATAAACAGTCAGACGAGATGCTTCATATACAGAGTTTTTACTTAGAATGAATTGTGGCAATAAATGAACAATTATTACACAACAATGCATGAGCTCTATTATTTATATAATGTTATACACAAGTGCATGAGCTCGTATGTACTTCCCCTTTAAATCAACGCATCCCAAGTTCACCGTGAATAAATGAGTGCACTTAAAGTAGCGCGCATCCTAAAACAGCGACACTCTCTATATTCACAAGCCCCAATCTCACATAAAACACACGTGACAACACAGATCATACATCGACCTTTAACTAAACAGGGCACGTTATATAAATTCAACCGTATACATTTAATCACCCTACCGATACACACATGAACGATTTGCGCGCGAACCGATTGCTCCCCAGCTGATATCTCTAGCGTTTTACATTGGATTCGCCCCATATCGCACTTAACCCAACAATACAACACAATACCAAGCAAAAATAGGTTTAGTAACACTAATATTCACATGTGTGCAAATGTACGCTTCATGTACCTGTAAGGGAGCACGTTTATCAATAAACAGTCAGACGAGATGCTTCATATACAGAGTTTTTACTTAGAATGAAGCGTCTCGCGAGAACTCCCCAACTATTAGTAACCACACGCGCACACACACGACCAATCAGATACACTCATCCCAAATATGTCATCATTACATTTTTAACCTTATACGAAATCACTAAAAATATGAATTAATGCAGAACATAAACATTTCAACGTCCTTAACAACATTAATATTTTATAATTATTTGAAGTGATTACTGGATTAAACCTCAGGTGAACACATACAGTCAATCTTGTTCACATTTTACTCAGCATATTAAACTCTCCCCCTGTTTTTAAGATGTCGTCCCGACATGTAAACACTTATGAGACAATAAACACATTCACAATCCCTTTATATTTCCATAGATACTTATTATGCAGTACTAATTAGTAGTGTTAATAAGCAAATACCTGGTATTCTGAATACATTGTCATTTTTTTTTTCACATTCTCTCTTTTTTTTCAGTCCATATCAATGGGATGGAAATGGCATATATAGACAAGAGTCTCAGAGTTAAGCAACAATAGTCCATTTGAAGCGTAGGGCGGCTTAACGTGGCTGTGTTCAGAGCCCTAAAACAGTCCATGTTATTTGCTCTCGCATAAAAAAAATGGCAAAGGGATCTTCAAGGAAGAAAAAGATTCAAAAAGTGTCAAAAAGAAAGTCTCAAAGTGATTCCAAGTGTCCACATTTTCAAAACTGCACAACAGTCCATTATTTTTTTATTTATTTTTTTTGCAATAGTTTCTCACTATGAGCAATAACAGTCTCTGGGTAATGTTCTGTATAGTGGCATTTCATGCCTTAGACACAGGGACTAGTTATAGGGTGAAATTCATGTGATAGTGCAATTTAAAGTTAATAGCACACATATGAAGGCTGGGGGTAACAAAGGGGTGTTGATGACCAGGGTGTCGCAGCTGTCATCCCACTAGATGCAAAGTGTGGGTAGTGGTTGTTGCCCACTATCTGCACATTGTAGCATGATGGGGACCCAAGATTGTCATAGGTAAACTTTTTAGGCGGTCGTCGTTTCCTCCTGGTGAACTGGTACCCGTTTTCTCCCTCGGAGGTCCTGTCTCTGGACCCAGGCACTGCAGCTGCTTCCCTATCAGGTGAGTCTTGTTGCATTAGGTCAGCAGTTGGTTCATTTTCATTTGGTCCTTTTCTTATTTCAGGTACAGACTCCGGGAGATCCATCTCTGACTCACCTGGAGGTGACTGTGGCCTTGGTTCCACCACTGGAGAGTTAGATCGAGGCTCAGAAGGTACTAACTGTGGTGATAACGCATTTCTTTTTTCTAGGCAATCACTGCTTTCCTGTGGTCTTATCTGGAAGGGCTCCACTTGAAAGTAGTATTCATCCTCTTCACTTTCATTATCGTCCTCTGACTCACATTCTCTTCCCCGGGCGGGCTTCAGCTGAGTTCTGCTGTTTCTTGGTTGCTGTACTTGTTTTGGTTTAGTACTTGGGGCTGGTGTGATTTCTAGAGGTAGATGGTCACATGGAAGGAGAAGATTGCGATGTAAAACTCGTGATTTGCCTTTACTCTGTTCGGATTTTACTTCGTAGACTGGAGCACCATCTGCCACCTGGCGTGTAACAACATGAACCTCATCCTCCCAGAAATTTCTCAGTTTCCCGGTCCCACCTCTTGAAGTCAGGTTTTTCACGAGGACCCTGCTTCCTGGGAACAGGTCAGTACACCTCACTCGTTGGTCATAATTCCCTTTGTTTCTTTCTGCGCACTTGTTTGCCTGTTCTCTCGCAATCTCACAAGCTTCTTGCATTCCTTTTGTCCATCTTTCCATGTACTCACTGTAACTTTGGCAGTTATTGTCGGATTCAAGTCCGAAGAGAGCATCGATGGGCAACTTTGGTGAGCGTCCGAACAGCAATTGGAAAGGTGAGAAACCAGTCACGTCACATCTAGTACAGTTATAGGCAAAGATCAATTTTTTCAATGCATCTTTCCAATTAGCTTTTTGTCTTTCAGTCAGGGTTTTCAGCATCTGCAATAATGTCCGGTTAAATCGTTCCACCTGCCCATTCCCTTGGGGGTGGTAGGGGGTGGTCCTTGACCCGGCAACGCCGCTGTACTTTTTGAGTTGGGTGAGTAGCTGGTTTTCAAATTCTCCCCCTTGATCGTGGTGAATTCTAGATGGAAACCCAAACTTCAGGGCGAAATCATTGAATAACCGGTCAGCTACTGTTTTTGCCGATTTTGAGGTGGTGGCATATGCCTGGGCAAATCGAGTGAAGTGGTCGACGATTACCAAAATGTACTCATAGCCCCCTTTGCATTTGTCCAGATGGAGAAAATCAATGCGGATGGTGAAGTGAAAATCTGCGAGCTCTGACACCCACCTACACCCGGTGGCGTTCAACTTCGCAGAGGTCAGGACATAGGTCAATGGATTATTGTCACTGAAAACTGTAAAGGTTGGTGCATAGTACAGGTAGTCTCTGAACTTTTCAGTGATGGCCCATTTCAGAGCTAAGAATTCCAACTTCCCACTGTGCAGATGGTAATTTTTCTCAACTGCCGTCAAAGTCCGAGAACCATAGGCAATTACTCTCAGCTTGCCATTCTGCTGCTGGTATAAAACAGCTCCCAACCCTTGGTTGGACGCATCCGTATGAAGGATGAACGGTTGAGAGAAGTCGGGGAATCCCAGGATCGGAGGTTGAGTCAAGCAGTTAATCAACTTTTCTAGTATCTCCTGATGTTTTTCTGTCCACTCAATTAATTTACTTGATGGCACCACATGATTTCGTTTGTTATATCTTACTTTGTGTCTCCCCTTTCTCTGTGGTCCAGCACCTTCCGTGTTACTTTTTAGCAGGTCATAGAGGGGACTGGCAATTCGGGAAAAGTCTTTAATGTATTGCCGATAATAGCTGAGCAGGCCCAAAATCTTGCGTAGTTCCCACACCGTGCTTGGTGTCTGTTCCTTCAGTGCCGTTACAGCGACAGTGTCTGCGGGATCAATACGACTGCCTTCAGCTGACACAATTCTCCCCAGATATCGCACCTCTTTCCTAAAGAGCTCACATTTTCTTGGTTTTAACTTGACTCCACGAGACTGTAACCTCTGCAGTACTTTCTTCACCGCTTCCACTTGTTCATCGAAGGACTCAGTGAAGACTAGGATGTCGTCTAAGTACGGTATGCAAATTTTGTCTCTTAACCCTTCCAGGCTCTCTTCCATAAACCGTTGGAACGCTGCAGGCGCATTCATAAGGCCGAAAGGAATACGAATCCATTCGTATAGTCCCCACGGGGTTGCGAATGCAGTCAGGTACTGGCTCTCTGGGGACCTTGATCTAGCAGTGAGAACCACGCATTACCTCCCAGCCCGTCCAGGATATCCTGCACCCTGGGTATTGGCTGGCGATCAGGGATTGTTTTGCTGTTCAGGTCCCTGTAATCAATACATAGCCTGAGGCTGCCATCCTTCTTACGGACGCAGACAATCGGGGACGAGTAAGGGGAATGAGACTTGGCCACCCACCCTTGAGCAATCAGGTCATGTAAGTAGTCCTTCTTCTCTTGATATAACGGTTTGGGGACTGATGTGTATGTGCGGGCAACAGGGGTGTTATCATTTAATAAGATACTCAAATGCAAACCTGGGACACAGCCAATATCGTCGTCTGACCTCGAAAAGGCGTGACACTCTTCACGTAACATCCTCTTGACTTGTTGTTGTTGGGGCGGAGTTAAATGGCTCACATCCACTGGAGGGTCCCATCGATCTGTATTGGGAGATGCCTCAGTGATCTCTGGTAGGACCTGCGTAACAGATGCTGTGGCTTCACACTGTGCATTTGATATTGGTAAAACAGACTTAACTGGCTGCAGAATTCCTAGCTCTGTTCTACCACCGAGCGTGATGTCGTGATCTGTTCCATTCTGCACATTGATAGTAATTATTGGGCGGGCCCCTTTTTCCAGAAGGAAGAGAGTATCGAAGAGTTCAAGGCCATCTGGATACATCGGGTTAACGTGTGGCTCAAACAGTAGCACCGTATCTTGTTTCACGTGAGGCATTTTTACCAGACACTGAATTTGCATAATGGTGTGCTTCTCTATGTTCACAGGTTCCTTCCTGGTTCTTACTACGTACTCGCTGAGCCTCTCAGCAGTCACCAAATTGATGAAGGTATGTACACTTTTCTTCTTTATGCTAGGGAAAGCACTTCTGACAGCTCTGTACAAACAAGCATTAGTCACATCAAGGGATCCACTTCCGGTTTGTCTCATTATTTGTTCTATCACGTTACACCCGACGATAGGTCTGGGCAATTCTTGGTCCTTCAAAACAAGCACAGGAATGTTTAACTCTTTCTCATTGGTTACAGGGGATGCCAGTTTGAAAGTCAACTCCACCCATCCACTGTATGGCATGTTCGCTCCATTTGCTGCCACCAGGCGCAGACTGTCTGGCGCTTCGTTCACCTCGGAGATATTTCTCAGTGTCACTTCAGGTGCATATTTGGCTTTCCACTCCTCGTCTATAATGCATACTTGGGAGCCTGTATCCCATAATGCTTCAGTCTTTTTTCCCTGTAGATAACAAGTAACAAGGCACTGTTTTCCCACTAAGGACGTGATGGCAGAATGCTGGTTAACTTGACAAGGGGCAGTTAAAATACTATTAAGCGTACTATCAAGCGACTGGGACTCAAACTGTCTCTGATGGCCAATGCTACATTTCTCACGTTTTGGGGACTTCTCTGCCGCTCGGGTCACACCCTGTCCCTTGGGGGTAACCCGCTCCTGTTTAACGGAGCTCCACGCTGAGGTCTGGCACCTTTAATCTTACAGCCAGCTGAGAAGTGCTCGCTGCTTCCACAGTGGTAACAATGGGTGCAAGGTTCTTCTGCGTTGCGCTGCTGGCAATGGAAACATTGTCTGGCTCGTGAGGGACGGGACTGGCGGAACGGATAGGGGTGCTGACGGAGTGGCTCCATATACTGCTGTGGATAATACTGTGGTGCTGCAAAGTTTGACGGCTGAGTTACATAGTTGACGGACATGGGGTGCTGCTGAGAAGGATACACATACGGCTGTCCATGGTGCATCTCTATCATTGAATAATGTTGACGTGACTGGAGAGAATGTTCTGGTGGAACAGTGGACAACTGAACTGGGTTTGTAGGTGGGGGAGGTATTTTCTGTTCCCTCACCTGTTGTTGGCTTTGTGAGAACTGGTGTGGAGACATGTATGGGCTTCCCTGCCGTTGGTATGTAGTCGTCTCGGGTTTCCAGGTCTGATGCTCTTGGTCTTGTGTCCATCCTGATGTCTGTTGGGACACTGCTGATGCTGGGTCTTTGTCGTAAACTGCAAAACACTGCTGAGGGACAGGTAAGGGCTGCTGGATAGACTCTTTAATCTGTATGATATCATCACTCCGGCTTTTTAGTTGTGACATTAAATCGAACTTCGACTGTTTGGACTGAAGCTTTTGTTCAGGGGTAGGCTCATTCAACTGTACAGCATGAACAGTACCATTTTTTTCAAATTTTCGCTTATTTTGTCTTTCAGATTCATTGGAACAAGCTACATTGAGTTTCTCCAGCAACACTTCGTCTGGAACAGCGGGATCTGAAAGGTATGGTTGAAGGTGGCTTTGGATGTGGTCGTTTTGTAATCCAGTCAAGACGGTGTGCAAGAACATATTCTGAACTAGGGCGGGATCATATTTCAACCCGGAGTCATCCTCCTGAGAAGCAAACAGAATTTTCTGTCTCAGGTCAAGAGCTCGAATTAGGAAGCTTTGTGGGGTTTCTCTAGCGTGCTGAGCTTCTTTGGTGAGCTGTTTATATAATTCAGTCGCATTTTTCTCCTGATAATGAGAACGAAGTATCCGCCTTAGCGTTGGGAGTGTCAGCCCCGCCTTCCCCTCAAGATAGCTCCGCAGCTGAAGCCCTGGTGTGATAGCCCTGATGACAGAATCTACTATTTCCTGTTCTGCATAGCCCTTTTTAAGTCCACCTTCTATCTGCCGTGCCAGGCTGGAGAATGAGAGACGGTCCTTCTGCCCTAGATCTCCTATTAGACCAGAGATTTTGAAGTCTTTCTGCCATGTCGCGTTCACTTGTCTCTGATATGTGGGTGAAGAATAAGCTGGGTTCTGGGCTGCATATGTCTGTCTGTCTGCTGTATTTTGTAATGCTGTGGGGCTAATATACATGGTAGAAAACAATTCAGCTGTACTCTCTCCACTTTCTTGTATTTTTCTCTGGGCTGTGTTAACATCTCCAAGTTCAATTTCCTCCCTCTCTGTATCTTTTTCAGGAGCATTACTTGTTATTCCCGTGAGCTGGATCAGTTTGTCATTTATTGTTAACAGTTCAGCCATACCGCCATCTTCTAACTCCTCTAGCTCAGCTCATAGTAAATAGTTACTAAGGAGGCTCAACAGGAATAAACGAGTCACGTTTGTCTCATCTTCTCGTGTTAGGTGAAGAAAGACACTGAGTTTTGTCAGTTTTTCCCGTGATAGTGTGCATAATTTCTCACAAATTTCCTCTTGAAGATGTTTAAGCTCCTCCATTTCTGCTGCTATGTGGGCAGGCCGATGAGAGTGGTGTTTCACTTACTGACTTGACTTGACCGCCGCTGGCATCAGATCACTCCAACGCACGCACTGCTCAATCAGAACCCCTTTTTTTTCCAAGACTCGTCCTGAATATCTCACACAGTCGCTCGTCTGGATCACTGTAAGGGGAATGATGTTGCCTAATGGGCTCTGCCGGTCAGGGAGTCACTCCACCGAACATCAATCCCAGCGGGGCCTCCAATTTTATGTAGCACTCCTGTAAGGGAGCACGTTTATCAATAAACAGTCAGACGAGATGCTTCATATACAGAGTTTTTACTTAGAATGAATTGTGGCAATAAATGAACAATTATTACACAACAATGCATGAGCTCTATTATTTATATAATGTTATACACAAGTGCATGAGCTCGTATGTACTTCCCCTTTAAATCAACGCATCCCAAGTTCACCGTGAATAAATGAGTGCACTTAAAGTAGCGCGCATCCTAAAACAGCGACACTCTCTATATTCACAAGCCCCAATCTCACATAAAACACACGTGACAACACAGATCATACATCGACCTTTAACTAAACAGGGCACGTTATATAAATTCAACCGTATACATTTAATCACCCTCCCGATACACACATGAACGATTTGCGCGCGAACCGCGTGCTCCCCAGCTGATATCTCTAGCGTTTTACATTGGATTCGCCCCATATCGCACTTAACCCAACAATACAACACAATACCTAGCAAAAATAGATTTAGTAACACTAATATTCACATGTGTGCAAATGTACGCTTCATGTACCTGTAAGGGAGCACGTTTATCAATAAACAGTCAGACGAGATGCTTCATATACAGAGTTTTTACTTAGAATGAAGCGTCTCGCGAGAACTCCCCAACTATTAGTAACCACACGCGCACACACACGACCAATCAGATACACTCATCCCAAATATGTCATCATTACATTTTTAACCTTATACGAAATCACTAAAAATATGAATTAATGCAGAACATAAACATTTCAACGTCCTTAACAACATTAATATTTTATAATTATTTGAAGTGATTACTGGATTAAACCTCAGGTGAACACATACAGTCAATCTTGTTCACATTTTACTCAGCATATTACAATCGCATGTTAATAGTGTAAACGCAGCCTCTGTCACATACAAAACACAGAAGCGCTGCGCTGTTAAACTACATGAACTGACTCGTAAACACTGTAAACACACCGTGTCCTGATTGGGTTATGATTCAATCTGCTTGATCGGATCACGGTGATCGCATGTTAATAGTGTAAACGCAGCCTCTGTCACGTACAAAACACAGAAGCGCTGCGCTGTTAAACTACATGAACTGACTCGAGGCCCACAGAGAAGGAAATGAATAGTTGAAATATTGAAATAAATAGTATGAAAGTCGTTATTATTGGGGGGTTTTTGTGCACAAAAAGTATTCTCGTCGCTTAATAAACTTAAGATTGAGCCACTGTAGTCAATTTTACTATTTTAACGATATCTTTAATAACTTTTCGGGGAACAAGTTTCAATCCCTTAGAAGCCTATAGAGTGATCCAGCTCTCAGATTTAATAAAAAATATCTTAATTTGTTTTCTGAAGATGAACGAAGGTCTTTCGGGGTTGACCAACATGAGGGAGAGTAATTACTGACAGAATTTTCATTTTTGGGTGAACTATCCCTTTAAGGCCATCTAGAAAAAAAATAGCCAACTCAATTTCATGTCACAGCCCATAAAAACAAACACACACACACATACTTGTGTTTGTTACTTTGTGAGGCCCCATGACTGGGACATCACTTGTGGGATCCACCCTTTCTAGAAGAGGTATGCTTCTTAAAAAAGATCAGAACACATTCATAAACACAAATCTCACTTGATTTTCTGAAAATTAAGAACTTTTGCACAAGTGGGCTGTCACATGACATTGGCAGTTTCTCTTAAAAGCACCAATTAAATTCAGCGTGAAGTGAAATCACATTTACAACATGGCACTTGACAAAATCTGCAAGTCACTAAAATTATTGTGCCAATATGTTTGACAAAATTTTCTAAAGTAGAAAATCATCATACCCTGTCAAAATTGTTACATTTGTCACAATATACACCCTGGAAATTTAAATAAATTAAACCTAAATTTTGCCAGCTGTATTTACACATTAAAATCTACACATCAAAATAAAATTGCATTTACAAAAATTCAGAACAATAATTTCAATTTAATTAGTGAAAATACCTGATTTAGATAAGTGATCAGCCCCTCAGAGTAACCAATATAACATTGCTCAGGTACAACCAGTCACTTTCCAGATCACACACCATTCTGATTGTTTTTTTGCTTTTTTTACTTGTTCCGGACAAGTGGACACGCATTACTGTCAATCCCTGATGATTCAGATTATTGCAGAGGTCTTTAAACAGTGGTGCAGAAAAAAATATGTTTTTATAAACACATTTGTGTGATTTGAGGATGGTCATTCTGTGAGTCACATCAGATTAAATGGTTCAACTGCGCAAAAATCATATTTAACAAGTTTGTTAACAGGTTTGAAATAATTGCCCTGGCAATGCAGATTCAAAAGGTAAATACAGTTCAAGTAGTAGCCATATTGAGTAGTTGAATGACAAAATACAGTATACTGTCTTTTTGTATTCTTTTGAGTAACTTTACTTTGCTGAAAAGTATTTTTATTCTTGTAAAATGGGCAACTCGCAGTGAGAATCAATCTCAAACTTGTATGCATACACAATGGAGTTGCATAAAGTTCCTGGAATATCTAATTTGGTCTGACAGAGTTAATGTTGGACATGTGTTCCTAATATAATAAAATGTTCACATATTAGTTTTTTTTTGGTGTATCACATGTAATTGTGTTAACAATTCGTTATAGCCTAAATAGTGCAATTAAATGATTGGTCACAGGAGGAACTTCGAGGAAGTCAGAAGAGGTTGCGACTGAACCCGGAAGGTGTAGCACTGCAACATGTGCGTAGTGCCACACACAACACATGTTTTTTGACATACTAACATGGGATGAGTTTTTAATAAATCCTCTCTATGACTGTATTCATTTATCATAGGAGTGGCGTGAGTTACACTAACTGTATATTATGATTATTTTGCGTCAGACAACAGACTGTACAAGACATGTATCAAAATGTCATAGACTGACAAATCTGACTAAAGAGCTTCTTTATGTAGATAATATTTGCGATGATAAACCAGTCTGTGAGAGCCAGTGCAAACCACTGAAGCAAGAGTGATGATGTGTGACAGTGATCATGAACCTTGTGTAGGAGCTGCTGCTGTAGTTGGGCTTGATTTCTTCTCAGAGTTTGAGCTTCTGACTGGAGTCAGTGTTGTTGAAGCGACTGGAGCTGCAGAAGATGAATGTTCAGACGCATCACCTGTAGGACATTAACATAATATTTTCATATTGATCATAACATGACATGCAGTTTGTGTTCAATAATCACAGCTTACAGTGGCAGTAGTTGAGAAGAGAGATGTTACTGTATCATTTATTCCTGGTTTATATGAGAGTGAAACACAGTTGAGCTGCTTCCCATAAACCTTCAGCTTTCCTGAATGAATGACATTATTAAGCCTTATATTTCCTATAACTGAACTCCTACATGGGTCATACTAGGCTTTAATAGACTCTTCTGATTTATGCGAATTATCATGTATAAAATATATTGGGAATTATAAAGATTTTTATGCAGTTTATGACTTTGACCGCTAATATTTTACAATTGCCAAACGTATGAAGTCATCAGAAAGAGTAGATCCAGTCTGTGAAAGTTTTCACAAATCTGTCAGAAAAGAGTGTTTCCTCACCTGAATACTTGACAGTGTATGTGACTGAGGTCTGGAGTTGATTTCTGTGAGTAAGCTGACATCTCCACTCTCTGTTGTTATCTTCATTCAGGAGTGTTGTAGTCAGAGTGATGATACAGTGATGTGATGATAATATCTGATATCTGGAGTCTGTCTTCAGATCAACACCAGTCTGATTCACCCACAACAGCTCAAATCCCTCATAACGAACCCAATCATCACAGGAGAATCCAGTATCTGAATACAACTGACAGGAGAGATTCACAGAGCGGCCTGGACTGATCTCAGTCTGTGAGGATGAAGATGATGATGATGAAGATGATGATGATGATGATGATGGAGACACTGAAACTGAATACAAGACACAAATCACAGACTCTTCAATCATCATCTGAGTTTAAAGGAAGAATTTTGCAGTAAATTGACCACATAATCATAAACTTACCATGAAGAACATGCAGAAAAACACGTGCATCAGTTCCTTGTTGTTGTCCATTCACATATTGTCTGCAGCTTTATAATCCATAATCTTCTTCTGTGACGTTCTTGATGTTCAGAGAGCAGTCAGACTCCAGACTCAGTCTCTCATGTCTCTCTGTGTCTTCCTTCTTTTTTCCTAATTCAATCAGTCCAACTGTTGCTGAATGTCTGAAGCTGTTGTAGATCCATGTAGTTGATTTGCAGTCAGAAAGAGCATTATTACAGGACAGATGCACATTTACACCAGAACTGAAGAACACATGATCATCATCCGCTCCACTGGTGCCTGAAACACAGTATATCTCAGTGATCATTATGATATTTATTAATAAATTAAACCATAAACCATACCAGCATAACAAGCAGAAGATTCAAATCATACAGTTTTTTTTCGGTAACGCGTTACAATAAGGGTATATGAATAATCATGTACTAATACCTGAATTAATACTTAATTCAACATGAACTACTGATAATTAAAAGCACAGGTGTAAAGTCCAGGTTCAGAAAGTAAAAGTCCTCCTCAGTATTTTTGCTCCAATCACCTGGATTTGCTAATTAGTAGCACTGCACAATATATCGAAATTATCGAAATATCGCAAATGTAGATATCACAATATGCATATCCCAACAGCTTGCAATAACTGAGGTCATGCACAAAAGACAAAGAGAAAATCACTCACAGCTCTTGGCTGAATAATAACTTTTGTAGTTTTGATAGGATTATATATAAATACTATTTATTAATAAACATTATATATTATATATGAATTCTATATATAAAAAAATTACACAGTGAAAACTACACACTTTCTTATGCTACAGTAAAACATTGCTGTTCACATTCAGAAAGTTTATTGTCAAAAAATGAAACACAGATTATATCATTTTAAATATATTATTATTTTTAAGATCATTTAAGTTTATTTTACACACTTTAAGCATTATCGTATCGCATATCGAATATCGCATTATATAATGAATTATCGCATTTTTCTGTGTAAAGACTCAGGGGCGGATCTAATCCGTGGGGGAATTTGCATATCATAATTAATAATTGGTAATTAATAATTATTCATACATGTTTGGATTAGATCAGTCTTACATGTTAATAAATCTCCCGCTAAGGGATGATGTGTCATTTTACCTGCATGCATGCATGTGTATCCCTGCAATTAACCACAAGTTGATTGTAATTAATTACACGGACCACGTCTTACAAAACAGGCAAAATTAATTAGCTCAATTGTCAGAATAATATTTGTGGGGATCCACAATATCATCCTACTTTATAGGATTTCAGGAAACGCAATTCTGTGGCCATTAGAATTGGGTTTTCTGCCCTATAAACCAAATACTCTTTAAAGTATCTTTAATTTGTAAAGCTTGTAGCTTAAGTTAGACCTTTGGCACTTAAGGGACTTGGAAAATGAGCAGAGGCAGTACATCAATCAAATGAATATAATGAATTTAATAAGGCAGAACTACTTATGTATTTACTACGTTACAGGAATACATGTATTTACAAACATTAACAGACAATGACAACAACGCGGGGCATTTGGACAATGGATACACGTGTGAAAGAGAGAGAGAGGGGGAGAGGGAGTGAGAGAGAGAGAGAGAGCATTGGCAACATTCACCCTGACAGTCACCTGTCTGTAACAACACGAAAACATCATCTTAATGCTTCTTAGAAGCTCTATAAAGAGATATACTTGCACAAATTTCTGGGTCTCTCTGTGTCGCGGCATTCCTGCGCGAGCGGAGTCCTTTAGGAAGCGTCACGTGGTGCTTCTTGGCGCGCGTGTTGAACGGAGGTTCAAAGTCTTTGGGGTAACATTACCAAAGGAAAATAGTTCGGCTAAGTTCGTTTCACTTCGTGGAAGTGAACAGAGTCGACTACGGAAAACAAAACTTTGACTAACAAAGAAAAGAAATAAAGATCTCTACGGGGAAATCACGCGGAGTTAACGTTACATCTTTGGAGGGAATTTTTATGATCCTTTGTGTTCTAACCAGGCAATTAAATCTCTAGTTTCATTAGGTGTTTAAGAGAAGAATCTTCACAATTCTTATAATACTAATGTGTCACAAAGTTTAGCAAAATGTAATGTCAATTAACAAATGGGGAATGAAAATTGGAGTTTATCGAGACCAAACTTGCCACAAATGGATTTGGTTAAACATTAGTTGGCAAAGTTTGAAACATTATCCCATTAGAGTTGTCGAGAAACATGGACCAAACCACAAAAAGGCAACTCATGAAATAGGGAACTTAGATAAATTGTTCATACAATTCTCAAATGGATATATAATAGCATATATATATATATATATATATGAGTACAGGATTCATTTCTCCTCCTTGGTTAGAATTCGGAGAGAGCCACAGTTCTGTGAACATTCCTTTGGGTCGTAAACGCTGTTATCTAAGAACACCAGTGACGTTAGTTTTGGTCTCTTTTCACTCCAAAGATGGAAAACATAGTAAACTATATTTTACTGGATATTACTGTACGTATTCTGATTGATCACACCGAAAGCATTCTGGAGGTGTCCAGAACTATGTGTACAAGTTATGAGAATAGACAGTTATATTTAAAAATGCATAATAAAGGTATTTATAATTCACTTTAAGCTACGATAAAATCATAGTCATTCCAATGTGGCATGGGCAAATGGACACAGATAAAAACACATTGAATATATCTGGTTAAATGTCTTTTAAAAAGAGAAGTTTCTTTTGGATCCTTCTTTGGGACATTCCAGTCAGTCATAAAAATGTCTCGTAACTGGACACCACGCTCTGTCCTGAGCGGGCTTCACTTGTGGGGGATGCGTGTGTGGTTGTGAGTGTGTGTGTGTGTGTGTGTGTTAATTTACATCCAGGCTTTTTGGGCCTGAAGGCTTTGGGATTTTCGCTAGGATGTATTTAGTTATTCAGATTCACCTCGCCCAGTCCCTACATCTGTAATATCGTTCAGCTCCACTAATTATCAGTTTTTCAGCCAGGAGAACTAAATAGTGTGTGAATAAACATATGGCAGGACTTTTACTTTCTGACCCCTGGACTTTACACCTCTGATTAAACGCCTGAACTAATCATGAACCACTGAAGAGTTATCCTGAACTACGACTGGAGTCATGATGATTCACGCATGAATAACGGCAGCCTTAACTACATGTTACACATGTTTGATAATTAATGCATTCATTAACATTTATGGATAAACCTAATCAAACCAGGCGCAAAAACAAAGGGATAATCCAGGGATCGTTAAACAGTGAATCAGGCAAGATCATATACGGGCGGGCAATAGAGAGTAGACAAAACGCTTGGTAAGGAAGGATTAACTGGCAATACTTCGCAATGAGTGCAAGCATGGTCTCTGATTAAAAAGGCAGTCAAACAGGAAATGAGTGTAGAGGAAGCAGAGGGCGTGGATCACAGTCAGTACTCTGGTGAGAGCTCCCTCTGCTGGTTAGGCATTACAAATATCAGATTCAGCTTTGTCATAAACATTACTGGACGGCACAGGATTAGTTGATCCTCCTCTTCAACCGTAGAAAATACACTAATAACTGCCCTTAAAAGGTCTTTATCTGTTCTGTGTTTCTCTCTTTCCTTCAAACTCACCCTACTGTGACTTATGCACAGCTAAATAGAAAATAAATACAAAACTGGGAACATGGTGAGGGAAGGTTTGCTGGGATCAGTCGTTCATTGTCCCCTACCGGGGGAACCACATGCGGAAAGCACCTATAGTTCACCACTAATAAGACCTTTTAAGGGCAGTTATTAGCGTATTTTCTACGGTTGAAGAGGAGGATCAACTAATCCTGTGCCGTCCAGTAATGTTTATGACAAAGCTGAAATCAAAAGTTCAAGCTATGATGATATTAAATTATTTAAATTTGTTTCAAAGTCAGGGTACTTGTAACACGTTGTGTCCGGAGGAAACTATGGATAGCTCACTTAGGCCCTGTCCCAAATTACGCACTTCATGTGGACTTTCGGTCTTGTGGACTTAAATCGTACCCTTGAAGCGCTCTTCTGAATCTCCACACACTTTAACTACACAGGAATCCTTGCAAAAGGCCAATCAGAGACAATGGATGGGAGGAGATTTCGCTCACGGACAATTGTTAACATGGCTGAGAAGAAAATATTTCTAACAGTAAGAGGGAGAGTCTTGCTCTCAAAAGCAGAAGGCTTGTCTCGACTAACCTATGCAGCTCTTTCTGTTCATGTAGACAACAAAACTTGTAAGGATATCGATTGTATGCTATTTAACTTTCTTTGGAAGAATAGAACACATTACATCAGGAAAAATGTCATAATGAATAGATATGAACATGGTGGGCTAAATGTGTTAGACTTTGCTACCCTAAACAATACTTTTAAAATCAACTGGGCCAAACAATTTCTTAAAAATCCTGTTTCCATTTGGAATTATATTCCTAACTTTATATTTTCTAGATTTGGTGGTTTGAGTTTCATATTAGGTTGTAATTACAATGTAGACAAAATACCGGAAAAGCTCTCTTTATTTCACAAACAAGTTTTGTTAGCATGGATCCTCATATATAAGCACAACTTTTCTCCCCATAAATATATTATATGGAACAACCGAGATATTCTGTATAAGAATAAGTCATTATTTTTTTCTAACTGGATTGAGAAACAGATTATTTTAGTGTTTCAACTGTTCAATAGTGATGGACAACTTATGTCTTATACAGAATTTTTAAACACCTATAAGTTTCCAGCCACACCGAAAGAATATGCAATATTATATGATGCTATATGGTGTCAAAATACTATTTAGAAGTGTTGATTTTAATTTCTCTTCTGTTCCTTTCTATAATCCAATCGATTCAGATATAGGTAAAATTTGTCTGACCTCTTCTAGAAATAACAATAAATATGTACGGTCTTTGTTTCAGAAAGAAGTGATATCTGTCCCACATGTTGTTTCATACTGGAATTCTTTTGTAAATATTAACTGGAAAAAAGTATGGACAATTCCCAATAAGTTTTTTTGTTACAAACAAGGTCAAAGAAATTTCTTTTAAAATGATCCATATTACTACCCTGCTAACCACTATATGATGAAATTCAAAAGGGACATTGATGTGAACTCTTCTTTTTGCGGAAATCACCCTGAGACCACCCAGCACCTTTTTTGGATCTGCACACACTCCACAACCTTCTGGAAGGACTTCTGCAGCTTTATTATGAAATAACTTTACAAGGACTTTACTTTGAAGTGGGAAAATGTTGTATTTTGTTTTTTTAGAAAACAAAGTAAAGATATGTTCTTTATTATAAATTTATTAATTGTGCAAGCTAAATTCTATATCCACAAATGCAAATATATAAAACAATAGCCGGCCTTTAAACATTTTCATTGTGATATGTTATCATATATAAAATTAATTAGTGGTTCATTGAACAAAAAGGCTATGAAAACTAGAAATATTTGTATAACTTACAATTTGTTTGAATGTATGTGATGCCTATCACCCGGGCAAGGGTAATATTAAGTTGTATGTTTTGTATACTTTGTATACTGTTGTTTACGTTTGAGCAATAATAAAAATAAATAAATAAATAAATAAATAAATAAAATAAAAAGAAGAAAATATTAAAGTTTAAGTATCATTACGATTTTTATGACCAAGGTGTACAATTTACCAGTTATTACAAACATTATGTTTACACTATAGTTTATACAAACATTATGGTCATGACCAGTGGTTGATGTCTCAAACATAGGCTAATAATAGCGCGCTGAATAATACGATCGCATTATGATTGAGTCATATGTAAATGTAGTATGAATATTTAAACCTGTAAATTCATCTGAAACTCACGCACATTTTCATTATGTGTTTAAATTGTAATCTTAGTTTAAATGGAACATTATGTATTATTATGTACAATACATAATTTAAATAAGCATGTATCTATTGTCTAATGTCAAATATACCTCTCAATGCGCCCTCGTGGACTCGCGACAAGGGCCCTGTAGGTCTGCACTACATGACGTCACCAAAGTGTGGACTCTGAGGAAGTCCACAAGTCCGGAGTGTGTCATTTGGGACAGGGCCTTAGCTGGAGTCATTTCAGAGGCCACAGACTCACGGAGGCGATTGGGATTTCATAACTCACACTTTATTCCCCAGTGTAACTCCTGTAACTGTCTGTCAGACACGTTTGACCGTCCACAGCGTTATTAACTAAACAAAATAACTTAAAAATGAGCATCAAACAGAAATAACCCGCATGGGGTGCTCGAGGCGCACATACAAAGCAGACCGTTCAACCGGGAGCGCGCAGCTCTTAAAGGGGCCACACCTTATTTCTACTCGTTACATATTTCTTATTCCTTCTAAAAGAGGCAGTTTGATTCAGGGGTGCGGGAAGATGTTTTAGTTTTGGGTGCTGTTTTTTTTTTTAGGTCACCACTTTTGAATAAGAAACAACATCAAGTCTATAAAACTCGTCAAAACTCCGTGAATCACAACAAGTTTTATCGGTGCGTTTAACCCTCTGCTAGTTCCATCTTTTCTTTTTTGTTCGTCTTTTGTTTTGTTTTGTTAAGTTTTGTTTTTCCCTTTCCGTATTCGACTTTGTTCATTTCCACAGACGAGTGAAATGAACCTAGCCTGAATTATTTCTTTGGTAACTTTGCATTCATGGACATTCAAACCTGTGACGAAGCGCGCACTACGGACCCACCGGCAGACCACGTGATGCCCCCAAGGAACGCCACACACACACACGCTTTCTTTGAAGCAACAACACAAAGAGCTATAAGTGCAAGTATCGTATTTCATATCGAGATCTGAAAGCTGTTATGGTTGTTTGCCCACTTAGGGTGATTGTGTTTTCCGTGTTGTCTCTCAACGGTTTACTGTCTGTAATTTGCCATTCATTGATCCTTCCATGATCTCTCTCATCTCTCCCTTTTCCTTTCACTTTCAGTCTCTTTCATTGTTCGTTGTTTTATTGTTGTATATACATTTTATTCCATGTAATCATAGTCACCGATATACGTAGAATTTTCTTTATTAAAACCATATATACTCATTTATTGATCCTGTTTGTGCTCATATTATAAAGTCCCTTTAATGTCCGATCAAAGCTACCCGCTTTGCAATTGCTGATACTTAAATAGTATTTTCTTTTATAGAACGAGAAAGCTGTTTTTCATGGCCACGAAGAACCGTCTCTCTTGAAAGTCTATAAAAAGGGATAGCTCCTTTGTGATTTGATAAAAGATCATATGGTCAGTTCGCTGGACGAACCAACCATTCGATAACAAATTAATTCCATTAGGGGTTGTCCTGAGAATCGATCTATTCTAGACAATTGATATATTAGTATTAAATTTTAACACGTTGTGATAGAGTATTGATATAAAAATGTATCTAATTGTGCCTCCCTGTATGGATAATTGATTATAATTTGTTGTATTGAATTGTCCATACAGACACGTTGGCAAAATATCCCCATTAAGGGTGATATTTATAAACTGTAGTTGATTCACTGATAACTCATAACCCGTATGATCAGTTGTTAATTGTGAATTATTAATTATTGATTATACATTCCCCCCCTTTGAGCGCTGAAACGCTACAGAAGAATACAGGGGTCGGCATGACTGGGACTCGCGTTTACTGGACAGGAAAAAATAAACAAAACAAAAGAGGCGCACAGTAGCGCATTCACCGTGTTACCAAGGCAACACAGCACAACAAACACAGAACACGTGAAAACAGACACTCTCTTTGTAGAGAGAGGCTTTGTAGCGGCAGCAGCGTGTGAAGTCCCAGTCGAACTCTCCCTCCCGCTCTCTCGTTAACGCTGGCTTATATGCGGTCTCTCCACGCCAATTACTGCAATCAGACACAGGTGTTCATCATCTAGACTTGACCTACTTACTCACCGCTTGGCTCCCTCCTCTCCCGCTACAGACTTCGCAAAACCACACCCCCCTCGCCACAATAATTTTTACTAAAAAGACAGTTCAAAACACCGGAGCAATTATGCAAAGAAAAAAACAAAAAGGATAACAACAAACAAAACCTCAAAACGAAAAAGGAAGAAAAATCCAAGTCAACTCAGCAGAGCACAAGATAATTCTAAATCTTAAATATGGGAAAAGCATCCAATGAGGAAGCATGTGTCAGCAGGGAATATGAAGGTGTAATTTGAGCAAAGCAGTATCAAAACATTGTTGTCACCTTGTTAAAGTGTAGCAACTGGTTAGATAACAACTCGCCTGCATTGTGTTTTTAGTTTTATGATCTGACGTGTTAATGACGACTGCGGGGAACTATTAAAGGGATGTCTTTTTTTGCGTACCTTATCCCGCAGCTACTGAGAACTACAGTTTGTGCAGTGATGTCACCGCTGTTTTGTTATAGGCTGTTTTGAGCCTATTAATTTGAGCCTATTAAAAGAGCCCATCAATTTTGACCTGTCATACCCGCACCTGAAGGGCACAGACACCCACACAACAGCCATCCGGAGAAAGACAAAACCACGTTTGTAGTGGGATGAAATAGGTCACAGCATCAAATAGTTGTCCACTCGGAACAGTCACAGCAGCGTGCAGCACCAAACAACAAAAGGCGAGACTTCACCGAAGACGCGCTCAAGCCTAAATACAAGCGCAGATGAATGATGTAGAAGCCATGTAATGGGAAAAGTCATGTGACCAAATGATAATGGGAGTGTCATTAATTAAGTGGGGTTAACCCTCTGGGGACCAAGAACGCGCCGGCGCGTTTTGTTCGTTTTTTTTCACATAGCAGAAAAATAGACTTAAAGTACTACCATCATTTCTGGTCATATAGAGTTAAGAAATATGAGAAAATAATCTATTAAATGTCTACTTTTTTATGTGCCCACATACAATCGAAATGGATTTTCGAAATCGAAAATAAATATTGTGATTTTGTAAAATAAAGAAAATAAACACGGTGTGCGTTCTGCCTCTCCGTCACCGTGAACATTTTTTCTGGAGCACGTCTCTAAACATAAAAAAAACCCAGCAAATACTATTCACCCAGCCATAAGCAATATATCTTTTAAATCATTTGAGTTTGTACTTTTAAATGATCCGATTCAAAACTAAAATAATATTCTCCGTTTATGTCATCTATATAAAAAGAGAGACGTGTCAGCCGGTCTAATTATCTTCCTCTCAGCTCATTATTCTGGTAATGTGACACGCCCACGGAGAGCGTGCGCTATTCAAACGCAAATATGTGAAGCAACACATTGAGACGCGTTAACGCCCATATAGGCTAAACTCTGTAAACACACTATTTTTTAGTCAGATTATGATTCGTCTTGTGCGGCTATGAGGAATAATCCTGGGACATTTACCTTCCTCAGAACAAGTGCTGGTTTATTTTCACTTCGAGGAGGAGCAACAGATTCAGCTGAGAAGTGTAAGTGTTGCTTGTGCTTTGTTCTAATCACGATATAGAATAACGTTAGTGTCTGTAAACGTAAAAATAGCATACTGTTTAAATGTGAATCATGTTTCTCTCTGTGTGTGTGTGTGTGTGTGTGTGTGTGTGTGTGTGTGTGTGTGTGTGTGTGTGTGTGTGTGTGTGTGTGTGTGTGTGTGTGAATGAATGAATGAACGCACAGATACGCACTGTTACGGACGAAATAAAAGACAACATTTCGTTGACTAGTTTTGGATAAAGTTTTTACTCTAAAATAGACATCAAATAAGCTTTTGTTAGGAGTTTCTGCTCATATGTTAAATATATAGTATGTTGTGTCAATAAACTAATCAACTAAGATGTTATAGTGTTTGTTCCAATGCAAGCTATATCAAAATAATGAATCCTTAACTTTGAAATATGTATGATCAAACTAAGACATTTATGGAAAAAGACAATTTTCTTTTCAAGATCTTTCCAACTCTAACTTTGAACTATGTATGTGTGTATATATGTAGGTATCTATATGTATATGTATATGTATATATATATATATATATATATATATATATATATATATATATATATATATATATATATATTGTTCTTGCATTCTTTGGGGTCCTTGCATTCTTTCTCACACCTGAATGAAAGGCTCATTACTATGCAGTCATTACTATGCAGGGTCTTTGTCTTCTCAGGTGTGAACCAACTAATTATTCACAAGGGGGTTGGGCAGTTGACGCCCATTCACATATTGCCTTGGCAAACAAAAAAATGTTTTTCACAATTTTAATCAATCTATTGTGTTATGTGAATGATTAGGCAGTATGATTTTCACATCATTTTGAAGCCAGAACTCGAAGCGACAACATCCATTAGTCAAAAGTCTTGTGGACACATATTTAGTATGTGTTTTGTGGTCTTATTTCAGCAACTTTAATTTTTATTTTTTTCAATAATCACGCA
Organism: Gila orcuttii; assembly: GCA_026230005.1. Taxonomy (NCBI): domain Eukaryota; kingdom Metazoa; phylum Chordata; class Actinopteri; order Cypriniformes; family Leuciscidae; genus Gila; species Gila orcuttii. The sequence continues at coordinate 61,495,056 of JAPDVR010000003.1, read as the reverse complement.
TAAACATTATTCTCTTAAAAATACAAACATGTACATACATGTTAATCACATATTATGGTAGCCCCGTTTGTGCTATATAGAGTGAATTTACACATTTGCCATTAATATGTTTATAAATAACTGAAAAAAACACAAATGTCAGTGCATGTCAAAACATCCCAAGGGCCCCAAAAACACCTTGGTCCCCAGAGGGTTAAACAAGCACACACACTCAAACTTGACTGCACATCACATTTTTGACATTATTTTTGACATTATTGATACTGCTTTCGATCGTAATACAACGGACTGGTCTACTGGACATAAATTAAGCCTTTAAATAAAAGGGTTATTGGGCTGTTCATACGTACACAATAAAAGAGCCTACACAGTGACAGGAAATATAAATTAATTCTTTCTACGCACACACAATATGACGTCACACTGCGCGTATGTTTTAAAAACAGATTTTAAAATATAAATAGTCCTAACACTTTCTAAATAGTCCACTTTAAGTGTTTATTACAAATAAATAAATGACTAAATGCTTCAAATGAATAAATGTAAATTAAATGAAAATTTGCGTTACATTTACAATCCTGTGAAAACAGGGCTTCCCGTGCGCCTGGTTTGATTAGGTTTATCCATAAATGTTAATGAATGCATTAACTATCAAACATGTATAACATGTAGTTAAGGCTGCCGTTATTCATCCGTGAATCCATAATGACTCCAGTCGTAGTTCAGGATAACTCTTCATCGGTTCATGATTAGGTCGTGCCTTCAATAATTATTAGTTCATGTTGAATTAAGTATTCTCCCGAGTCTCTCTGGTAGAACTGTATGTATCAATATACAACTCTGAGATCACAACGTGAATGTGTGCAAGAATAAAACTGAGCATGTTCAAATGAACTCTTTCCAGACTAATTCCACTAAATGTGTTTAGAGAAAATACAGATTTCTTTACCTGTGAGAAGTGAAGAGAGAATGATCAGTCCCAGCAGACACAGATCACACTTATCAGACATTTCTGTTTCTGTCAGTCTTTCTCTTCATTATATATAGTTACAGCTCCTCCTCTTCATTATATATATATATATATATATAGTTACAGCTCCTCCTTTAAACATCATCAGCTCCTCCTCTGGTTGGTAACTTCCTCTAGCTATGTTTCCATCACCCTGTTTTTATGCGCATTTTGAAGTATCGCACCAGAAACGAGTGATGGAAACCCCAAATTTCTCAGAGAAAATAATTTCATCAAAATTAAATATAGTTGTTTTTAAGTGACCCAATACAGTGTCCTCAGAGTAATTTTTATGTTTATTTTATTTATTTTTCATTTACACAATCGTTTTGCATAACATCACTAACACATTGTGTTGCTTGTTCGGTTTACTTACAATTTTTTATTCGCTTTGGTACTATTTTTAAGTAAGGTGTACATTTTCAAACTTTAGTGCTAATATCACAACAGATCATCAAAAGTGCACTTTTTTTGACCATTTCGGTCGCACTTTTTTATTAAGTGGCTTAACTACTATGTACTAACATTGAAATTAATAATTTGATACAATGGACTTATTGTGTACATGCATGTTTTTACATTGTAATTATATTTTGAAAATACCTGCATGTAATTAAAGCTGTAATTAATGTATGTAATTACATTTGTAATTACACGGTTGACCCATTCCTTGCACCTTAACCCACCCTTAAACCTACTCATACCACACACACCTGACCCTAACCTTACCCGTATCCATCTCAATAGCAGCTAAAGTGATTTACAATACAACATGAAAACAATAAGTACATTTTACTTATTTTTTGATGCAAGTACATAGTACTTAAAGCCACTTAATATAAAGTGGGGCCGTAATGAATTATTTTTACATAATTGATTTATCGATAATAATAACCGCTACTATGTTCAAAGTCTGTGTACACACTGTGTGTGTGTGTGAGTGAAGCTTTTATTAGGCTACTAAGTTTGTGCTTGTGAAACCACAACTTCTAGAAGAGTTGCATTGACAAATGCGTCAAGATCACACTTCATCTATATATACACAGCAAAAACTCCAGTGTAAAATTAACTCTCCTGTGAGTGTTTTTTAGATCACACTCAAAAGTGTTACAATAAGGGTACATTCAAATGTCAAGGGCCGTGAGATTAAACTAAACAACCGAGAGAAATATATGTCTACTACCTCAGATTTAACGTCTGATCTGTACATCAGCATCGGGGAATAACAATCTCGCTCACGATAGAGAAAGCTGTACAAAACTTACATGTACAAAAGTAACCGTGAAGACTTCAATGTAAACACAGCTTTTGTGTCGTTATCTGCTTTTCCATTTACTGGCACTGATCATCATCACAAATACTGCTCCATTTCTGTAAATCAGTTTTTACGAATAAATGACTCTCTCACCGGTTGCTCTAGAGTTTTCTTGGTCAACAGGATGACTAACAGCTATGGAAATGATCAATCTACTGATATTCCTGCCATTCCCGGATGTCAAATGTTGAATTTTCTGTCGAATTTGAACCACTGAATTTGTGAAACGAATTTTTAAAGCGAAATAAAATGGATCGAAAATTGCCTGTTGAATATTATAGGTTGTATTTTTAAACAGAATGGACATTTTGGAAGTGAAATCTGAAAGGTGAATATGGATTATTGAATTTTTTAATAATGAAAACGTTTGTGAAATGTTTTGAATTGAAATATTAACAGATTAAATATACAACCATGTTGAATTTCAGCCCCTAAAAAAAATCAAGCCCTAAAAATACAATGCATTAGAATGCAAGCAGGGTTAATGCAATGCATATTTTTTTCAAATAGTGCAATTCAACAAGCTTTTTTGTTTCAAAAACATTTGTCATTATTTTACTTCCATAGAAGCACCAATTACACCACGTCTGTCAGACTGACAGGCCAATCGCTACAGCGATCAGGGAGTCCCGCCTCCTGGTATATAACTCACTGCAGCCACTGCTGCGTCATTCTTGCTCAACGCTTTACAGACGAAGCAGAACGGTAATGTCGCAAATGCAGAAAATCTATATTGCTGTTAGGAGTGCATTTTCTTGCGAGTGTTGGAAAACTAATACGATTCAGTTCGTATTAGATACCAGAAAATATCAAAAGTTTATTTTCAGAATTACTCTGTATTCACTGCTCCGGGGTAGTAAACCTACATGTCACAGTGAAAATGAAGAGGGTGAAGATACGGCTAGAACGACAGAGAGCACGGGTGGAAAGGATGCTCCTCCTCTCATGTGCTCCTGTGGCTCCTTATGGATTTTGGCGAGAGATCCGCATTCACTCTGCATATCGTGCTTGGGTGTTAAGCATGCCCAATCAGTGGTATCGAACCCAGAGGGCTGCCCTAACTGTTCTGGTTTTCCTACTAACATCCGTGAAAGGAGACATAGAGTTGCAATATCAGGAAACAAGGACCCATGCTTCTCCTCTCAGACTTAGCCCAGAGAGGAGACAGCTAAACAGCTAACGGAGACCGATACCTGGAACGAGATTATGGATGTGGAGTCCCCGGACTTCCCCCCTCTCTATGGAGATGCCCTCGCGCGTATAGCGGGGGAAGATGATGATGAAGATGAGGAATTATCCCCTCATCTTCTAGATCAGCCTTTCTCAAACTTTTTTCAGTCAGGGCACCTTTCAAAATTGCATAAAATCTCAAGGCAACCCAGTGTAAAATATAATTTAAAAACACTGCATACCCCAAATGTAAATGCAAATGTCCTGTTTTGACAGAACAGTAATGAACAGAGCATATTACGAACTGTAAATAACAATAATAATAACAACTTTATAGCACCTTTAAAAACACAGGTTTGCAAAGTAATTCACAGAATAATTAATCAGAGACACAAATGCCATAAAACCGTAAGAGGTGGACCGCCCAATACAAGAACCCAACAACAAATCCAGACCAGGAGAACTAAAGTGAAGTGCAGGATGCAGTTAAAATAAAATAAAAAGGGGCAGACAAGAAAAAAATATATATACATTACGATAAGAAAAAGATGCATGTTAAAAAATGCACCAGATTTAAGCAGGAATGTTTTTCCATATAGTGTTTGTTTTCATCCGTGCCATGCGCATGCACACACACCCACATACACATACACCCACACACACAAACAATAATCCACAACGAGAGAGGGAGAAAGATCTACATGCGCGCATGCAGCGCGCATACGCACTCACACAAGCCCTATTTCAAAATTGATCAAAAGTGCCCTTCTCAAACATATATCAATGATAATATTGTGGTCAATAAAAAAAATGTATTTGCTTATAATTAACATGACAATGTGTACAAAACTAAAGTGGCCTAAATTCACGTTTATTTTTACGTTTCTGTCAGTCTGAGGTGTTGTTGCTATAACGCGTTGCTATGGGTTGTGTCACTTGCGTCAAGTTGTGTGTGTGTGTCTTGCTTCGGACTTGTGAGACGGATTTTTATGGTTAATTTTATATATATATATTTATCTAAAATGAATTTACAATTTTATTAATACGTTCATATGTTTAAAAAGAAGAAGAATGTATTTAGGTAAATTCAAATATATTTATATATGAAATGTCAGATTTTTTTTCGTTTTTTTTTTTTTTAGCCTACGTAATTTTTTGGCGGCACCCCTGACACAGTCAGGGGGCACCCCAGTGTGCCGCGGTACCCACTTTGAGAAAGGCTGTTCTAGATGACGATGAAGAGGAAGAGGATTTCAGCATCTGTGTTTCAAAAGATTTAAAAATCTTTCGCTTTGGCCGTCAGGCCGTCTTTCTGATAAGAAAGAGCGGGGTTTCTGGATGCCCCCGTAGACTCCAAGGCTATGTTTGGCTCTACTGTCACAGCTTTGCACCAACAGTGTGACTTGAGGAGGAGGGAGGGAGAAGCGTTCGAGACCTGCTTACCTAGAAAGCCTACAACTCGACCATATCAGCCTGCCCGTGTAAATTTCACGCCGCAGTCAAAGAGGGATTACCCAGACTATCGCAGTCATCGCAGAGTGATTGTCACAGAAGAGTGTGTGAGAGCGTTACGTCACTGGAGAGCTCCCACATTTCTCACGGAGGGTACTCCATTAGGTTTGATCACTCTAAGAAAGGTGGTGACCACAGATGCATCACTTACAGACTGGGGGATGTTGTTCGAGGGCAGAACAGTGCAGGGAGTGTGGTTTCAATCTCAAAAGGAGAAAAACAAATTACTTGAAGCTATTAACAGTGTTGCTAGCGCTAAGCCACTTTATTCAGTTCCTTCAGGGATATCATGTGTTGGTCAGATCAGACAACACAACAGTGGTAGCATACATAAACAGACAAGGGGGAGTGCACTCTCGACAGCTACACAGTCTAGCGCAGAGACTAACGCGCAAAAACACGCAGCGCCCTCTGTTGTTTTTTCCCTGGTGGGAGAAGATGCACCGCTGGGTGTGGATGCTCTAGCCCACCCATGGCCAAGCGCACTATTGTACGCATTTCCCCCGCTGACCCTGCTCATGCCAACATTTCAGGGTGATGGAATTCAGACATTGACTAATTCTGATTGCACCGTTTTGGCCGAGGAAGTTTTGGATAGCGGAGATAATCCCACTTCTATACGCGATAATAAAGGTCTATAGACCTTCTCTATCAGGTGAACGGAGAGATATTTCATTCTGCCCCTCACAAGATAGCTCTCTGGGCTTGGCCCATGAGAGGATGAATTTAAACGCCATCGGGTTACTCCCTAATGTGATCAAAACGATTATTGACCCTTTTATTTTATATTGTTAGATATTCTCTGTCTATTCAAACATTGTGATTATAAAGCACATTTATTACTGCAAGAGAAAACCTGCTCACAATATGTTTTGATGATGACATTATCATCATGTAGAGACCTGATTCACATTCAGAGTCTAAATATTTGATTATATGCCTGTTGTCTAATTTTAGTATTGGTGATTGTAGGCTTGAGATTCTACAGTTTGAGATCCAACAGCAATATGAACAATTTTGAAAATACTTTGTGCACAGAAGCTATTGTGTTTGGACACACAGACATCAAGTATCAGCAAATGAATCTCAACAATGGTGACAATAAACAAACTAGTGACAAACAGATCAACTCTGAACATCACAAAACAAGCTACTTAAGTCGTAATAAAACAATAGCAAAATAAAAGCAAACAGGAAAAAACCATGAAAATTACAGGACAATTGAGCTGCATAATTTATTCATGCTGTAATGCATGATGTGAGCCATGGATGCGTTTTGATTGGTGGCTCCCATCATGCACTGCAACAAAGCATTTGTGTGATTGTCACCATTGTTGAGATTCATGTGTAGATTCTTGATGTCTGTGTGTTATTTTAAAACCTTCAGATTATTAAAGCACTGCTGGAATTAATATTACATTTGTATAATCAGTTTATAATGCTTGTTCAATGTATCAGGCCACTACATGAATGTAGGATTTGATGTAATCTAAACATAACCATCATGACCTGGGCTTCATTTCCCAAAAGCATCTTAAACCTAACTTGATCATTTGATCATTGCACAATTGCAACAAATGGTCTGTACGATCAACTTAGGCTTACGATGCTTTTGGGAAACGCAGCCCAGGTCATAGTTTCTCTTGCAACAACAAATGTGCTTTATGAACACAGAGTTGGAACGGCCAGATAAATACTTATATTAAAAAGTAAAGGGTCAAGAGCCCAACTAAAGCAAACACCGATCACCATAATGGTGACATGAAACGAAACATTTCATAAAACATCACCATCTAAACTTCTGTAAATCTAAATAAGACTGTCTGTAGATGTATGACAGAAATAAAGTCAAACTGGTGTACAAATAATAAGTGCAATAATGTGTAATGGCTCAGAGTCACTCTGACTCTAGTAGTTCTTGTGTTTCTCTTTGTTTCTGTTCTTGTTGTTTCTCTTTCCTTCAATGATTCTTTTTATTAACATTAGGTGTCACCACTAATGGCCAATCATCACTTAATAATCTCATTAACTTCAACACTGCTTCAGTGTTAATTTTGAATACCCTGTAGTTGGACCTACACAGCAAAATCCCCAGTGTACATATGTACACTCTCGGTGTACATATAGGTCCAACTACAGGGTGTTAAAAATGAACACTGAAGCAGTGTTGAAGTTAATGAGATAATTAAGTGATTAATTAAGTGATGATTGGCCATTAGTGGTGACACCCGATGTTAATAAGCAGAATCATTGAAGGAAAGAGAAACAACAAGAACAGAAAAAAGAGAAACACAAGAACTACTGACTCCGAGCCATTACACATTATTGTACTTATTATTACCAGTGTATTTCTGTCATACATCTACACACATTTTTATTTATATTGAACAGCAGTTTAGATGGTAATGTTTTATGGAATGTTTTGTTTCATGTCACCATTATGGCGATCAGTGTTTGCTTTAGTTGGGCTCTTGACCCTTTGGCTTTTAACATTAGTTTTTCTCTGGCTGCTCCAACTGTGTGTTTATAAAGCACATGTGTTATTGCAAGAGAAACCATTACATGGGCTGTGTTTCCTGAAAGCATCGTAAGCCTAAATTGATCGTACAGACCTTTTGTTGCAATTGTTCTACGATCAGGTTAGGCTTAAAATGCTTTTAGGAAACGCAGCCCTGGTTATGTATAAATGATGAAATTACAATCCTGTAGTGTCCTGATTCACTCAACCGGCATTATAAACTGATTATACAAATGTTCTAATCATATTCATTACAGTAGCTAATTCCAGCAGTGCTTTAATAAACTGAAGGCTTCAAAATCCCACACAGATATCAAGAATCTACATATGAATCTTAACAATGGTGACAATCACACAAAAGATTCATGTTGCAGTGCATGATGGGAGCCACCAATCAAAATGCACCCATGGCTCCCATCATGCATTGCAGTATGAATAAATTATTCAGCTGAATTGTCCTGTAATTTTCATTATTTTTCCTGTTTGTTTTTATTTTGCTATTGTTTTATGACTTTAATAGCTTGTTTTGTGATGTTCAGAGTTGATCTGTGTGTCACTAGTTTGTTTATTGTCACCATTGTTGTGATTCATATACTGATTTTTGATGTTTGTGTGTCTAAACACAAAAGCTCCTGTGCACAAAGAATTTTCAAAATTGTTCATATTGCTGTTGGATCTCACACTGTAGAATCTCAGGGTTACAATCACCAATACTAAAACGCTACATCAATCATATAGTCAAAGATTTACACTCTGAATGACATCAGTGAATAAGGTCACTACGTGATGATAATGTCATCATCACAACATATTGTTAGAGGGTTTTCTCGAGCAAATGTGCTTTATAAACACTGTCGCAGCAGCCAGAGAAAAAACACTGACCACCAAAATGGTGGCTTGAAATAAAAAAAAACATAAAACATTGCCGTCTAAACTTCTGTTGAATCTCAATACCTTTTGTAGATGTATGACAGAAATAAAGTCACACTAGTAATAATAAGTGCAATAATGTGTAAAGGCTCGAAGTCAGTAGTTCTTGTGTTTCTCTTTTCTTCATTCTTGTTGTTTCTCTTCAACGATTCCTCCTGCTTATTAACATCGGGTGTCACCACTAATAGCCAATCATTACTTAATTAATCACTTAATTATCTCATTAACTTCAACACTGCTTCAGTGTTCATTTTTAACACCCTGTAGTTGGACCTATATGTACACCAGGAGTGTTAATTTAACACTGGGAATTTTGCTGTGTATATGTACACCAGGAGTGTTAATTTTAACACTGGAGATTTTGCTGTGTATGATCATAAGTGGAGAGCTTTTGAACGATGGTGTGCAGAGAGACGAATCATCTCGTTCTTATGCTCTGTATCAGATGTTCTCCGTTTCCTGCAGGAACTATTAGATACAGGTAGAGCCTTTTCCACGGTAAAGGTCTATCTTTCCACCATTTCGGCATGTCATGTGGGGCTGGATTCGGGAACGATAAGCCAGCACTTCTTGATATGTTGATTTATGAGAGGGACGAGACGGTTACTTCCGGTCACGAAGACCATGATCCTGCCTTGGGATTTATCGGTTGTTCTGGACGCGCTCTCTCTGCCTCCTTTTGAACCATTACTGAGTATTGATTTACAGTGTCTTTCTTTGAAGACAGCTTTACTACAATGCGAGTGAGTGAGTTACATACTTTGTCTGTACATTCTTCCTGTATGCAGTTTGCAGCAAGTGGATCGGAAGTTACGCTGAAAACTAATCCGGAATTCGTTCCTAAGGTCAGAGAGACAGGAGCAAACAGATCTGTAGATTTGTTGGCATTCTTTCCACAGCCTTTTTCTTCATCAAAGGAAGAGCGGTTACATTGTCTGTGCCCGGTGCACGCTCTGCACACTTGTGTTCAGAGAACATGTGTGTTTCGAAGGAGCAGTCAGCTCTTTGTCTAGTGGGCCAACAGTGACAAGAGGATAAACTATTTCACTACAGCGGCTCTCTCATTGGATGGTGAATGCGATTGTAATGTGTTACAGGGATGCAAATGTACAATGCCCACCAGGGCTTCAAGCTCATTCCACTAGAGGCATGGCTACCTCCTGGGCGCTGTTCAAGGGTGTCTCTATTCAGGACATATGTCCTGCGGCAAGCTGGGCATCATCACACACTTTTGTCAGATACTAAAGACTGGATGTGACCGAGCCATCGTTGGCTCACTCAGAGCTCAGTGTGTGAGCGGTGAGTGTAACATCATAACACTTCACACATGTCTCTTATGTTTATTCTGTTTCCAGTTAAACAACCTGGTGTTGTCCACTGTAGGGGTTTTATAGAGGCTTATAAGAGCATGGGTTTTCACTTTAGTGTCACAACCAAGGCCATTAGTTACTACTTTCAGTGTTGCGTCTGTTCATACAGCATATCTGCAATATGGGAGTGGTCTATATCCCTTAGTGAGATACCGGATGGATGTTAGAAAGAGAACGTTAGGTTACTTGCTTCTAATTCACTAATTCAGATCTGATTCAGACTCCATCCGGTTTGAATGTTTTCAGTCATATTGTCTGATATTTGTGATCATTGTGTGTTCAGAGCTCAGAGCTTTAAACAAACTCTAACATTGATTTATCATTATTGATCGGTTGATTTCAATGGTTCATTAATTGAGTGGATCAGCTGATTGGATTGTGTTGTTGTTTGTGTAGATCTGCTGATTTTATATAGTATGGCTTGTATATATGGCTTCACTGGGAAAAACAGGAAAAGAATGAAGCACACAGAGTTCAATTTACCTGTAAAGACACTAGAGTTTAATTCAGATTAATTCAGTTCAGTGTTCAATAATTGTGTAAGGTTCATCAATTATGAAATTAGTTGAATTCGGGTAAGCAGAAGACAATAGTGTCGTTATTTAGCATTGTAATCAAGCTTTTCCCAAAGTTTGTCCATGTTTGCGATTGTCCCCTCTAGGGCTGGGTTTGCATGATTTGTTTTAAAGTATTTATTAATGTTTTCAAAGGGAAGGAACGAGCGATACTATTTCACTAGTTGTGAATATTTTTTTAATATAGCTGTAAGAATGGGAAGTAAATCTATGCTAAATCATGTGATTTTAAATAGTTCTTAAAAATTGTGAAATTATGTGATTTTATGATTATTTAAGCTGATTAAAAATGTGTGTGTGTGTGGGGGGGGGGGGGGGGGGTCGTAAATATTTCACTATCCAGATTAAGATTAACTCTCTGACTACATTCACGTTTTGTTGTGATTTATTTAGTGAATGTCTTGAATTTTGCGCAGGTTTTGGCGTACGCATGGTTTTAGAAGAATACTGATTTAAATACAGGAGGTAGTTTAAATGGAGGATCTGGGGGAGGGAACACCTTTAAGGGGCGCACCACAGTTCTCATATTTTATAACTTCTTTTAGCTTTTCATTATGGCTGGGAGAATGAGAGCATTTTACCAGACGCACTGAGACACTTTAAATGACACCAAACATGTTTAGTTACTTTTTGTAAAAACACACTTAATCATTGCATAGGTTTTTAGTGAGCTTTAAATGACGAGGAGAAGAGGGGGAGCAGGGGGAGATGATGAGACTGTAAAAGTGAGGTGTGTTTTAAATTATACAGTTTATTTTATAAAAACATTTTTGGATGTCATACTGTAGAAACATTACTATAATCAAATGTATCAAATTAATAACACACATGACAGTCTAGAAGAGATCAGCTGATCAGAGCACTACATGATGATTATATCATTATCGTCATCATCAAGTAGCTGACATCATCTGATCACATTTACTCTTACTGTTCTTGCCATAACACACAGTTCCCTTTCGAGGGAACTCGAACTGCGTCGACTACGACACTTTGGGGAATGCCCTTAGCGTAACGCATCTGAAGTATGAATGAAACTAATCCAATCCTGATTGGTGTTGCGTCATGACGTAACATGTGATGGCATACACGGAAGCTACAAAGGGACGCCGGCACACAGCAGAGTCAGCTTTTTGCTCTTCAGCAAGCGCTCTGTGTCAAACTGTCTGTCCTATTTGGTGTTGTTTGTCCCATAAGAATTGTCCTAAATAAAGTCTGCATTGCAATATAGAATCTAGTGGCTCGGATCTCGCGTTTTCCGAGGCAGCACGTAGATTATGGGTCTACTCTGCAATAAAGATTATGTGACTGGGATCTCGCGTTGTCAAGGCAGCGCGTAGATTAAAGGTCTGCATTGCAATACAGAATCTAGTGGCTCGGATCTCGCGTTTGCCGAGGCAGCGCGTAGATTACGGGTCTACTCTGCAATGAAGATTCTGTGTGTGTGCGCGAGGCATGCACAGTAAGCTCCTGAGGGTGCTGGCTGTGCTCATTGAGAAATATCTTGACGCGTATATCCGTGCGCTGTCGGATGTTTCAGCCTCGCACCGGTTGACTTTCTTCTTGAGGGATGAAAGCCAAATATATTGTAACGACTCGAATCTCGCGTTTGCCGAGGCAGCGCGTAGATTACAAGACCGTATAACACATATTAAAACAGTATTGTCTGGTAATTATGGCTGCATTTAATTTTAAGAAATTAAAATGATGAAATATAATCTGACTTTAGGAAGTTACATATTTTAATTCAGCCTACCATTCAGACCGTGTTTCACTTATACACTTGGTGTAGAGAGCGTGAGGTGGACCCAGTTAACTGCCCGGTTGGCTTAAGTGCTGGAGCTCCTCCAAGATCGCTTCTTGGCTGGTCTTACCCCATCCACACTCAAGGTGTACGTGGCTGCCATTGCGGCTTTCCACGCTCCTCGGGGTAATCTGGGCCTCTGGGGAGACATCAGCTGGTCGTACATTTCCTCCGTGGGGCTAGGAGGATGAGACCTGCGGCTCGTACCACAGTTCCCACATGGGACCTGGCAGTGGTTCTCGAAGGGCTGGTTGAGGCCCCCTTCGAACCTATGGAGTCGGCTGAGGCCAACCTTTCCCTCAAGGTAGCTTTTTTATTAGCCATTACTTCTCTGAGGAGAGTAGGAGACCTTCAGATGCTCTCTATATCTCATGGGTGCCTGAAGTTTGCTCCAGGCAACATTAAGGGCTATCTTGCATCCCAGGCCGGGCTATGTGCCTAAAGTGCCATCTAATGTGGCACGGCCTACGGTTCTTCAGGCTTTCATCCTCCACCTCACGTGACGGCGGATGAAGAGAGACTTAATTTGCTCTGCCCTGTCAGAGCTCTCAAGATATATGTCCAGAGGTCTTCTTCATGGTGGAAGTCAGACCAGTTGCTGGTGTGCTTCGGGTCGCCCAAGAAGGGGCTTCCAGCATCCAAACAGACCATCAGTAACTGGGTCGTTCAGGCTATCTCTATGGCCTATCAGGTGCGCAGCTTGCCTTCACCTTTGGCCGTAAGTGCTAATTCAACCAGAGGCATGGCTTCCTCTAGAGGAAGGCTTCTCATGGTTTCTTTCCTTTGAGGGGCCCCGATCCAAGAAGTGTACGATTCAGCAGGATGGGCCACCCCTCATACTTTTACCAGATTCTATAGCCTGGACATTTCTTCTACGCCAGGCACTCTAGTGCTCTCGTCCTAAGTGTGCCTGTGCGCAGCTTCACACTGGGACAGGTAGGGCCCGTCGTTCCCCAAAGTGTCGTAGTCGGTGCAGTTCAAGTTCCCTCGAAAGGGAACGTCTCGGGTTACGACTGTAACCCTTGTTCCCTGAGAAGGGAACGAGACACTGCTTCCCTCCGCCGGTGTGTGCCGGCGTCCCTTTGTAGCTTCCGTGTATGCCGTCACATGTTACGTCATGACGCAACACCAATCAGGATTGGATTAGATAAATTCATACTTCAGATGTGTTACACTAAGGGCGTTTCCCAAAGTGTCGTAGTCGACGCAGTGTCTCGTTCCCTTCTCAGGGAACAAGGGTTACAGTCGTAACCCGATACATTAAAGCAGCCAGAGAAAAACTAAAGTCAGTCTGGTTTGTAATAAGTGAAGCTGGTAATGCTGTTTGTGGAGTTGTTTAATCATGTTGGAGTCTGACATCAAACAAATGTTTAGACGTCAATCCAATTTTCATTTTCAACCAAACTTTGACGTCAAAACGAAGTCCATGTCCAATAACATTTCTAGCTGGGATGAGCTCATATTGTGGCCATAATATGTGAGTGCACTGCCGCTGTCACACCTTTAGCTCACTGTGACTCACATTGTGATCATATGGAGAGATCACTGTTAGATCCACGTGTTGACTGGGAGTGTAAATGAAAATAAATCTGGCCTTTTATTTGTAACAAAAAATGAAAAAAAAAACAAAAAAAAACTTTTTAATCTAAACTTGGTGTCACCATTTCTTCAGGGGGATCTTTGTTTTTCTTTGTTTTCTGAAAAGAATAAAATAAAACAACCTCTGTAAGTTTTTGCTATTTTAAATATTGTTGCAGATTTGCTCAAAACTCACCAGTATTTTATTGTAATATTGCAGGCATCTCTATTTCCTCTGGGTGCTTCGAGTCCTTCCTCCCTGCAATATAAAACCATTGACTGACGTCTCGTATAATTCAAAATGAAACAAATTGACTGACCTCTCATACCATTTTTACAAATTTTATTGTTGAGGATAAACCCTTGAGTTGAAACATCTTGTTTTCGAGGGGGTCCTCGAGACAAAGACAAAGATAATACGGCACATACATTCACTCTTGATGCATGACAACATTTAGCCCTTACATACACGTCTATACGTACATACATGCATACGCACACCTACACCCATAATCGCATATGTACACAAAAAAAAAAAAAAAAAAAAAAATAATAATTTATATATATACACACACACACACACACACACACACACACACACACACACACACACACACACACACACAAGTATCCCATATATAAAGGGTAAAACAAACTAAAGTCCAGTCACACATGAGGAAAACATTTACAGCAACAGTTTGCTTGCAAGTAAGTAAAGAGATATATGTTGAAGGAACGCAATGTGACAGATCTTAGAGACCCAGGCAGGCTATTCTAGTCTGAGGGGGCTTTGAATTTAAAGTCACGTCTACCACTCTCTTTGAAGATGTTTGGCACAGTGAAGGAGAGGTATTCAGTGTCTCTCAATCTATAGCTGGGTCTATATGGAATTAAAAATTCCTTCAGGTAAGAAGGATAATTATAATCAACACATTTAAAAATGACCTGATACCAGTGAAACTGTTTTCTGGCTTTTGGTGATAATATGTTCAGTGAGTCATACATTACACTGTGGTGAGTAGCAAAAGGACATCTCAGCACAAATCTACATATATTATTGAAAGCAACATTCAATGCCTTCAAGTTTGATTCTGATGCGTTTTGATAGACAACGTCCGCATAGTCTAATATAGAAATATTAACTGTAACAATTATTAATCTAATCAATTGATTGAAACAGTTAATAGAGCGATACAATATTCGTAAATTACAATTAATCTTTTTCACAACAGAATTGATATGACACCTAAAGGAGAGTTGTGAGTCAAGCCAAAGGCCCAGATATTTAAGTTCATTAACTTTAAGTTTGTTAACTTTAAGTTCATTAACCATGGACTGACCTCTCGTATAATTCAAAATAAAACCATTGACTGTCCTTTCGTATAATTAAAAATAAAAAGCATTCACTGACCCCTTATATAATTCAAAATAAAACCATTGACTGACCTCTCGTATAATTCAAAATAAAACCATTGACTGTCCTCTCGTGTGTGTTTTTATCATGATTGCAGATTGTTCAGATCAGATGAGTGTGAATCATCAGATTGTGCGTGTCTCAAACTCACCAGCTCTTCTTGCACAGATGATCTGAAGAAGAATCACAGTAGGAGCAGCAAACACTGCGATCTCAACAATACTCACAATCACTGCAGGAAACATGAGAGGAAGAAGAGAAACTGTACATGACTGAAGTCAAGGGTTTTACACTATCAACAGTTATTGATGAAGCATTTACAGACTGACTGATAGTTTAATGTTATAAAGCTGTCAGTATAAATGAACGTGTCGTACCTCTGTATAATAATCCAGCAGTTTCTGATGCTGTATCAGCTGGATCTGTGGATCACGTCTGTTAGTTCAGTTCAACACATAATGCCACATATACACAACATCATCATCACATAATACTCCAGCTTCACATCACAGAAATGATGAATATATGCACGAGTCTGTCATCTATTATCTTAAATCTCAAGCTGTCAGGAGGAAAATGACTATCACCATTGACAAAAAATACATATATTTGTTGCTTTATTCATTCATAGATATTCATGTTAAGTGAGGTTCTAGCACACTTGCATTTCTAAGTTTGCAGAAACATTGAAACGCAGAATATCTATTTATTGACGGCATCTAAAACATAACGTTTCCTGTATGAAAACATTCAAATGCACAAATATTGAAGAATCCTTCGAGGTTGATGATGTGTGACAGTGATCATGAAGCGTGTGTAGGAGCTGCTGCTGTAGTCCGTTCATACACACCTGGATTCAGAGAGTTTGTGGTGTCTGGAGTCAGTGCTGTAGCTGTAGTTGAGGTTACAACTATTAAAAACAAGATGGAAATAGAAATATGATTACACAATGTCAAGGCATTTATTTCACACACTGTTATTGTTGGGATTCTGCAAGATATAGGACCCAGACGCAAATGAGCAGACAAGGTTTTTATTAACAGGACTGAAGACTTGAGACAGCAGGGAGTGAAGCGTGAATCACAGTAAAAACAGTAGGGAACCAGAGGTTTGACACAGGGGATAGCTGCACCAGTCAGGCAGTTGAGAGTCAGTGGCAAGGGAACTCAGGATACAGGACAGAAACACATACAAGACGAGACTCAAGACAAGATAAGGCAACAATTAAGATAAGCAAAACTAACCTGATAAGATCAAATGACAAGAGAAACAAAAAGTAGAGAAATAAATAAATATATAAAAAGCAAAGAATGAAAACTACTAAGACAAAAAATTGGAGTAGCTAAAGAGAAGCAAGACTTCCACTTGACAGGGAAAATAAGAACTAAAGAAAATAACTAAAAAAATATAATTCTAAACAAAAGAGAACTTCAACTAGATTACCAAGCACAAGTGCTAAAGCTTAAGCAAAACAAAACAGTAACAATTATAACAAACCAGCGTAAGCACTAGGATCATTTCAAGATCACAAACTAGAAAACACTGCAATGTGCATACTCACAACACACAACGAACCAGCAAAGACATGAGGGAAAGAGGCACAATATGAAGGGACCAGAGCACATGAGGATCAGGTGAGCACAATTAATGAAACGAGGACAAGACATGGACTAAACAAGGGGGCGTGGTAACGGGAAACAAGGAGGCAGGACATGAGGAGCACATGGCAAACACAGACCAATACAGAGCCATGTGCTCAAACACAAGACAAACACAGAAACATGAAACCACAACAAATCAGACAAGGCTGCCAAGGCAGAACCCTGACAGTATACAGGTCCTTCCAAAAAAATTAGCATATTGTGATAAAGTTCATTATTTTCCATAATGTAATTATAAAAATTAAACTTTCATTTATTTTAGATTCATTGCACACCAACTGAAATATTTAAGGTCTTTTATTGTTTTAATACTGATGATTTTGGCATACAGCTCATGAAAACCCAAAATTCCTATCTCAAAAAATTAGCATATTTCATCCGACCAATAAAAGAAGTGTTTTTAATACGAAAAAAGTCAACCTTCAAATAATTATGTTCAGTTATGCACTCAATACTTGGTCTTGTTGGCAAGGAGTTGGCAGGCCAATTGAGCACAGTTATACCATGGTCAGTAAACCATTTACCAGTGGTTTTGGCACTGTGAGCAGGTGCCAGGTCGTGCTGAAAAATGAAATCTTCATCTACATAAAGCTTTTCAGCAGATGGAAGCATGAAGTGCTCCAAAATCTCCTGATAGCTAGCTGCCCTTGATGAAACACAGTGGACCAACACCAGCAGCTGACATGGCACCCCAGACCATCACTGACTGTGGGTACTTGACACTGGACTTCAGGCATTTTGGCATTTCCTTCTCCCCAGTCTTCCTCCAGACTCTGGCACCTTGATTTCCGAATGACATGCAAAATTTGCTTTCATTCGAAAAAAGTACTTTGGACCACTGAGCAACAGTCCAGTGCTGCTTCTCTGTAGCCCGGGTCAGGTGCTTCTGCCGCTGTTTCTGGTTCAAAAGTGGCTTGACCTGGGGAATGCGGCACCTGTAGCCCATTTCCTGCACACGCCTGTGCACGGTGGCTCTGGATGTTTCTACCCCAGACTCAATCCACTGCTTCCGCAGGTCCCCAAGGTCTGGAATCGTTCCTTCTCCACAATCTTCCTCAGGGTCCGGTCACCTCTTTTCGTTGTGCAGCGTTTTTTGCCACACTTTTTCCTTCCCACAGACTTCCCACTGAGGTGCCTTGATACAGCACTCTGGGAACAGCCTATTTGTTCAGAAATTTCTTTCTGTCTTACCCTCTTGCTTGAGGATGTCAATGATGGCCTTCTGGACAGCAGTCAGGTCGGCAGTCTTACCCATGATTGGGGTTTTGAGTAATGAAACAGGCTGGGAGTTTTTAAAAGCCTCAGGAATCTTTTGCAGGTGTTTAGAGTTAATTAGTTGATTCAGATGATTAGGTTAATAGCTCGTTTAGAGAACCTTTTCATGATATGCTAATTTTTTGAGACAGGAATTTGGGGTTTTCATGAGCTGTATGCCAAAATTATCAGTATTAAAACAATAAAAGACCTGAAATATTTCAGTTGGTGTGCAATGAATCTTAAATATATGAAAGTTTAATTTTTATCATTACATTATGGAAAATAATGAACTTTATCACAATATGCTATTTTTTTGAGAAGGACCTGTATATATATTCTAGTTAACTGTCATTGATCTAATTATTAACATTGTACCTTATTCATGGGGATTTTCAGGGACATACGTAAATAATTTATAAAAGTTCATCTAAATGATTACAATAATTTAGGTCTTACTTTTATGTCCTTTCACTTTATATTTCTCTCGTGGAATTTTGATGTTCTAAAAATGAAACTAATTATTTTTTCTTTAATGTCAGACCTGATGGAAGTGAAGGAGGAGAGAGAAGAACTGAGTGAAGTGAAGGAGGAGAGTGAAGAACTGAGTGAAGTGAAGGAGGAGAGAAAAGAACTGAGTGAAGTGAAGGAGGAGAGTGAAGAACTGAGTGAAGTGAAGGAGGAGAGTGAAGAACTGAGTGAAGTGAAGGAGGAGAGAGAAGAACTGAGTGAAGTGAAGGACCCTCGTGAAGTGAAGGACTGAGTGAAGTGAAGGCTTTCATCCGAAAAAAGTACTTTGGACCACTGAGCAACAGTCCAGTGCTGCTTCTCTGTAGCCCAGGTCAGGCGCTTCTGCCGTTGTTTCTGGTTCAAAAGTGGCTTGACCTGGGGAATGCGGCACCTGTAGCCCATTTCCTGCACACGCCTGTGCACGGTGGCTCTGGATGTTTCGACTCCAGACTCAGTCCACTGCTTCCGCAGGTCCCCAAGGTCTGAAATCGGTCCTTCTCCACAATCTTCCTCAGGGTCCGGTCACCTCTTCTCGTTGTGCAGCGTTTTTTGCCACACTTTTTCCTTCCCACAGACTTCCCACTGAGGTGCCTTGATACAGCACTCTGGGAACAGCCTATTTGTTCAGAAATTTCTTTCTGTGTCTTACCCTCTTGCTTGAGGCTGTCAATGATGGCCTTCTGGACAGCAGTCAGGTCGGCAATCTTACCCATGATTGCGGTTTTGAGTAATGAAACAGGCTGGGAGTTTTTAAAAGCCTCAGGAATCTTTTGCAGGTGTTTAGAGTTAATTAGTTGATTCAGATGATTAGGTTAATAGCTCGTTTAGAGAACCTTTTCATGATATGCTCATTTTTTGAGATAGGAATTTTGGGTTTTCATGAGCTGTATGCCAAAATCATCAGTATTAAAACAATAAAAGACCTGAAATATTTCAGTTGGTGTGCAATGAATCTAAAATATATGAAAGTTTAATTTTTATCATTACATTATGGAAAATAATGAACTTTATCACAATATGCTAATTTTTTGAGAAGGACCTGTAGTGTAGAGCGGCTCCGTATCAGTGTGACGCTCAGTTCTGGGGCTGGGATGACATACTAACATGTGTTGAGTTGTGTTTAATAAATCCTCACTATGATTGTATTAATTTATCATAGGAGTGGCGTGAGTTACACTAGCTGTATATTATGATTATTTTGCGTCAGACAACAGAAATCAAAATGTCATAGACTGACAAATCTGACTAAAGAGCTTCTTTATTTAGATAATATTTGTGATGATAAACCAGTCTGTGAGAGCCAGTGCAAACCACTGAAGCGAGAGTGATGATGTGTGACAGTGATCATGAACCTTGTGTAGGAGCTGCTGCTGTAGTTGGGCTTGATTTCTTCTCAGAGTTTGAGCTTCTGACTGGAGTCAGTGTTGTTGAAGCGACTGGAGCTGAGGAAGATGAATGTTCAGACGCATCACCTGTAGGACATTAACATAATATTTTCATATTGATCATAACATGACATGCAGTTTGTGTTCAATAATCACAGCTTACAGTGGCAGTAGTTGAGAAGAGAGATGTTACTGTATCATTTATTCCTGGTTTATATGAGAGTGAAACACAGTTGAGCTGCTTCCCATAAACCTTCAGCTTTCCTGAATGAATGACATTATTAAGCCTTATATTTCCTATAACTGAACTCCTACATGGGTCATACTAGGCTTTAATAGACTCTTCTGATTTAGGCGAATTATCATGTATGAAATATATTGGGAATTATAAGGATTTTTATGCAGTTTATGACTTTGACCACTAATATTTTACAATTCCAAAACGTATGAAATCATCATAAAAGAGTAGACGTGAAAAAAAGTTTTCACAAATCTGTCAGAAAAGAGTGTTTCCTCACCTGAATACTTGACAGTGTATGTGACTGAGGTCTGGAGTTGATTTCTGTGAGTAAGCTGACATCTCCACTCTCTGTTGTTATCTTCATTCAGGAGTGTTGTAGTCAGAGTGATGATACAGTGATCTTGATCTGATGATGATAATATCTGATATCTGGAGTTTGTCTTCAGATCAACACCAGCCTGATTCACCCACAACAGCTCAACTGTCTCAGAACGAACACGATCATCACAGGAGAATCCATCATATGAATACAACTGACAGGAGAGAGTCACAGAGCGGCCTGGACTGATCTCAGTCTGTGAGGATGAAGATGAAGATGATGATGATAATGATGATGATGATGATGATGATGATGATGGAGACACTGAAACTGAACACAAGACACAAATCACAGACTCTTCAATCATCATCTGAGTTTAAAGGAATAATTTTACAGTAAACTGACCACATAATCATAAACTTACCATGAAGAACATGCAGAAAAACACGTGCATCAGTTCCTTGTTGTTCGTTATTCACATATTGTCTGCAGATATAAAATCCATAATCTTCTTCTGTGACGTTCTTGATGTTCAGAGAGCAGTCAGACTCCAGACTCAGTCTCTCATGTCTCTCTGTGTTTTTATTCTTTATCCCTAAAGTAATCAGTTCAACTGCTTCTGAATGATTGAAGCTTTTATAGATCCATACAGTTGATTTGCAGTCAGAAAGAGCATTATTACAGGACAGATGCACATTTACACCAGAACTGAAGAACACATGATCATCATCCGCTCCACTGGTGCCTGAAACACATTATATCTCAGTGATCATTATGATATTTATTAATAAATTAAACCATAAACCATACCAGCATAACAAGTAGAAGATTTAAATCATACAGTATTTTACCAGTAACGCGTTACAATAAGGGTATATGAATAATCATGTACTAATACCTGAATTAATACTTAATTCAACATGAACTAATGATAATTAAAAGCACAGGTGTAAAGTCCAGGTTCAGAAAGTAAAAGTCCTCCTCAGTATTTTTGCTCCAATCACCTGGATTTGCTAATTAGTAGCACTGCACAATATATCAAAATATATGAAATTACGCAAATGTATATATCGCGATATGCATATCCCAACAGCTTGCAATAACTGGGGTCACGCACAAATGACAAAGAGAAAATCACTCACTGCTCTTGGCTGAATAACTTTTGTAGTTTTGATAAGATTATACAGGTGCTGGTCATATAATTAGAATATCATCAAAAGTTGATTTATTTTGGTAATTACATTCAAAAAGTGAAATTTGGATATTATATTCATTCCTTACACACAGACTGATATATTTCAAGTGTTCATTCCTTTTATTTTTTGATGATTAAAACTGACAACTAATGAAACCCCCAAAATCAATATCTCAGAAAATTAGAATATTGTGAAAAGGTTCAATATTGACACCTGGTGCCACACTCTAATCAGCTAATTAACTCAAAACACCTGGAAAGGCCTTTAAATTGTCTCTCAGTCTAGTTCTGTAGGCTACACAATCATGGGGAAGACTGCTGACTTGACAGCTGTCCAAAAGATGACCATTGACATCTTGAACAAGGAGGGCAAGACACAAAAGGTCATTGCTAAAGAGGCAGGTTGTTCACAGAGCTCTGTGTCCAAGCACATTAATAGAGAGGCGAAGGGAAGGAAAAGATATGGTAGAAAAAAGTGAACAAGCAATAGGGATAACCGCACCCTGGAGAGGATTGTGAAACAAAACCCATTCAAAAATGTGGGGGAGATTCACATAGAGTGGACTGCAGCTGGAGTCAGTGCTTCAAGAACCACCACGCACAGACTTATGCAAGACATGGGTTTCAGCTGTCGCATTCCTTGTGTCAAGCCACTCTTGAACAAGACGCAGCGTCAGAGGCGTCTTGCCTGGGCTAAAGACAAAAAGGACTGGACTGCTGCTGAGGGGTCCAAAGTTTTGTTCTCTGATGAAAGTAAATTTAGCATTTCCTTTGGAAATCAAGGTCCCAGAGTCTGGAGGAAGAGAGGAGAGGCACAGAATCCACATTGCTTGAAGTCCAGTGTAAAGTTTCCACAGTCCGCGATGGTTTGGGATGCCATGTCATCTGTTGGTGTTGGTCCACTGTGTTTTCTGAGGTCCAAGGTCAACGCAGCCGTCTACCAGGAAGTTTTAGAGCACATCATTCTTCCTGCTGCTGACCAACTTTATGGAGATGCAGATTTCATTTTCCAACAGGACTTGGCACCTGCACACAGTGCCAAAGCTACCAGTATCTGGTTTAAGGACCATGGTATCCCTGTTCTTAATTGCCCAGTAAACTCGCCTGACCTTAACCCTATAGAAAATCTATGGGGTATTGTGAAGAGGAAGATGCGATACGCTAGACCCAACAATGCAGAAGAGCTGAAGGCCACTATCAGAGCAAACTGGGCTCTCACAACACCTGAGCAGTGCCACATGATCGACTCCATGCCACACCACATTTCTGCAGTAATTCTGGCAAAAGGAGCCCCAACTAAGTATTGAGTGCTGTACATGCTCATACTTGTCATGTTCATACTTTTCATTTGGCCAACATTTCTAAAAATCCTTTTTTTGTATTGGTCTTTAGTAATATTCTAATTTTCGGAGATACTGAATTTGGGATTTTCATTAGTTGTCAGTTTTAATCATCACAATTAAATGAAATAAACATTTGAAATATATCAGTCTGTGTGTAATGAATGAATATAATATCCAAATTTCACTTTTTGAATGGAATTACTGAAGTAAATCAACTTTTTGATGATATTCTAACTATATGACCAGCACCTGTATATATCAGTGGCGATTTTTCTGCAATATCGTGCAGACCTACTAATTAGCAGTTTTTCAGCCAGGAGAACAAATTAGGCCCCATCCACACTACTGCGTTTTAGTTTAGAAACGGAGAATTTAAACGAATACGATCTCCGTCCACACCAGCGTTTTAGCTGCGTATCAGAACTGATCTCCGTCCACATTAAAACGACTGAAAACGCGGATCACATCACCATTCACCTACACTGGGCATTCGCATGCCGGTGTAAACAGGAAACAGATTGACTATTCCTCAGATTTCGCTGAGGTTGATAAGTGCCGATCTGGACATTCAAAAGTTCCCTTTCAAGGGAACTCGAGCTGCGTCAAGCTGTGGGAACGCCTCTGCGTGTGTGCGTCATGAAGCACGTATGGAATCAGTCCAATGGAGAGACGGAACGTCATAGGCGGGTGACGTCATCGACCAGGAAACCATAAAGCACCCCCAAAACACAAGCGCGACAGCTTCTATGCCTTCAGTAAGCGCTATATGTGAATCTGTCTCAAGTGTTTTTGTCTGTCACTAAGCAGGAGTTTCACTATTTCAAAAAACTATATATATATATATATATATATATATTATATTGAGAGACAATGGCGAGCGAACAACAATTTAGGAAGTGTGTTCCTTCCTGCTCACGCTATTTAACGGGCGGGGATACACACAGCTTATGTGTTGTTTGTTTGGGAGTGCAGCATGCCCAGTCAGCTCTCGAGGGGGCTGATTGTGAGCATTGCGAGCGTTTGCCTCTTAGAACGCTCTGCTCCCGCCGATCACTCTTTGAGTAGAGTGGTTCGGTTCGCGATCCCTGCGGATCGGGTCCCGCTCATGCCGAGGCTGAGCGGCGACGTCATTCGTGGGGATCGCAGATGGATCTAACAGCGGGGCTTGAGACGGGCTTTGCCCTATCTCAGCCCTTACCTGTTAGATCCAGTGCCTCAATCTCGGGTTCGGAAGTACGCTCTGCGGTTTCTTCCCCCCGAACTGAGGCCCCATTACTGCAACTATCCAGTTCTGAGGATCTGGATGTTGTTAGTCTGGATGCGGGAGATGTCGATGATTCGCCATCTCGCTCTCCCGAAAGTGAGGAGCTTATGGAGGTGCTCACTCGTGCTGTCTCTAAATTAAGCATCGAGTGGCCAGCTGTTAGGCAGGAGTCTAGAGAAAAGTCTAAATTAGACGAAAGATTTTTGCCTTCCCGTTCTCAGCCTCCACGCCGGTGCTTGCCCTTCTTCCCTGATCTCCACACAGAGGTTTCGAGATCGTGGAAAAAGCCGGTCTCTTATCGTGTTTTTAGCCCGCAAACGTCCACTTATTCAAACATTGTGGGGGCTAAATCTCATGGTTATGGGGCGATGCCCAAAGCAGAAGAGGCGCTGGCCAGTCATCTTTCTGCTGAAGCTGCATCTTCTTTTAAAGCACCACTTTTACCCTCTAAGCCCCTTAGAAGTACATCAGCTTTAGTGGGTAAGGCGTATTCGGCGGCCGGTCAAGCCTCGGCGTGCCTGCACACGATGTTCATCTTGCAGGCATACCAGGCTGACTTATTAAAGGATGTGAGCGATACTCAAGAGGTCAGCACTGACGTAGTTCGCAAACTGCGTCAGGCTGCAGATTTATCTCTGCGCGCCACCAAGGAGTCGGCCAAGCTAATGGGCCGTACTATGGCAGCCCTGGTGGCCGCAGAGAGGCATTTATGGTTAAATCTTTCTGGCATGAAAGAAAAAGATAAAGCTTTTCTTTTGGACGCTCCTCTCTCTCCTCATGGTCTTTTCGGTGATTCTGTCAATACTGTTATAGATAGATTTCAGGAAGAGAAGAAACAGTCAGCAGCGTTTCAGAAATTTATGCCTCTTAAAGTTCATGTCCCCGGTACTGCTGGGCGGGAGCAGTCCAGGCCGTCAGCTAGCTCCTCACATAGGGCGCAACAGAAGCAGAGTGTCGCGTCTCGCGCTCCCCCTTCCAAACAGTGGGACCAGACGCGGCACTCTCAGCCGAAGTCTTCTGGCAAAACTGATCTGAGGACAGTTATTATGGCCAAGAAGGCTTCGGCAAAGAAGATGTCCTGACGCCACTGGCAGGATACTGAGGGTGGTCCCCGCCTTGGGAGAGAGGTGTTCACCGCATTACACGGTGCCCGCTCTTCTTCGGTGCCCTCAGGGGCCGTTCTGCCAACCCCGCCTTCATCCCGGGCCACAGACGGTCCCAGCGAGCGTTTTCCCGAGGGACGCTCGCCCCCTCTGAGGAGGGTCTCAGAGCAGTTAAGCCAGTCGTTCCCTGCCGGTGCGCCGTTAAAGGGCGCTGTGTTTGCTGCTCAAGTTACACCAGAGGCCAGTCTCGAGAGACTGGTACCCTTAGTAGTATTTCTGGCAGAGTGGGAAAGCCTTCCAAAAATATCTCAGTGGGTTCTGCACACAGTAAAAAAGGGTTATGCTATCCAATTCAGGTGTCGTCCACCAAAATTCAGAGGGGTTCTGCCCACAGTGGTGGGCCCCGAGCAGGCTCTGGTAATGGAACAAGAGGTGAAAGCGCTCCTTCAAAATGAGGCTATAGAACGGGTTCCTCCTCCCAGTTTGGAGTCAGGTTTTTACAGCCGATATTTCATCGTTCCAAAGAAGGATAGGGGGTTGCGTCCAATTTTAGATCTGCGCCTGTTGAATCGCTCGGTATGGAAGCTAAAATTCAAGATGCTCACTATCAAGCAGATCGTGTCACAAATCAGATCCGAGGACTGGTTTGTCACGATAGATCTGAAGGACGCGTACTTCCATATTTCCATCCTTCCACAACACAGGAAGTTCCTGAGGTTCGCCTTCGGGGGCGAGGCGTACCAGTACAAGGTTCTTCCATTTGGCCTAGCTTTATCTCCCCGCACTTTCACGAAATGCATGGATGCAGCTTTAGTGCCCCTGAGGCTTCAGGGCATTCGTATCCAAAATTACATCGACGATTGGTTGATTTTAGCTTAGACAGAGCAGATGGCGGTTCAGCATCGAGATGTCGTTCTCGCTCATATAAGAAAGTTGGGGTTGAGGCTGAACGCAAAGAAAAGTGTATTATCTCCTTCTCAGAAGACCACTTTTCTGGGCGTCGTTTGGGATTCGGTCTCGATGCGGGTGCGACTTTCTCCGACCCGCATCGCTTCGATTCTTTCAGCCATGAAACAAGTAAAGCTAGGCCAGCTACTCACTGTAAAACAGTTTCAGAGACTGTTGGGTCTGATGGCAGCAGCGTCCAACGTTATACCTTGCGGCCTGTTGTACATGAGACCACTGCAGTGGTGGCTCCGGACCAAGGGATTCTCCCCGAGGGGAAATCCCCTCCGCACGTTCAGAGTCACGCGGCGCTGCCTTCGTGCTCTGGTCATGTGGAAAGAAACCTGGTTCCTATCCAAGGGGCCTGTGTTGGGGGCTCTTTGTCGTCGCGTAACGCTAACGACGGATGCTTCCCTCACAGGGTGGGGGGCGGTCATGAGTGGTCGTCCAGCCCAAGGTCTGTGGCAGGACCATCATCTATCATGGCATATAAATTGTCTAGAGATGTTGGCGGTGTTCCAAGCTTTGAAACACTTCCTAACAGACCTCAGAGGTCATCATGTGCTAGTTCAGTCAGACAACATGTCGGTGGTCTCGTATATAAATCATCAGGGGGGCCTGCGGTCGCGTCAACTTTACAGGTTGGCCCGTCAGATCCTCCTGTGGTCCCAGGGGAAGCTACGGTCTCTGAGAGCTATGTATCTTCCTGGTTATTTGAATGTGGTGGCAGACTCCCTGTCGAGGCAGGGGCCGAGGCCGGGGGAATGGAGGCTCCACCCCGAGGTGGTGGAGCTCCTTTGGTTGAATTTCGGTCGCGCCGAGGTGGACCTATTCGCTTCCAAGGAGACAACGCACTGTCGTCTGTGGTTCTCCATCAATCAGCCAGCCCCTCTGGGGTTGGACGCTCTGGTACAGCCGTGGCCGAGGTCACCTCTGTATGCTTTTCCCCCGGTTGCTCTGCTACTAGGAGTTCTGGAGAGGGTTCGCCGGGACGGGATCAGCCTACTTCTAGTACCCCCGTTCTGACCGGCCCGAGTATGGTTTGCGGACCTAATATCTCTTCTGGACGGCTCTCCCTTGGAGATTCCGATCAGGAGGGATCTACTCTCTCAGGAGGGCGGTACGATATTTCACCCCCACCCAGAGTTGTGGAAACTGTGGGCTTGGCCTCTGAGGGGGCCCAGCTTGTAGAATCTGGTCTCTCAACTGAGGTTGTTGAGACCATCCTTCACTCCAGAGCTCCGTCCACAAGGAAGTTATATGCCCTGAAGTGGAAACTTTTCACTTCTTGGTGTGCAGAACACCGGCAGGACCCAGTTAACGGCCCAGTGGGTGCAGTGCTGGAGTTTCTGCAGGAGCGTTTCTCTGCAGGGTTATCCCCCTCCACACTAAAGGTGTATGTGGTGGCACTAGCTGCTTACCATGTCCCTTTCAGTGGAGTTTCTCTTGGGAGACACCCACTTATAACTCGCTTCCTTCGTGGCACCTTGAGGATGAGGCCTGCAGTTCGCATGAGGGTGCCGACTTGGGATTTGGCCATTGTACTAGAGGGCCTTTCTTTGGCCCCCTTTGAACCTATTGACGAAGTTTCTGAGAAATTTCTCACGTATAAAACTCTTTTTCTGCTTGCAATCTCCTCACTTAGGAGAATCGGACATTTGCAGGCTCTGTCGGTTGCACCCTCGTGCCTGGAGTTTTCGCCTGGTATGGTTAAGGCTTTTCTATACCCTAGACCAGGTTACGTCCCTAAGGTCCCTACTAATGCTGTTAGACCTACAGTGCTGCAGGCTTTCTATCCTCCTCCTTTTGTGTCATAAGATCAGGAGAAACTTAACCTTCTCTGCCTGGTTAGGGCATTAGACGCTTACGTCCACAGAGCTGCCCTGTGGAGCAAATCAGAACAGTTATTTGTGTGCTTTGGGCCACCCAGGAAAGGGTGTCCCGCGTCTAAACAGAGAATGAGCAAGTGGGTGGTTGAGGCCATCTCACTTGCTTATGAGTCGGCTGGTCAGCCTTCACCTTTGGCTGTACGAGCCCACTCTACTAGGAGTATGGCTGCTTCTAAAGCTTTGTTGTCAGGAGTATCGCTAAGTGATGTTTGTGATGCGGCTGGGTGGTCCTCACAGCATACATTTGTTAAGTTCTATGAATTGGACTTAAGTTCCACTCCTGGGGCGCAGGTGCTCTCGTCCTCTGTGCGCTAGTTCCCACATGACGGTCATTTGCTCCTATGGCGACGTGGGTATTGGCGTTCCCACAGCTTGACGCAGCTCGAGTTCCCTTGAAAGGGAACGTCTCGGTTACGTATGTAACCCTAGTTCCCTGATAGGGAACGAGACGCTGCGTCGTTCTGCCATACTCCCAGCATGCCCGCTAGCGCTTCCTTCAGGCCTATCAGAAGCTGTCGTGCTTGTGTTTTGGGGGTGCTTTATAGTTTCCTGGTCGATGATGTCACCCGCCTATGACGTTCCGTCTCTCCATTGGACTGATTCCATACGTGCTTCATGACGCACACACGCAGAGGCGTTCCCACAGTTTGACGCAGCGTCTCGTTCCCTATCAGGGAACTAGGGTTACATACGTAACCAAAACGTTTTCGCACCATTCTTCAGGAACTACAACTTCATTGATAAAATTATCCCACCATGCGCTGGTTCTTCCCGCTTAACCCAAAACCGACGCTCCATGTACGGTCGATTCCGCCGCTGCACACTGGAACTGTCACAGATCGCTGGAATAATAGCTTGCCTCCGGTGCATGTAGGCAGTTATAGCATTGTGAAATGCAGAATTTACTTGCACTAACGTAACTGGTAGTCCTGGCTGTTGTTGTATCTTTTCTTCCGCTGTATGACACCCAATCAGAGAGCCGAGCGTGAGCCTCTGCGTCATCGTTTCTAAAGTCCTCTGTTTTGACCCGTCTACACTAAAGCGCCCTCCGGAGATTCAAATCGCAAAACGGGGTCAGCAGCGTTTCTAAACTTCTCCGTTTTAGGTCTTCGTTTTTGCCATTTTAGTGTGGACGGAAGGTGCAAACGTAGCAAAAGGTTTGCGTTTCTAAACTAAAACGTAGTAGTGTGGACAGGGCCTTAGTGTGTGAATAAACATATGGCAGGACTTTTACTTTCTGACCCCTGGACTTTACACCTCTGATTAAAAGCATGAACTAATCATGAACCAATGAAGAGTTATCCTGAACTACGACTGGAGTCATTATGGATTCACGCATGAATAACGGCAGCCTTAACTATATGTTATACATATTTGATAGTTAATGCATTCATTAACATTTATGGATAAACCTAATCAAACTGCCTCTTTTTGTAAG